>VZDJ01000302.1:1575644-1626639 GCA_008694505.1 Cyanoderma ruficeps
AAAGGGGTCCTGAGGTGGTGAGAAGGGTCCAGCCTTCCTCCCGTAATCGGATGAAGCAAGACACTGTGCTGGTTTAAAGTCCCAGCTTTATCCAGGTGAGAATGGCTGGCTCCTCCCACGGGGTGGAGCATCACACAATAGGTACGCTAGGATGTAGGTATGTGTTGGGAAGGGGACACGGCTAGAGAAGACTGTTAATGGCCCATTAAAGATAAGAACAATGCTCTACCTGATACTGACCGTTGGCCCATTATCAAAAGGCACCCGCCCCCAACTGTTTTCAGCAGATGAAATTGAATAGACTATAACCCAGGACAACACGTGAGGCAGTTCAATTAACTATTGGTGTGAAGACATAAACGAACTTTGTGGCAGTAGGTGATTGGCTAATTAACCTTTAAAAGATCTCATAGCTTGTGGACTTTTGGCATACAGTGAAGAGTTTCTCACCCTTCTGTGAGACTGCAGCAATAAATAATGCTTTAAAATGTCTTGAAGTGCTCCCGCCTCTTTGCAAGACCCGACAGGACATCGCTGTCTGAGGCTGCTTTGAAGCTTCTTGCACCGGTTTGTAGAACTCCATCAGATGTTCTTCCTTAGCTTGCAACAAGGCTGGGTCTCTGCAGGGAGATGAGCCAGGAGTCAGCCCTCACCCTGAGCTCCACTCACTTCTGTTTCCTCCACTGCATTCTTTGGCAGTCCAGTCTGCTTAGAAATCCTCCAACTCTCCTGCTGGGGTAAACATTTTTGAGGAACTGCTGCCTCAGGTACAACTAAGCAATGCACTGATGTTCTTTGGAGTAGAAAGGCACAGGAAATACCCCTTTTCAGTTCTTGCTACCCCTTGTCTCTAGTCTGCCTACCAGAAGAGTCTGTCAGTTCCTGGAGGGGCAGACGTAGATTGGAAATCATGGAATTTGGAATAAAGGATCTGTTGACTAAACCTTTTTCTCAACACAAATTTAAGTCATATGGAACCATCACTCAGGACATCTAATGGAATAAATACAAGATTAGATGTCCTCCCTCGTGATTTTAGTTTGGCCTCATATTAGCATAGTATTTTAGCACCTGAACTAAAAATGTCATGTCAAATATTTTGGCTCCTATTAGGAATGCTTCTGCAATTGTTATTTTCCTTGTCCTCTCCAACTGCATTGAGAAACTGTTTTATCATCTATTTATTACCAATGGCAGCTCTAAGCAATACAGTACCATCTTCCTATCACAAATTTATGAGAAGCATGCTCATGCATTTTCCCAAGTTGCTCTTCTGATGAGAGAGAAACCTCTTCATATGTACTAATAAATTCAGCAACCACAGATATGTTTTAGCATCTGCCTTTTCTATAGTACTTGAGAGGCTCAGAATTAGCTGGTGATTTGCTGAGAGAGTTGCCAATCAGGTTAAGTACTATCCATCTCTGTAGATCTAACTATTGTCTCCTCCTTTATACAAATTTTCTGTGTAGCGCACAAGGGTTCTGAATGTGACAGCCACACAGAGGTATCACTGAAGTAAATAATCAGTAAAAATTAGGAGTAATAATAGTCACAAGACACTCCTCCAAGTGTCAGGGGATGAGGTCTCATTCTGGGCTCTGCTCAGGAGATAAATGAAAAAATATCATATGTGCAGGAATGGGAGAGGAATCCAACATTTGTTATTAACATGTATTTAATCAGGCTGTGTCAGATAGGGCACAAGTTCTTTGGAAAAGGTGAGAGAGAGGTGACACAAACACACACAATTTTTTATGCAAATCTATATGAGCATATATATACTCACTAAAATGTCTTTCTATTTTATGACTGACAACAGGCAATTGACCAAAAAATTGATTTGCTGAGTTAAGAAATGTTTCTAAAAACATTGTTATTTTTCAAACACAAAATTATCATAGGATGTGGTTTTCAAAAAGCAGTCAGGGATAAGGTTTGGCTATCCTGAGTTATGGTTCATCATTTTCATGGCACTTTACATTCTACTTTTAAAAAGAAATCTTGTCTCCCTGATTTTCTAATCTAACATTCACCTCAAAAGCAATGCAAAACTGCACAAACTGCCACATCATCACTATGTAGCTGTTTTGAATAATTATGTATGTAAAAACCTAGAGGCAGCTCAGGTCACCTACTACAAGCTAAAGCATATTACCCAGTAACTAACATTATGTTCATGTTCCAGCATTTATTAAAATAGTTTCCTATGCTTCCATGTGGATATCAATTGAAATTGCTTAAAAAATAAAGCAGCTTAAAATAGAAAACAGAAGGTCCAGCAGCTGGAAATCAAGCCCAAGTAAACCCAGCAGCACTGTTGACTGTGAAGGTACCTATTTAAATGTTGTAACTAAGGAAATGTTATTTCTCACAACTTAAATCTTTAAGTAAAAGCTGTGCACACTTTGGAAACATATGGTCTGGTTGTGGGAATAATGCAATGAAGAGCCACAAGCAGAATAGAGAGACAGTCACAAAATAGGAAGAGTTAAATGCTTTTCTCTATCATAACTCAGATTTTCCAGGCTTCTTGGCAAAACATTTGCTATGAGTATTAGTTTTGTTCCTAATGACACATTATCTGGACTTAAAATCAGCTGTGATTTAAAGATTGGACACAAAAAAGAATATGTTAATATTAATTAGTTAATATCTAATGTATCCCACTGGATGCACCCTGACATAGAAGGATAATGGACTTGAGAAAACCAGGTGAGTGGGAAAAAAGTTCAAGTCCATGTGTCAGAGAGGGATGGCTAACAAGGTCTCAGGAGTCCCTCTGAAGCTTGCGTAATTCCTTCACCAAGGCCAGAAGCCCTGGGATTATGTCCAAAGGCCTGAGTTACATATGGGAATCTGCTTTCTCCAAATGGCCATCCTTACAAGCAAAGAAGGGAAATGTCCTTCTCCAGCAACCTATAAGTTCTGTTTCAGGTTACTGCTTTTTTCAGGCCCATCTCTCCTGAGCAGAACAGAACAGCTCTGGGGTACTGGATGAAATTTAGCTCTAGGGAATGCCTCTTTTGGTACTTCCTTTCACTTGTAAGCAAATAATCCAAGATGGCAGAGTTTTCCAGTTTCATTACCTCTGCTAACCTCTCTGGCTGACGAATTTAAGGACTTGCATTGTTAAGAGCAATTGTTCAGTCCGGGTCTGTATTGTTCAAACAATGTCTGCACTGTCGGGAGCAATATTACTCAGAGTAAGCAAATATTACATTGACCCCAAAGGAAGCCTGGAAAATGCTCTTTTGGATAAACTGCATTTTTGTATCTGTCCAGAACTTTTGTTTTGTTCCAAGTTTGGTTTAGCATGATGGGTCATCATGGTGGCGTAAGGCAGAGGAGGAGCCAAAACACACGATTCCTGCTAGAGATGTTTCCCTGTTAATATCCTCATTTGGACATTTCCTGGCTACGTGCAGGCTCTGATCCCTGTCTGCAGGGGGCAGCTTGGCAGCCCTTCTCTCTGGCTACTGCTTAGCCTCACCCGGTCAGATGTTTGGCATCTGTGTCTCAGCCACCCATCTGCCAGCACACTTACATGCTGGTCCAAAAAGATAGATTCCCTTGGGTTTCCCTAGGAACATGGTTGCACAAGAACAGTATAGGAAGCTGTGGCTTGAATAGTAGTGAGAAGAGGGAGGACAATGCTGTGTTTGTGATTCAGAGCCTGAGAGATCTAGCACTAATTTAGCCCCTCTGCAACTCCCTGAGTAACTTCAAGGAAGCCAGGTAGTGTCTCCAGGCTTTGGCTTTCCATCAGTATGTTGAGTTAGCACTTCTCTTTTCTTCAACTTTGTCAAGACCTGGTTTCTGAAATACTGGGGCTTTGTGTAAGACTAAAGTGAACTCATGCAATTATAGGGAGTGTATATTAATTATATAGTCTTCATGTTATTTAACTGTGTGATTTAAAGGAAAACATCTGAATGTATTTTAATCAGTTACAAAATGCTATAGCCAGCATATTATCTAAGCACAATGACATGCAGATGACAAATGGGCCAATTTAAAATATACTACAATTAACAACCCATAAGCAAGTCATAAATGTGACCTTTAGAGGATCAAAATAGCAATGAACAGAATAACCACTGAAAATTTAACCTACCTCATAGCACCTCCAAAAAGTGACCAAATTTTATTGATGACAGACAGTCAATGAGGTTTGTAAACGAACATTGTCTTCCACATGTTGTTCTCAAATGTTAAATTCTTAAGACCTCCAACTGGTTGAGCTGACTGGTGCAAAAGAACTAAACCAGATATTTTCTGGCTTCAATGGATAAGTATATTTAATTTCAAATTTAATATTAGCATGTTCTGTTCATGTAGTCAATATATGGCAGGACCACAGGTCAGAGTCGGGACAGCCATGCTGACTCAGACCAATATCCTTTTACACGAGCAAGGGGAATCCTAGAGGGAAACCAAGGGAGGTATTTCTCCCAAATACTCTTCTGACCTTCAACTGTTCCAGCTCAGGCAATTTCCTGAGACAATTATCATACTGAAACACACTAATTTGAAGTGTCTGTTATGAAGTAAGTTGGGCAACAGAGCCAGGTAGATACAAGGTGTATCCAGCAGTTCAGAGATTGTTGGAGGTGGGAGCCTAAATAATCTGCTTGGTGGTCTTCTCTGTGCTGTTCTAGATTGCCTGCTTGGCTTCCAAACCCTCCACCCTCCACTGCTTTGTAAAGCTGTTGGGATTTCTGTTTCCTACTCATGCTGGCATTAACAAAGAGAGTGGTTTGAGTAAATATAGATAAACTTAAGACAACTGTTACACTGCCAGCTATAAAAGCCTGTCCAACAACAACGCCTCAAGGATAAACAATCAGAATCCCACACTGAACAGTAAAGAATGAACCACTTCTACTCAGAACAATCTGTAGTCCCAAAATATCTGTAGATCTGCTGCCTTTAATTTGTTTAATACCCTTTTAGGCCTGCTGATATTTCTTGCCTCCACAAACTCCTGTAACAAAAAGTTCCAGAAGTTCCCTACCCTTTGTATAAAAAATGTAGTTCATTTTAGAGCTGTTTCATACTAACCTCCTGCTAATACAGCCAGTGCCTGCTGTTATTGTCTTTTGGATTATGTTGAAAAAAAGTTTTGTGTTCTTCTTAACCACTCTGTAAATGCCATCAACATATCATTCAACCTCGTACTTTCCAAATTTGAATGTCTGAGGGTTTTTAGTTTCTTACTGTACGGCAGCTACTTCACCCTCCTGATTATTTTAAGAGCCTTCCTCTGCATGTTATTTATCTCTTGCTCCCTGTAGAGGTGAAGACCAGGACTACACACCTTATACCAAAGGCAGGTGCAACGACGTTTACAGCATTGGCAAAATTGTGCCCATGTCGTTGTCCATGCCCTTTCTAGTGACACAGTGCACTGCAGAGCTTCTTTTTAGGATGCTCCTGCAGACTAATCCAATTTCAGAGAGCTGACTCAAGATGCTTGAGTTGCACATTGAGTTGCTGAATTTAGACCTGAGAACTGAATCTGTACACATGATATACATAATTTCTACTTCAAAGAATTACAGAGTTGCAGAATGGGTGAGGTTGGAAAGACTACTGGAGGCCACCTAGTCCAATAGCCCTTCTCAAGCAGGGTCACCCAGAGTACCCTGCACAGAATTATGTCCAGATAGCTTTTCAATGTCTCCAGAGAAGGAGACCCCACAGCATCTCTGGGCAACCTGTTCCAGTGCTCAGTCACTTGCATAGTAAACTTCTTCCCCATATTCAGGTGGAACTTCCTGAGTTCCTGTTGCCTCTTGTCCTATTGCTCAAGAGCCTGGCTCCATCCTCTTGACACCCTCTCTTCACATACTTGCACGCATTGATAAGACCCCCTCTCAGTTTTCTCTTCTCTAGGCTAAACAGGCCTAGTTCCCCAACCTTTTCTCATAATCAAGGTGATACAGGCCCCAAATCATATTTCTAGCCGTGTACTTAAATGTGTCACCTTTTATTTTTTCTATACTGGAACTCCCCCACCATGTTTTGCCCACCCACCGGGCATTTTAGTAGGTGAAAGGTTTTAGTACCATTGCCAGACTTGGACATTTCATTATGTGCTTGTACAATCATGTTCCTCTCATCAGATCACTGATAAAGATGTGAATTAAGCCAGTCCGAAGAGCATATCCCAAAGGACACTGCTGCTACTGGAACACTGCTTCCTCTTGTCTAACCAGTTCTAATTTCACAATAGGACATTTAATACAGTTCTGTGGTGACCTAATTTCTGTTACTGTCAGGGTCTGAGGACAGCAATTAGCCTTAACTGCCCTGACCATTTTCGCCTGGGGCCACATCCACACCTATAACTGAGAGCCCAGGGGTTTCAGTTTAGCTCTAGCCCTGAGTCTGAGCCGTGCTGCAGGTAAATCTTTTTCTTGGCCTTTTGTCCTCCTGTCCTGACTTTCTGGATGAGATTTCATCTTACTCCTGTCTTAATCTTACCTCTAGACCTGTCTCATGGTTAAACCTATGCTGTAATCTCCTGTATTCTCTCCTGTTCCTCTTGGCAAGACAGCTTGAACCAACCCTGGGCCTGATTCAGCACCTGCCTTCACCCTGCCAGGTCATCACTGAGTAAGGGATGTCACCCCTCATGTTCACCCACCTGGCCTTGGAGTGCTGTGGGTCAGAGCCAAGGGTGAGGGCCCCCTTGCACTGTGGTTACACTTGGCTCTTGGCTTACTCCCTCATGGAACATCCCTCCTCCTGCTGCTTTCTGACAATAATGAATTTAGTTTGGAGCTTTATAAAAGGTTTTAAAAAATCTGAATATATTATATCTGTGGGCACCAGGTTACTGAGGCACGATTTTCCTTTTGTAGAAGTCACACAGATTCTTTTATGATGGACTTGATTTATCTAGGTGTTCTGTGGTCTAGATCATAATTAAGGACCATATCATCTCACCAGGGCTGAAAATCTGTCTCTTCAGTGTATGGTGCCCAGGTTTTCCTGCAGAATCCCTTCTGTGGAAGGGAGTTGTATCATTAGTCCTCTGGCATCATGGCTACTTGCATGACAGAATGTATACCTCAGCCAGCAGTTCTGCAGTTTTATGGTGGAGTTACTTCAGAGCTCTTGAGTGAGTGGCAACTAGCCCGGTCTATTTTTCAGTACTTTTCCTTCTGACTTGCAGAATTTAGCATTGAGATTATTTGAGTATGCTGGTGGTTTTTGAAGTACCTTTAGACTGCTTGTAGGGATTTCCTTTTGTGATTGCATTTCTTGTGAATTTGGTCTGTGATTTCTTTATATTGGTGCTCTGCGGTTTACTTGTTTATTTTGTTGGTGTTTGTTTTTCCCACCTCTCCCCTAATTTTCTGACTTAAGAGAGTCCTATTTCATTAAATTCCTAGTGATGCATTAATTTACTTTACTGGCTGTTATTACAGCTTTGTAACCAACTGTATTGTGAATATTACTACAGAAGACTCTTCCCATTAACATGTTTTGAACTAAGTCCTGGGAACACTCAAGGCCAAATCTGGAATAGTGTCATATCTTACAGATCCCTCAGCTGGATAGTTGAGCAGTTTATTACTGTGAAGCTGAAATCTCTCATTATAGCTAAATCTTCAATATTTGCAGCTTCTCTATGACTGTTCAGCTTTTCCTGTTCATTATTTTAATTCCAAAATGAGCTCAGTAGAACAGCTCTAGTATGATGTTTTTCTTTTTAGAACAAGGGATTTCTCCCCTTAGAAACTTCAGGGTGTTTATTTTTGTTTGTGACACTGGAGCTGTAGCATTTCAGGTGCAGCACTACTCCCTCACCTATGCATCCTGCCCCTCTACAAAGAGTGCACTGCCCTGGTTGTCCTTTCAGGAGGCCTCTCATGGATGTGCTGCTCTATCAGGGCGACTACTCATTGTTTGCCCAGTGCTTCTTCTGTTCTAATTTCTGGATATCCGTCACTGGAGTAGAAATACTTTCAGGCCTCGCTTTTGGCCTGTTGCTCAGTATAACAGCTTAACTTCTTTCTTTACTATTTCTGCTACTTATTTTTCTCTTGACTGTTTTGGATGTCTCAGATGAGCCAAACTAACTGAGCCTCTTGTCATTGCTCTGAGCCCAGAGAACAACTTCACCCTAATGTAAACATTAGTTTACAGTAAAACAGGCAGTGTTTCAGCTACTTTTGGCTGCCTAAAATTATCTTAGATATTTATGCATATGAATCTGGGACATCTGTGCCTGAATGAATACAAGGGTGGAGGATAAGCTTTTTTTTTTTTTTTTAATATGTTTTTCATGGTCTTAGCATGACATTTTTGGAGTATCCTTGTCTGAGTGTAAAACAAGAAAGAACTGCTGTGTGATTGGCAAAGACTGAAAAAGCTGAATAAAAACATTGGGGGAAAAAATGTAATGAAAATATCAGGACAACTGAAGCATTTCTAAAAATGTTTAGCTTTTGGAATAATTTTTATCTTTTCCCTAATGGCCATTTACACTGCCAACATTACTACTATCCACTACAGTATTACTTCCTACAGATAAACAAAATTTCCACAAAGACAGATCTACATTAACACTGGTTAGAGTAAACCCTACTCTGATGTTTTTGTCTTATGGACATGTAAGATACTGCACTTCTTCTAGGAATTAAGTAAGATACTGCACTTTTCCTAGGAATTAAGTTGTTAAAAGACATTGTCCTGAGACACTTTGTAATTGGCTTAGATTAGAAGTGAAATATCCTAGAAGGAAGATATATTGTAATTGTTTCTTTTTAATTGTAATCAGCTTGTGATATTTTGCAGCACTGAACTTTCCCTTCTTTTCACAGGCCCTAAAATGTCATTGACATTTCAGTTGAATAATTGACCTTAACAGATTTTTAGGCTTATACTCAAATTTGCTACATGTTCTGAGTAGTCACTGATCTCATGGAAGTGTTTTTCTTCCTAATTATTCAGGCCCTAACAGAAATCCTTTATACAGATCATATCCATGGCTCATGCTCTTACACAGGTAGCACTGAAACTTAGGGAATGGGAGAATAAACCATGTGATGGGTCAACATGGGCACAGTGTTGGAGCAGAATATATGAGAGGTGGTTAACATACTTCATTAGTTCCCCTGAAATCTTCCTATTTATTGCCCATATGTTGTGTGGGGTCAAGGTGATAGAATGTATCTAAAGTCTAAACTAAAAACTTCCCTGTTTGTAAGAGTCTGGAAATCTTTGAGACCTACTAGCTCAAAAGCATTTTTGGAAAATAGCATGTTTAAAAATGATTTCTTCTACCCTCTGGATATCACTGATGCTCATTGACCCAGATCTACTGACCTTGGATAAGTGTCCAGAACACTCCATAAATAAGATTCCAAGGGTTAAAGTGACATTATTTCTGTTTACGTAAGCTCAATATCCTGGCACCATGGCTATTTCTTACTGGTTTGATACAAACACCATATCTGGAAAAAACCTCACATAATAACAGGCTAGTGACAAAGCCATAAAAAAAACAAGCAATGACCACAAAAATATTTGAAGAGTGACATCTTCACTTTTCAAGGAGCGTAAATGTAGCAGCTGGTGGAATTTTATTTACAAAGAAAAGAACAGCAGTAGAAGATTAATTGTTGAGGTCATCCTCCTTGAATCCAGAGCAGAATCTGGAGAGTAGTGTCCTTTTTGAAGTCAGCTGTTAGTGGGATTGTTAGCTATTACTAGATCCATTACTAAGGATAGGGCAAAGTAAGGAAGGAAGCTAAATTCCTACACCTTATAATTTGTTCTAAAATATTTAGACGCTCAGTCAATTGTGGAAACACTAAAATATTCTGTCTGCACTAGGTGACCCTAAGATTTGATTGGCAAGACAGAGCAGATGAACAGAAATAATCTCAAGGAAAGCGCCTTATTTCTGTTTTGCAGAATTTTTCCAATATCTTTCATTCTCCCCCACCTCCAGGTGTCCTTTTCTAGACTTTCTCTTTGTTCTCATTTGGACACTCCCTAACTGGTCCACATTTTTATCAAACTGCATCTTTAACTGAACAAAATACTTCAGCTCAATTTCTGTCACCTGAACCATAGGAAAAGAATGTTTTTTCTTCATGTACATTGCAGATCCCCATTTGTCGATCAGAATGGGATTTTTCCATTTTCTTCAACAATGGAGCATAGATGATCCTTTCAGTTTAGGAACAATCAAAAATTCCAGCTCCTTCAAGAAGAGCTGCTGCTGAATCCAGTATTTCTCAAGCATGTACTTCATCTGATTACTGAACATTCAGGATAACTAAAAGGGCATCAGAAGTACTTTAGACGTTTCTAGATTTAGGAGTTGGCAGACTGGGCAATGTGAACCATTCATTGAATTATAGAAACATTTTACATGGATCATGTCCCAAGTTTACCAATCCTTTGCCAAAAAAGCAAGAGACATGCTCAAGGTCTTGTGGAGATGTAACATGAGTTTCTAAGCAAAAGATAAATGCCCCCTGAGACATTAAGGATGAATGAGACTATCACAGTATGAATTGAAGGGTCCCTAACTTCCACTGACATATTAATTGCAAAACTTGTAATGGCAGGGATGGTCATCATTCCTGGGGACTTAAAGGGGTTCACAACAGACTGTGTAATCAGTCAAGTCCAAATACAGTTTTGTTGTGGTGATAAGCAGTTCTCCAGCACAGATTTTAGAGGGAATTATAAAACAGCTCTCCAGAGCTTGTTACTGCATAGTACCATGGCCCACACAGCTCCTGTGCATAGAGCTGAGGCACAGAAGAGGAAGGATGCTGCCTGAGACAGACACGTCAGAGACACTGGAAGTTTACTTGATTATACTTTATCTGCCAGATTACCCTTTTAAGCAGTTAGTGGCAGATAGGCAGTAAAGGAACACCATTGTAAGTGAGGGTTGGCCAGTTCTGTATGCATGTTTATTAGCAGCATTTTGATCATGAAATTTTAAAGAAATAATCTTCTGAATTCCCAGACATGAACAGGTCCATTTTATACGCCCACACTGACTTTAGATTTATGACCAGAGACAACATTAGCAATGTAGAGTAAATTGAAAGACATGACTGTAAGGGAAAGAGTTGGTTATCAGAAAACAGTAAAGATTAAAACTTTGATGTTTGTCAGGATGTATTTATGTCAAGATATGATGAAATAAAACTTTTATATATCTCTTATTTGTCACATATAAATGACAAATCATAGAGGAAATGTATGACTGTTAAAAAAGACTTCTCTTTGAACTTCTCAACTGAGTTTAGAAAAATCAGAGGTGTATCTGTGAACATACACCACAAGGGCAAGTAAAGAGAAAACATTCACCAGTTAAAGTCTGGGGAGAGAGGAAATTTTGGGAGTATTTTTGTTTGGAAGTTCTTTTGGATTTTTGTTTGGTTGGCGGTTTTTTTGTTTGGTTTTTTTTTCATTTGGTTTTGTCTTTTTTTTTTTTTTTCAGTCAACAGATTTGTAATCTCTGAAGATAAAATAAGAGAAGCTGATGAAGGAGATGCAGGAACATTAAATGAATGTGCCTACTACCTCTAGATATACTGCATGGTGTTGTCTGATAGACAGAGTGGCTGGGCAGCAGGGGAAGGCTCCTGGTTGACTTGTCCTGGATGCTGCTCTCTGGGACAGCTGTAGTTCCTGGGAGATTTCCCTTGGACTATCTAGGAATGTGCATCTGGAGCAGAAGATGGAATGGTTGTTATGGAGCATATGAGGGAGGCAGCTGGCAGGAGCCTGTAGTGTTTAGATGTTGATGTTTTATGAGAGGTTTAGGGATCAAACACTTGTCTTAAAGGTGGTGGGAAGAAGACCTTCCCAGTGGATCCCATGCAGACTGCTCAGTGTCTGTTGCCACCTACAACATCAGGAGAAAGCTGATGGCCTGAGGGAAGGCTGGTGAAAATGATCTGCAGGCCAAAGGACAGCTTTGTTTTCTAACCTTGTATTGTAGTCTTTCATCTGTTGGATTTGACTCATTTTGATGTTAAAATTCCCGCTTTTTGGTCTGTGTTTTCAGAAATCTTGGCTGTGGAGATCTAAACCTTTGCTATTTTTGGCACCCTCCCAGTAAGTGCAGACAGATGCACCTCAAAGTAGTGGCTGGGTTGCAAGATTTTCAGAGTCAGCAAGGCCTGGATATGTCCCACTGAGCATTCAGCATAAAGCTGAAATAATTAAGTGAAGGAGTAACCTTTCCTAACTGCATTTCACTGAGGAAATGTATATTTCAGTGGAAGCTTCGTCCATAAGAATGCATTACCAGGCACATGAGAAGTTGGCTGAAGGACCAGCAAAGGACAGACCTGTTGCTCCTGGTGATCACCCCAGCACCTTGTGAGCCATAGATTCACCCACTCAGATGCCAGGACTTTATCCCCAAGAAGGAAAAAATTAAAATGCCTTCCTGAAAGTGTTCTAGATTGTGTCAGGCTGAAAAACAAGGTGGTTGGTGACAAGGTTTTTATTAGTCTGAATTGCATTATATTGGTGTAACAAGATAAACCCACTGTTAGGAATACTGGATCCAGGACACTGGTTCTCATCCAGTATTCTGTATTTCTGCAATATAGATCAGATATAATTAAATATAATACAATACATACAAGCTATGATACAATACATGCAATTAAAGAGTCCATAATTCCAAGTTCCAAGATAATGGCATTTTTAAGGCTCTTTAATTCAAGAGACTGTACGTAGCTAGAGGAGTGCAGTGGGCATGGTGTGAGTTCAGAGAACACTGCAGTGCTTGGGTAGATGGAGCTACAGGTACACAAATGTAAGTGAAATAAGACAACATGAATAGATTTTTGTCTTTTCCCCCACACATTGCTTTTTTGCCCCTGCATTATGTTCCCATATATTGTAGTGCAGTACTCAAAATACCCAGGTTTTATCCACAAAGTTGAGATAGAGGCTTCTATTATGATCAACAGTTTTGATGCATCTATCCCAGTTATAAAGGCCTGTTATAAAAAGTCCACCAGTGACCTCTTGTCCTGGTTTCACCCCAGCCAGCAGCCAATTCCCACAGAACAGCTCTATCTCAGCAGTGGGATCAGGGAGAAAATTGGAAGGGTAAAAGTCAGAAAACTCATGGCTTAAGGTAAAGACACAATTTAATAGGAAAGGCAAAAAGTGCACACAAGCAAAGTAAAACAAATCATTAATTCAGTGCTTCACATGGGCAGGCAGGTGTTCAGGCATCCCCAGGAGAGCAGGGATCCATAGTGTGTAACAGTGACTTGGGAAGACAAAGGCCATCAGTACAAATGTCCCCCTCCTTCCTTTTTTTTGCCCCGTTTTATATACTGAGCATGATGTCACATAGTCTGGAATATCCTGGAATATTTGGTCAGTTGGTATCACCTGTCCCAGCTCCTCCCAGCCTCCTCAGCAATGCATCTGTACAAAAAGTAAGAAAGGCCTTGGCTCTGCGTAAGCCCTGCTCACCAATAACAAAAATCTCTCTATAGTATCAACTCTGTGTTCAGCACAAATCCAACATACAGCCCCATGCCAGCCACTGTGAAGAAAAGTACCAAAAGAGTTACTGATGTACACAATAAAGATGATAGGAAAGTAAATGTTTAGGTAATCTTCACCTCAGCTTTGGCCGTCTGAACTGAAGTGTTCAGGTTAAGGTAATTGTTTTAATTTCTGAGACAAAGCACATGTCTATATCCAATTAGATGCCCATCTTATCCCATTTTTCCTCTCCGGAGTTCACCTCCTGAATGCAGCTCTGCCCATCCTATTGTCATTTTTATTTCTTCAGGACTTTCTTTTCAGTCTGTTCACAGATCTTCTCTTGATATATTTTTTTGAAATTTCTGGATTTTGTCCCTTCATTATGTTTTTTCTTCCCTTCAGAAATCTTGGGGGTTTTTGCCAGAAGGAAGAGGAATTAGTGACAAATGGGTGAATCTCAGAAGTTTGGTTCCTTATCTGATATCTCTTACATGATGAACTTTTGCATGTCCAAAATTGGCCTACGAAGTTCATGAGAACAGAAGACTCATGAGAAAAGACTGTCTTGCATGATTTTGAGTATTTTCCCCTTTTCACTTGGCTGAGGATACAAATTGAATGGAGGACTTTGGCATTCTTACTTGTAGAAGTTGCCAGAAACTGGAAGCACAAAGACATACAAAATGAAAATAAATTAGCCAAGAGTTTTGAAGCTAAAAATAATTTGGTTTGCAGAGTTTAAGTTTTAACAAAAGGTTCAGGGTCAGGAGCTGGAAAATATCTAATTTGCTATGGCTTAAATTTATCCATTGATGCAGTTTTCTGAAGTTTTACAATTTGGGCCTTGTATTCAACATGGGTCTGAAAGAAAGAAGAGTTGTATTTATTCTGTCCAATTCCTGCCTGTCTGGGGATCAGTGAGCTCTTTCATGCACTGGGTGCATTCTCGCACCATAGAAGTTATGATTGCTATCATAAAGAGGATGCACTGCAAGCAGGCAGGAAAAAGAGATTTATTTTCCAGAAAATACTGTTGCAAGGAGTGCTGGTGGCAGATGCAGGTGCAGAATTCTGTTTAGAAACAGATCACGCAAAACCCATTTTTGGCCTTTTAGAACAAAGCCTTCTAACACTATTTGTCCTAACAACAACTTTAACTCCAGAAGCTGGAGGCTGACTGTAAACCACATGTGGTCAAGAGTTTCAAAGCAAACTGAGTGTTGCAGATGTGTGATGAGGTTCATAGTGATGGTAAGTGCCAATGCTTCTAATAGAACCTGCCTTCAGCTACCTCTTAAAAACCTTAGACTTTATGAGAAACTAAAAAGTGGGGGGTTTTATGTGATGGAAACTCTAATTTAGTTTGCCCCAAGTATTTTTTGTGCCTAAAATGGTGACTTAATGGAAATCTAAAAATATTTTCTATAGGATTGGATGGTGCCTAATTTTTGTTACTAAAAAGAATGCACGAAGAAAACATTAACTTTTTATTGAAGTAATAATTTTGTTTTTCAAACATGGAATGAAATAATAGAAAAATGGACATCTCACTACAACTTGACTTTTATATATTACTTTTGAACACCATAGAAGAGTGGAATATTGCACTCTGCTTACACTTGAGCCTTTATATTTGGGTTGACTTCCAGATAATTGCTTATATTTATCTGAGGCATTAATTTGAATTTCTAGATGAATTCAGAAAAGAATTTTTAAAAATCACAAATTACAGGAATTCCAAAATACAACTTATAATAAATTAGTAAATGGATTTTGTGCCAGAGCAGAAACCAATATGAATAATGGAGCACAGCACAATCTTTAAAAAAAAAAGGTCATAAAAACTTAATGTGTCTGGAAGAAAACGGAGTCCAAATGTTTTACATTACATTTAGGAAGCCAGAGCATTTTAATACGACTTACAATTTTTTACTGCAGAGTTTGTTGTAGTGCACAATATAATTGCTAGAGGAAAAGAGAAATATTTTAAAACAAACTGAAAGTAAACTTATGTTAGTTGCTGCAAATAAAGCTACTTACTGACTGTAAGATAATGCATACATGAATGCTCATGCAAATGCTTAGTATTACTGTGAATAATGTTCAATGGAAATGCAGAGAATATGGCAGTTAAAAGAGCCACAACAGCTAAAATAAAGATTAATAAAGTTGATCTTTCTCCAGTCTAAACTAGTAGAATTTAGTAGAATCAAGGTGTATTCAACATGGGTCTGAAAGAAAGAAGAGTTGTAGTTATTCTGTCAAATTCCTGCCTGACTGGGGATCTTGATATGACACTTCAGCTGTTTCTTACATGAATCTAAAAAACTTTGCACAAAGAACACAAGCCCTGGAGTCATATTATCCAAGGATGAAAAGCACAAATTTGAACTTAAGATTCCAAGCTGAATGCCTTTAATTCACCTCTGCAGTCTATGTCAAAATGCAACTATATGCAAATATCAGGTGTTTTAGTACAATTTAAAAATATTTTTTACTCCTGAGAATAATTGTACATAAGCTATTCACTGACTACTACTTTTATATGCCTTAATTTAAATATCTAGAATGTTTCATTGCCCTTGGTTCCTTTAGTGACTTCTCTTCATGAAGCAGGAGATCAAAGTTTGTCGAGACAAAAAGCGGGGCCAGTCTCAATCAGGGTCTGTTCACATCAGACAGGGAATATCCTAGGAAAGTAGTCCATGGACCTGAAAGGCCATTGAGGAATGATATCCAAGGAAAATAAGGAGCAGGTTATCTTTTGTATTCACAGGGCTCTATAGGACAAAACTAGACTCATGCCAAATTGAAAGCTTCTGCATCAACTTCAGAGAGGAAAATAAAACTGAGGACACCTTGGAAGTCTGCCACAGACTTGATTGATAGGAAACAGGGGAAGCCAAACAATCAGTGGAAGCCTCCCATCTGCAGGCACCTGCATTTATGGGTGGTCTCAGCTGTCCAGACACCTGCTGTGAGGTCAGTGTGGCTTCATGCAGACAGCTCAAGGTTGGACTGCGTGGGTGACACATTTCCAATGCAAATGATGTTAGAGAGGCTGTCCGAGAGTGTTGTTCTGTAGGACTTACTGTCCACAGACTGGAAAGGACTGACAAACACAGTCACTGGTGACATCTTAAGCTGCAGGGAGCACAAGACAATGAAGCTCAGGATTTAGAGGAAGTCTGGAAATAAAACTGCAGAGCTAGGGCTCTAGATTTGCAGAGAACAGACCAGGTTATCCAAGGAATTGCTAGCCAAAGTCCTCTGTGAAGCAGCCTGCAGCAGCAGAGTACCCAACAGAGCTGGATGACTCCTTCAAAGTGAACTCACTGATGAATCATGAACAAGGCATCCTTTTATGTGGGAAAAAAAGAAGTTTCAGAACAAGACCAGTGTGCCTGAAAAGGTGCTTCTTGAGGAACTGAAATACAAACAGTGAAGGTGTTTGAAACAGAAACAAAACCAGGACACAAAGGAAGAATATAAAAGGATCACTAAGGTACTTAGGGACAAACTCAGGAAAGTCAAAACTCTAAAGCTAGAAAAACCTTCATGATATTGAGCAAGAAGGACAAATTGTAAAGGAGAGATTTGGGGCTGCTGGTGTATAAAAGAAAACACAGTGTGGGTTATATGGAAAAAGCTGAAGTACTCAGGGCGTTGTTCACCTTTCTTATCACAGGGAGAACCTTTTCCCTAATCTCTGCAAGTATCAGAAGAGTTTGGGAAGGAGCCAGTGCTGTGTGAACAAGCTAGAAACTGCTTCATCTGGACATATTCATATTCCTGGGACTGACCTAAAGATGCTGGAAGTTGGCTGCTGTAGCTGCCTTCCTGGCTGCTGTGATTCCAAGGCTGCTGTGTATTGTCTGTGAGAAATCATGATGAATGGAAAAAGCAAACAATACAGTTGTGTTCAAGAATGGCAAAAAAATAGGATCTGGAAAGCTATCAGGTGCTGGCTTTTACTTCAGTCCCTGCAAAGATTGTGGTGCACGGTCCTCTCTTGGAACCCATTTCTAAACTCAGACAGGACAAGGAGGTAATCAGAAACAGACATCCTGATTGCTTTCTGTAGTGAAAAGACTGGTTATCAGAATAAGGGGAGAGGGGTGGATGTGCCTTTAGGAAGACTTCTGACCCCAGACCTCTCATCTGGAAGCTGAGAAAGATTGGGCTGGATGATCAGATTATTGGGTGAGTTGAAATGGCTCTGTGCTCAGGTGGTGGTCAGTAAAAAGCAAAGTGTTTCAAGGTTGATAATGGAGCTGATGTTCCTCAGTATTTTTATCTGTGACCTGCATAACAAAGCAGAAAGCTCTGTTCAGCAAATTTGCAGGCATCATTAAGATAAGAAGGAACTGCTGATACAGCAAAGGACACAGTTTATATTCAGATTGACCTTGAGAAACTTGAGGATTGGGCCAGTATGAATTTCAACAAAAAGAACAAATATTTGCATGTGGAAGACTGGGAACAGGCTGGCTGAGTATCAGCCTTGGTGCAGGAAACCTTGGGAATGGAGGACAAAGAGTTACTGACTCATGTGATTTGAAAGTGTCTCTGGAGACTGACTTGTTGAATCTTCTGCCATTTCAGGATCAGGTTGCTTAGGGCCTTGTCTTACTGTATTTTGAATATCTCCACACCCCAACTTGATACAGTGTCTATCTACCCTCATGTTAGGAATTGTCCCTTATACTAAGTTGGAATTTTCTGTGTTGTCCTTCCTTACCTCAGAGAAGAGTGGCTCTATTTTCTTTACACTCTCCCAGTACACTGTAGGCAGCAATAATATCTCCCACAGCCTCTTTCTCCATAGTTACCAAACCCAACTCCCTCAGCTTCTCTTTGATCATCCTGTGCTTCAGCCTCCCAACAATTTTGGTGACTCTCCTGATGGAATGATCCCAAAGCCTCGTATCTTTCTTGTACTGGAGCTCAAAACAGGATACAGAACATGTGGCCTCACAGACCTGAAAAGAGGGAACAGTCACTTTCCTTGACTGTTGGCTAAACTTATTAAGTACAGCCCAAAACCTGGCTGTCTTTGCTGCATGTGCACACCACTGACTCATTATCAGTTTCTTTTCTGCAGGGACACCAGAGGATTTTCTGAAAAACTACTGGAATAAGAGACAAAAGATCACTGCTATTATGATCAATGGGAAGTGGATAATGAGCTACGGCACACATCAGGAATGTGCAGTCAAACAATCAGAGGAATTTATTATAACCCTTATAATAAAAAGTTTATAATACATTTATTATAACACCTGTAAGTGCATGGCTCTGGTGACACTACACCTGGAATGCAGCAACCTGCTTTAAGTACTGCTTTCAAGTGGATGTTGAAAATGGCAACAGTCTGAAGGAGGCCTTCTTCAGTGGTCAGGGATTTTGAACAGAAGGGCCTTTGCAAGGGGTTAGGATAGCTGGGTCATCTGTGTGAAAAAGGGGAGCTAAGGGATGGTCTGGCAGCAGGTGACAAATACTTGAATGGTAGTTGTAAAGGTGTGGACCTTACATCTTTACAGTAGTGGTAAATGATATGAGACAACAGCACAGAGTTCAGTTTGAGAGGTTGGAGAAACAGAGATGATGGAGTTTCCATTCTTGTGGGTTTTCAAGCCTTGGCTAGACAAAGCTATGCCAGACCTAATCTAATACTGGCAGTTGTTTCTCTCTGAGTGGGATTTTGAGACTTACAGAGGTTTGTTTCAGAAATGTTTCCGTTTCTGTCATCTGATGCTGTTAGGCAGGAAAACCTCATATGAATAGACTGTGCTGCTCACCAGAAATCACAGATACTTTTCAACACTCAAGGTGGCACAGCTTATCAGCTTTCCACTGATAAGCACCAAGAAGAATGGAACACTTTTTTGAAAAGTTTGAACTTTTCTGTAGTGATTCACATGTGGATTTTGACCTTCCTGTTTAACTTCCATAGTTCTCTTTACCTAGAAACTAAAGCATTTACCTTTCAGTAGCTAAAAATGATAGAGAATTAGTGACTACTCTTCTCAAAGAAGGCAAAAAAATTTTTGTTACTATTTCTTTACTTCTTTTACAGAGATTAGTGTTCTAAAATCAGAGATGGTTAGGAGGGTATGTTTGCTTGGAAATTCTGGTGAATATTAAGTTTGTTGTAAGGGCTATTGGTGTGGCAACTGTATTTCCAAATGAACCTCACTGGCGATTTAGACAAAACTCTCTGTGAAAGAATCCAGACATTTCAAACAATGTAACAAAATTCATTAATTTATTCCTCATACAGCTGCTAGTACAAATAAAGTATCACTAGACAAAGAAGCCTGTATCTTAGTTTGCATTAGCTTAGTAATGCTTTTAGTATACTTATAATATTAGCCCTTGTTCAGTAGATCCATCCTTTTTCACCTCAAATATTACTTGATAAGGGAGTACTGCTTTATGTGTCACATTTCTATATGAATGCGTTCTCCTGGCATAAGAATTGCAAGCAATGTTGGAAAAAAGGATTCTTTTTATTTTAACTTATGGAGCTAAGTACAAGTAGGGCAAAAGAGTTCATGCCTGGTATTCCTTATTTTGAATGAGCAGGAAACATGACCTGAGCTGCTTTGTTTATATGTGTTGGCCAATAATGCAAATGCCGGAGGGGAACAC
The DNA here is from genome assembly GCA_008694505.1 of Cyanoderma ruficeps. Lineage (NCBI taxonomy): Eukaryota > Metazoa > Chordata > Aves > Passeriformes > Timaliidae > Cyanoderma > Cyanoderma ruficeps. The sequence goes on from VZDJ01000302.1 coordinate 1,595,808, forward strand.
GGTGCTGCTGACAGCATTAAACAGTTTGCTCTCTGCAGTGAAAAGTGGGCACTGAAGTTATGTATTCGTGTTATTCCTACAGAAGTAAAAATAAGGCATGGCTGCCTGCTCAGAACTCTAGCATAATAGAATTTTAATTGCTCTCATTATGGAAGTTTTATTAAGTGTACATATTTAAGTGAAGTTTTTGCCAGCATACCAATAGCTGTTAGTAGTTGACCAAGTAGTTGGAATATTTTGAAATATTATGTTTATTGGAGTCAAACAAAGGGACTGAGGGCTTCCAAAACTTTTACTCCCCTTGTTCCAAACAGCAGTTTAAATTTTAAATGCTTAAACAGCATTCACATCTAGACCAAAAATAATGTAACATTGCAATAAAAGCAAGTAAGAATTCCTTTGCAAAGAGAAAACTTAACTAAGGAGCTGGAGGACTATGCCATTTGGAATGCAGATACAAAGTTAATCACTGATCTGTTTAGATTGGAGTAATTTAGAGAATGGGAAATTTCAAAAAGTTTTGGATTAGCCAATATTGTTGAAGAGGTGACCTGGCAAAGCATAAAGCCTGTGTGTCAATAGCCAGAAAATCATTACATTGTGATTCTTCTTGAGCCTAGAAAAGGCTTCCACACTATAAACCATAAAAATTTCTTTTTCCTTTAATACTCAAATCTCCAGGCCTTTACTTCAGTATTTCCCCAATAATAACACCACATGTTCAGTTGTGTACAGTGTATGACCCCAGTTCTACAAATACATATGAACTGAATATTCTGCTTATGAAGAGTCCTAAATCAATGGAAATATTTTTGCATGTGAAATTAATTATGCGTGTAAGTGGGGGATCAAGGCCGGAGCAGTATGTTTGCTTTTTTTTGTCTGTATTATGTTAGAGCCCTGCCATGGGAAAACCCTGAGATGTTTTTCAAGGAAATCTACTTCAGAAAGTAGTCCTGTTTCAAGAATTGGGGTGAAGTCAAATACAGGCACTTATAACTCTCTCTGAAAAAATTTCCCTTACCTAAGGGAAGAAAGCTAAGAAAGGCAGAAGCTGCTGAGAGAGTTCAGACTGGGATCAGGGCCATAATGGTCCTTTTATAGCATAACTACCTGAGTAGATATAATTGGCTGTCTACAGCATCCAAGGTATGCAGAAAACAATCCAGAAATGTCTTATGACCTGATGTCTGCAGAACTTCTAATAAAGACAAATGGTGCACAGTCTGACCTCTGTCTCAATTAAGGAATATGATAAACACACTGAGGTTCTGGTTGCAATTTTTAGCCCACAATCTGCACAGCCTCCTAATTGGTGCTGCCCAGAAGGTAAACTCTTGGTCACTTTATGGGAGAAGCAGTACTCTCTTTTGTTCTATTTTGCAAGCTGATAATGTTCTCTCAACCAGTGAGAAGTTGCTTTCTAGGTAGACAGTGTGTGATCACTAGAGATCTGAGATGTGTTTTCCATGAAATTGAAGAATGTTTTGAAGCCAGTGAAAAAATAAACAAATGTATTTCAGCAAAAGAATTTACTTTATCCTTCTTATTGTCACATGGTTAAATATACCAGGTTCCTGCTGTATTATAAAGGCCTGTCTCCTAGTTTTCCATTGTCATCATGCTTTAGCCTTTTTTAAAAATCTCAGTTCAAATGTGAATAAAATCAATAGGCTGCTACTTTTTTTGTGTCATCTAGCAGCCAAATCAAGGAAATAAGATGAAGCTGATCTTCTATGTGAGTGATAAATAGAAGTAATAATCCCTTGTTGATTTTTTCTTAAGAAAAATAAGCAATAGAAAGCAGGCCCCAGTCCCAGTTCCTTGCCCACAGGGTTTGTAACACCAGCACAAATGCACATCCAGTGATTTGTTATGAGCCAACAGCAGCTTTGAAAGAGCCCATCCTAACAGACTTAACTGCTGGCATAAGTGCTTCAGCATGATTTCAGGGTGGAGTCTCCTTATTACGGACCCCTACAGGTTCCTGAAATTCTACTGGCAAAATTAATTAAAATTAAGAATTGCAATACTGCTCATTTCTTAGAAGACTGGAGAAAATCTACACAATGCAAGTGGTTTGTCACAGTCCTTTGTGAAAGAATACTGCTTCTTTGAATTTTCTTAGTATAAAATAGTCCCGGTTTAGGGTTTATTATTCAATTTGCTAAGGTTGCTGAGAAGTAAGAGGTTCTGGTCTGAAGTGGATCTCGTGTAATGGTAATGTAATGGTTGTATACTTTATTTGCACTCCAGGTCCTGGTCTCTGATCAACCTTTATTGTCAGTTATTATGACCACACTGTGGTTAAACATGCTGTCCGGTGTTGTTTTTGTCTAGGTCAGAGCTTCCAAATATTTTAATTTGGGTCCTGCCGTTGCGCAGATGGTAAATATCATCAGGGACAGTGACATCTCTTGTCTCTCTTGTGGCTCATATGCACATGAGGAGAAATTTATACTGTGAATCTTTTCCTAATCCTTCTCTCACATATTTTCTCCTCCACAAACTCACCTGGCAGAATTTTCTGCTACTTGTCTCTCTCCTCACACTGCATTTTGAAAGAAATTTGGAAAACTCTGCTGTAAATGATACAGAAAGAAAAAGAAGATACAGAATGCTACTAACCATGAAAGTAGCATCATGGTGGAAATTGAGACCAATTTTTATTCTTGTTCCATTGTTTTATGGACTTTTTTTTAAACTATAAATACAACATTCCTATGAAGACACTGCATCACCAATGCAGTGTCTGATGGAGATAAAACTTGGAGGATTTTCACCAAACTAAACCCAAGTTTTAACAAGTTTCCTATTCTAAAACTCATTTGTCAGTGCAAAAAAGGAAGTTGGGAAACACATATTGCTTAACAAACTATTGAAATAGAATGCTTCATATTAGCACATTTTGCCTTTGGCTGTGTCAGACTAAAGTGTGGTGCTCCAATTCGTCACAGAAGCTAATACCATCTGGTGGGTAATTGGATAGAGAGACCACCTGGGAGTTCCAGTGCTATAAACACAAGCCAAGAAACTGTGGCTGAACCCTTGGCAAATATCTGTCAATGGAAACCTAGCGAATAGGAAGACTTCACGTGACCCTATCTATTGTCATTCCCAGCTCACAGGCCAGAGCAGAAGAAAGTTATTGATTTTCATTAATTTATTTGCACAATAGGGGAACAAAAAGAAATCAGACATATCTTTAATTCTGGAGGCATACACATCACAGAATACTGACTTATTGTAGAGAATAAAAATAATTCTGTGTGTTACTTTTAGGAATGAGTGGTAATTATTAAGGTGGCTTTCCCACAGTAGTATCAATGAATCCTTATCTGAAGTTGTTGACTCACTAAAGGGTAGGACTGCCTTAAGGGACCTTGATATGCAGGCTGACAAGTATCTCAAGAAATTTAGCAAAGAGAAATGCAAAGGTCCTAATCATGGAGGCAATGAATCCATGCTGGGAACTGGCTGGCAGGGAGAAGATCTGTAAAAGGTCTGGTGGTCCTGGTACATGAGAAGCTGAACAGAAGCCCAGAGGATGCTCTTGCAGAGAAAAAGGCTCACCACATTCTAGAGTGCAGTAGCTAATTGGTCCAGAACCATAATTAGTCCACTCCACTCAGCTCTTGTGAGTCCATATCTGCAGTGTCCAGCTTTCATCTCCCCACTATTACATCCCCAGAGATAGATTAGCAAAGGATGGTACACATTGTAGAGCCACCAAGATGTCTGGGGGGCTGGTACATACAAGGAATGAGGAAAGGCTGAGGGGTTGGGGTTAACTTGGAGAACACAGGCTTTAAATAAAGCCTGCAGAACTGACCTCTGTATGAGCGGCTAGATCAGTACTGGCCCCTGGTCTCCAGGTGAAGACGGAGATGCAGCCCTAAGAAGATTCAGGACAAGATACTTCTACTTGGGACCCTAACCAAAATTAAGAATCTATTATGTGTGATTAAATAACTTGCAAGATATTTCTAAAGTGTGATTCAATTTCTTAACATTTGTAAAATCATTCTGCAGCAACAGGAATGAAAGCAGAAATGTTAGCATCTCAAATTCACTCTCTGGATAACTTAGGAATTCTGGGAATAAGACAGAGACTGGTTTCATGTATAAAATGTCTATAAAATGCATATACTCCTGTACAGCTATCTTAATTCAGGGAGCTAAGAACAACTCTGAGAAGTGTGCATGGGGCCTTTGTAGAGGGTTAACAGCTCCTTTTATTGGCATTTGTTGTGGCCCTAAACAAGTACATGAAGTACATCAGATCACATTTATTTAATCTGAGAACTAGAAAGCTAGGCAGGATTTTAAGACTAACAAAATGTTTTCAAGACTAATGAAAAAGTCCTACTATTTTATTAAATTCATTACAGACAAGTACAACCTTTACTGCAGGACATGAAAACTTGCCTCAAAAATGTGGGTGTTTCACTTGAATCAACTTTAAAATAAATTAATGCAACAAATGAACCCTTGCTGCAGTATATTTTGGTTTACTCTACAAAATTATGAAGACTCTAGTAAACATCCTTATTAATGAAAATTTACCACAGCATGTGAAATTATTTAAATTTCAAAATTTACCAGAGACCAATCCCTGGCAAAAATTCTGTTATTTCCCAACAGTTGGCTTCAAGCGGTAGTCTCTGGTCACTGCTTTTTCATCTGAACTCCTAGGTTACTTTTCAGATATGGAAAGTTCAACTGATTGGCTTCCAGGTTGCCAAGAGCCGAGTCACAACCCAAACTGTACCCCACAACTGAGTAGTAGCACTGGACTTGGGGAACCTGACATATTTTAGAGAGATCTATTTGGTCAGGTAAGCAGAGCTCCGCAATCATTTTTCAAGACCACCTTTGTCACCCCTTCCACTGATGAGGCCTCTAAGTACAGCCTGAAGCACAGGGCCCAGTTACAGGCTGGGCAATACAGACCCAGTGGAGTTTGGGGGATTTCAGGCCAGGGAAGTGTCTGTCCTTTGCTCACTCTAGGAAATGTGGCCAGAGAGCAAATAAGGAGGATAGTCCCAGCTACTGCAGCTCCAGTCACTGCTTGGCAGTCTGGCACAAAGATAATCTCTAAATCCCACTGAGTAGGCTTTGCCATGGGCTGAGCTCTCCAAGGGACCCCTGTGGTATGTAGAACTTTTCTACGCTCCTTTGATGGATGATGAAACTCCTACAACCCTGACATACTTTTTGTAGCTCAGGCACACACACATCCTGAATTCCAGCCAGATGGAAGCCTCAGCTCACTGGTTTCTTCTGCAGAGACATAACAAGTAAACTATACAACTTCTACAGGTCCAATTTGCAGGAGTAAGGAAAGTCTGGCTTTCCTTTAGTAACTGATCCACTACGTTTGATTTGACAGGTCCCACAGCTAAACAGCTTTTCTCTAGTATAAAAGTGTTCTCCTCTCCTTCTACATTGCTTTTGTTTGCCTTCTAAGATACTGTGTTCTCTGTGTTTTAAGTGCCACCAGTAGAACTTTTACTTCAAAGTTCTGAGTACATTCAGGATTATAGAACAGAAGTTTATCCTAATTATCTCAGCAGCCGATCCCAGATACTGTTCCTGTACCAGCTGGCAGTGAAAACAACACTGTGGCATCACACCTGACTGGGGAGGAGGGCAGGGGAAATGAGGGTTTCTCCTATGCCACCATGGCTCACTCCATACTCACAGCCATGAGGACATCCATAAGAAAATGTTCTCTTGATATACTGAACTCAAACACTGCTTCATCCAGAGGTATGTACCACCAAATCATAAGTGCAATTTCTTGACATATGTACTGAAGTCCTGTAATGTAACGTGGTTCAAAAAGCTGTAGAGCCTGATTTGTTGCTTGCCTGTGGAGCAGCACATATCTGGGTTGGCCTCATGCCATGCTGGCACAAAATCAGAGCCTGAGTGCCCTTTGCAAAACTGCTCTCAGGGTCATGTCAGAGCTTTACTGCCTGCTGAGAAAGACAGAAGATAACATGGCAAGGTAATGCTGAAAAATTCCTATTTACAATGTAAATGACAGATTTACTACTGCTGAAATGAAATGAAAAGGTCTCAGGAGCCTCACCGCAGCATAGCCATCTACTACAACTGATGCACAGGGGTGAGCAAGGGTGAGGGGGGTGTGAAAAGGCATCTAGAGAAGGCAGGGAGGTCCAGGTGTGCCAATGCTTCCAGGGAGGGCTGAGCAGAGCCCTGCTGCATGATCTAAGGCCAGCTGTTGATAAAATCAGCACAACCACTCCAGCCACACTGCTCAACACAGTAAAACTTTTCATCACATTCTCTGGGCAGGAGAGCACAGTTTTTTTCACAGAGTTTCATGTAATTATCCACATACACCCCCAGCACAATAATGACAGGTGTTTCTGGTTTACATGCCATTTGCACTTAAGCACTTCTGGCATGGATATGCCTGCAAAGGGAAGCTGGCAGGATGCCATCACTTTGAGGTGCTGCACACTCCAGCCCCTTGGCTCTCTCCCCTTCCTTGACTGAAAAATTGCATGGGGATCCCTGTTTGCAAAATCAACTTCACAAGGTATCTTCTGCTTCTCAGAGATCCCCAAAGTCCTGTGAAAGCCTGTCCTGTGAAGGCAGGACACCTATTTTTGCACTGGAAAGAATTCTCTAGGTTCTCATAGCAGGATTTTATGAAGCTATATGAAGTAAGTTTGGTTTAAAATGTCGTCTTTAGGATGCACTGTATTTCCAAGGCAGATGAGTCAGCTCAATTTACTTTGGGTTTCAACACTTGCACACTCTTCTTTCCATGCTCTTCTTTCCTTCTTTTCTTTCTACTTTTCTCCCCTCTTTTTCCCCCCCCTTTTTCTTCCCTCTAGTGTCACATTAGAAAGTTTTATTTGTAAGGAAAGAGACTTCGGTTCTTAAGCAAAATCATTTTACGTGCTCCACAGTGTCTGAGGCACATCTGCATGGGGCTGGCACATACAACACAGGAGGTGAAGACAGATGCTTCCTGATGTGGTACTGGGGTATTTCACATAGCAAGGACTCTCTAAGGCATCTGCAAGGCCAGTAGGAACTGCTGAAATCCTGTCTTTGGTGCCAGGGGTAGGAGACATGAAAACTGAGAGCCTTCACTAGGGAGAAGGCATGAGTTGGATGGCTGTTGTAGCTTCCTTTTCTAGAGGAATATGGAAGAAAAGGGGGAAAGACAAGTATAAACATACAAACAAACATGGGTTTGCAAGCTTCCCACAGCAAAGACAGTCATTCCTTTGCTGGAGACCACCAGGATTTCCAGCGTACTCTTCTTGTGTTAGGCACTTGGCATAAGGGCACAGGGCAGTAAGGACTCTCCATTATGAATGTTCTATGGACTGCATTCCAGAATCACTGGCAAAAGCAGTCAGTACAGACACATAAAATAGCAGTCACAAAAGCTAGAAAACAAAGAGATTTTTTTTTTCCCCATCCAGAGTAAAAATTGCTGGAAAGAAGCCTCTCTGGACCCAGAGAGGAAAGTAAAGGACCTATTCAGGAAAGTAAAGGAGTAAGGCTAATGGCAAAAATAACTTGCAATTTGTTTACACTTTGTAAGGGCTTTGTAAAGGCATCCTTGGTAAAGGATGTTTCTTCAGAGACTGAGAGACTACACAAATAGTTTAAAAATAATTAAATATGCCAGTTGTCTCACAGCAACTTCCAACCTGAACTGGAAGGCTTTTTTCTTATCTGTATTTACTTACCATCAGCTGGATGTTCTACAAAACATAGAAGCACAGGAAGGAAGGAGCTTGCTCTTACGAGCTGAAAGATAAAAAATACTTGGACATGTGAAGGACTAGAGTGAAAAATCCAAATGAAAGGGTCATTCCATTAGCTGTTCTTAGTAAAATTTTGTGTATTGTGTGGTGGTTTTAATTTTTTAGTGGGTAGATGCTCTTGGCTTTGGCTGCAAGTTACAGATAGTGACTTGGTCTCCAGGCAGATTGAGCTACAAAAGCTCTTGTACTCTAATGGCAGCATCAAATATCTGAAGGGTAAGAAATAATCAAATTATCTTTCAGCCTTCTGCTGCTCATTCATTAAGCACCTTCTTTCGAAATCAAACCTTTTAAAGCTCTTGGTTATGAGTAATTATCACCAGCTGGGGTGCACCCTGTTGGATGAAAACAATCATAAACTCTGCAGTAGAGCTTTTCCCTTTTCAATGATATGCAATGCAAGCCCGTTACATTTCAGCTGCATCCCAAAAAGCAATGAGATCAACTTTTTGCAACGAACGGCAAGGCATTATTTCAAACAAAGTGTCCTGCTGGAGTTTGCTACTGGCATTTGGATTTCTCACCACCTCCCTGCATGCTGTATTCTGATGCAGCTCATTTTGCTGCCCTTTTTGCTCCAGTGCAGGTGTCACAGCCACCAGAAGCTGATACAGCAAGAGGCTTGTCACAACCCTTTCAAGAGGCAAGAAGGGTCTCTGTAACCTGAAATAGATTGTTATCATTAATTTTTCCTGTGATGTGGCTTTCCTCCCTTTCAGATTTCATTTTGGTAAAGGCTTCCTTAGAAAAGAATATTTATGGCTTCTGCCGTAACCCATAATTCCCTTTCTTCAAGGCTCTGGATAAATGCTAAAATTTAGATACTCTTTTATTTCTTTTGAAATCTGAAGTTAAACTGGTGAAAAATCCATCTCCTGTCATTATTTGGATATGAAGATCAATCAGACCCTCACTAAGTCTTTTTTATCCTCCTATGCTGACGCGGTGCCAGGTTCTCCCCAGCCAGCTCCCGGCACCGGGTTAAGAGTGGGCTGTTCCCAGAGAGCAGCACAGTCTGGGATACAACTGTAGGGCTTATGCCCTACAACACAGGATGTCAAGCGTCAAGGGCAGGAGCAAGAACGAGGGAGAGATCTTCTACGTGGTTTCCAAAGCACCTTACTACGTGTAAGGGTCAGATATTAAAGACCAAGAATTGGAGTGTGCAAAAGCTTATAAACAGGAGAGGTTCAAGGGGAGGGTACAAATTCTCAGCCAACAGGGAAGGGAGTAGGGAGGAGCTCAAGGCAGGGTTTACAATACTTTAACCAATAAGGAGACACAGAGGGGGGGGAACTGTCTAAACAATCCAACGGGACCTCGAGTAATAGCGCATTTCCAGAGCAGGGGGTTGGCATTAGCGAGGATTGACAACTGGGTATGGTGAATGACAGGGAATGATCTGGAACAAGGGGTAGGTTTGGGATAAGATTGACAGAAGAATAAGAGGGCACAACTTTGGAGCAAACCAAGAGGGGAATAATAGAACAGACCATTACAAACACACCACAATACTAATCTTGTCTGTGTGTCTTGATTTTTTTTTTTTTNTGGGAGTTGGTGATTCCTGGGAGGGAATAGGGTGTTAGCAATCTGTAAATGGACTTGGATAATATTGGATAATACACCTTCATGTATGGGCTGCTGAGCCCAGGACATGTCAGAAAGACTACTGCCATCTGTATCATTCGTGCACTTTCTAACTGCAGGGCTTCTGCTCCCTCAGGGCAGTGTGTCCCCCCACAAGAATAATGTATCTGCCAACACCACTTTCAATAAATTAATACCAACTGGTTTTATCTCCGTGTGATCCTTCATCTGTCTATATCCATCATTGTTCCTCTCCTTCAAGAGCAATGTGAATGCTGGATTCTTGGGTTTTAGGTGTTTATGAGTGTTTTTAATAAAGTTTGATTCATGACAAGATGCTACAGCAACCGCAGTAACAAAAACTAATTATTTGCTGTGTGAGCATTTGCTGTGGTTTAACCCCATACGTCAGCTCAGCACCAGGCAGTCCCTGCCATGGGATGGAGGGCAGAATTGGAAGGACAAAAGTAAGAAAACCAAAGGGTTGAGAAAAAGGTAGTTTAATAAGTAAAAAAATGAACAAAAGACTCCCACTCCTGAAAAACCCAAAATGGAACAAGTGATGCAAAACCTCACAGTTGCAGCCCTGGCAAACTTTCTCCCCAGTTTTCATTGCTGAGCATGATGCCATATGATATGGAATATTCCTTTGATCAGCTGAGGTCAGCTGTTCTGACTGTGTCAACTCCCATCTTTTCATGAACTACCAGATTACTCACTGGTGAGGTGGTGTGACGGGCAGAAAGGCCTTGACTCTGCAAGCCCTGCTCAGAAACAACTAAAACATCCCTGTGTTACTGACACTGTTTTCATCACATAGCCAAACCAGCTCCGTAAAAGCTATGAAAAAATTAATTCTATCAGCCAACTACACTGGAAGTACAGTCTGGCTCAAAGATAAAAGGATAACCAAATGAAATGTGATAGTGGTAGAATTAAACATTTTCTGGCACAATATGAGGTGTGAACAGATCACATTTATTTCTTTATCACATTTATCTTATCTATTTTGTTATTCACATTTATCTTCTGAGGTGCTTTTGTTGGTATACCTTTAGTCAGTATTATATTTATTACACATTCTCTCTGTAGATACATATTTAATATAAAATATTGAACATATAGTAGTATTTAAAAAATATCCAAGACTGACTAGAATAGACTGCAGTTTCATAACAAGTATGGTCATAGTTGGTTTAAATGGGGCACTCTATCCAAGGCGAGTTCAGTGCCTAATTTGTCCACTTAATGATCACTCAGTTCTGCACTTCAGAGTTCCACCACAAGTAAAAAAATCCTCAAGTAAATGCAAATCGTTTGGTGAGTGAATTGGAGACCACATCAGGGCTGAAACTTCAAATAAGTAAATGCCATTACAGATTTAATTGGGTCCGTGTGTTCAGTATCAACAACTTCTAAGCAGAGTTTGTTACTGATGAAGAGGAACAGACAGCAGGAAATAGTGGCATGATGAATTAAACTTGAACACTCTAATCAAGACAAGGCATGGGGGTAAATTCTGTTGCTTTGATGTATCACTCTCCAGTGTTATTAGCTAAAAACAATTTGTTCACTCTGTTTCATTGAGGCAACTGATGGTGTTGCCTCATATATTTTCTGTGCTATTGCTAAGAAGGACAAGTAAAGATTTTATACAGTAATTTCAGTTAAAGGAATGGCTCAAGAAAATTTGCAATGCCACCAAAGGGAAGAAATCCTACTTCCTTATACAGTGTCTCGATTAGTGCTGCTGATTAAACAGTGTCTTTTACTGTGTCCAAAGAAAGAGATAAATGCTAAGAATAATATTTCATAGAAAAAATAATTCTATCAAGGAAAAATTAATCAATGTCTGTGATGCTAAACTTAACCTGTGCCTTTCCAAGGCAGTCTTGACTGCTTGGGGACATAAAAATACATCCGTTTCTCATTGTGTTCACTCATGAGGATAAATCAATGGTTACAGGTGGCAAAAATACCTCCAGCCAAACACAACCTTATTGTTCATCTGTAGCTATTAATTTCTACCATACAGCTGCTAATTGCATAAAAGTAGTGTTAGTTTTTTCCTGCCTTATCAAAAGGACAAGACTGCAGTGCAACTGGTTTAGAGATGATTTTTTCCTTTATGGAAATTTTCAACTGTTAATCAAAACAGTAGACTGATCAAAGCTCCTACTCTTTACAATATCTTGAAAACTCTTTCATGCTGTTTTTATAACTCAATTAATCTCCTGGCAGCATTAAAAAAATCACTTTTTTGTGTGAATCTATGATGTCTTAATGACATGAGGTGCCTGACTCAGAGTATCATATAATGTTCATAGGCATAAATTTTAACCCATGATACTAGAGCAAAACTTTACAGCTGAGATGATGACCATTAGGTGGTATTTCGTCTGGTAGCCCTTGATTGCTTCTAGTCTGTTGGGTGGTCCTATCCATTTTGCACCTTTCTTTTGGAGTGAACAGGAGCAGGTGTTTGAAGAGACGACCTCCTTGGAGACCTGAATACCCCATGTGTGCCTGTGGCTGTAGACACATGTGCAGAGACCAGTGCATCACTCCATGTATACATTCATGCATCAAGGCCAATGTCACAAGTGCAAAAGCAGAAACAGAATTCTTTCTCAGGCTGTCACATTTCTGTAGGATATTTGTCATGTTTCTTTCCAGATCAAATTAGGAAATGCAGAAGATCTAAGTAATCTTTTCAATCAATCTGTAGTTTTATTTTACATTCTGACTTATTCAAAGTCCCAGGTGATGGCAGCAACTGGTTGGGGAATCTACTAGTGGAATTTATAATATATACACATAGGTATTGTTCAGAGGACTACCCAGGGTTCCTGCTGTCTGGCTCTGCCCCATAAATGGCTCTGGTTACTCTGTTTACTCTCAGAGAAAAGAACTTTACAAAGAACAAAGATAAACCCACAAAGTGTTCAGCTAGAACTTCAAAAGAAGCTCCTTATCCTACAATCATAGAATATGGTGAGTTGTAATGCACTCATGAGGATCATAGAGTTCAACCCCTGCCCCTGCACAGGACAGCCCCAAGAATCTCACCATACACGACAGCATTGTCCAAATGCTTCTTAAAGTCTGTCAGGCTGGTGCTGTGACCACTTCCCTGGGGATCCTGTTCCAGTGCCCAACCACCCTCTGGGTGAAAATCATTTTTCTAGTATCCAACCTAAACCTCCCCTGACTCACCTTCAGGCATTCCCTTGAGTCCTGTCACGGGCATGAGAGTGAAGAGATCAATACTTGCCCCTTGATTGCATCAGCTCAGCAAAGCACTTGGGTTAAAATTTGAAATTTCTATGCCTTTAATAATAAATTATTCTCTGTTCATTTCAGTGTATTTGTGTATGTCCTGCAAACTCACCGTAGTATTTCCTACGGTGTAGTTTTAAAAGAATGCATCATTGTGGGGCACTGTACCTGAATTCAGCAGACTGAGGCATAAGTGAGAAAGTGAAAATTTTCACCAAAAAGCACAAAACATTCCCCAGATGGTAGCAGCATTTCAGATTCAGAACCAAAATCAAATATTATAGGCTCATCTACAGAATCCTCTAGTCCTCTAAATAGCATTCCAAAACCCAGGTTTTTAGAGCCAAATATCTTAGGGGACCTAAACTTTATGGGAAAAAAAGTGGATGTGTAAAAAATTGCATATTATATATGTGTTTGTGTCTACCTGCTAAAGGTGATCTTTCTATGAGATGAGCTGTCACTGCTATCCATGACTGTGGATACAAAATTTAGATCTCCCTTAATATGACACTTTTCAAATATAAACTATTTGGCTACTGGGAAGAAACACAGTGATTTAGAGTCACAGCAATAACAAGTGAGCAATTGTCCAAGAACCTTCTCTGCAAGACAAAACAATGCCAAGACTATTCCAGTAATATTGGACCAGAATTCAAACCATTCCAATAGTGAAGACTATGTTTCCAACAGCAGCGGGTGATTCAGGTGCTAAAGTCAAGAAGGGGTATCCTTTCTCAGCTGTGAGAGACCAAAGAGTATCTCAGTTGTAAGGCTGAAATTATCCACTGATTGTGAAACTTTGAGCGCTGTGACTGCAGAGGGCCTTAAATCTCAGCCTGAGGTGTTATGGGGAGCTTTCAAGTGTTGACGTGTTTATCTGAATCTTCAGAGAACATTATTCAGAAAATCAAACTGGTAATCCCCCTAAACCTTTTGAAAAGCTTTTAATACTTATACTTCTTGTTGAAGTAGAAAGCCATGGGCAGATCCAAAGACCAAAAGCAATAACTGGGAACCAGCATTCATTAATGACTTCAAAGGACTTAGGGTCAAACTCATTGTGACAGCAGGGTTTCTCCTGGTATTTTAATGCTTCTATACTCAGCTTTATCCAAAGCAGACAGTGAACTGAAAGGTGAAAGTAAAGCAAATGTTTTTCTGATCGTGTAGGGAATCTGCAGCAGAGTGTAATTGACAAAGAGAATCAGTTCTGATGTGAGTCGGCAAGTGTGAGAAAAGAGAAGTAAAGGGAACTGATGCATGATCAGTGGAAAGTGAAGGATAATAAAACCAAAGTGCCTCTGCTGCAGATCAAGTTCCCAAGCAGTTTTCACTCCAGATCTGTTCCTTTCTGTGTCTGGAAGTAATTCGTGAGTCTGCACACATACAGTGCTCTATGTTGTGCAAGCCCAAATGTGCCTAGGGAATGCTTTAGTGTGATTGTCTCCATAGGAAAAAAAAAACAGCACCCCCCCCCCCAATCAATATTACTTTTTAAAATCTTTTTTTATAAACCAACCTGTCAGAGGTGGAAAATTAACTATTTATGTGTAATATATGCAGTGTTCAGCCAACTGTCTAGTAGTAAGTCCATTTGTAGGTGCATTTCATGACAGTGATGCTGGCAGTTATTCAGTTACTTATGAAGGTACCAAGAAAATAATTGAAATAATTCATCCTTGAAAATCACTGGAGTGAAATAAAAAACATATAGATAATTAAAATGGCATTTTTCAGCAGAAACATTACATATCTTTTCCACAATTCACAAAACTTTTCAAAAACCACATAATGTGTTTCCTTTGCTTTCTAGCGATTCAGCACAAATGTGGTTGTCTATTCCGTTCTAGTTAGCTACCTCCTTGGAAACCTACTGTGGAAAGCTAAAAAAGGATGTAATTGATATCCCCACATTCTCAGCCCTTACTGAGAAAGACACATTTGAAATATTTAAGACGTGTTTTGAACCTGGTTCTCTTTTGGAGTTGCAGTACCCTTTGAGACTTAACTACTGTAAGGACTATCTATCTTTTCCATTTTCAAATATATGCTTACCAACCGCAGTCATGGTTGCTTGTCAGGAAAGGACTTTTGCCACGTATCATTATGAAATTAGGGTCCATTTTCAAGGCGCCATTACAGTGGCACAAAAGTAGGAGGGTGTGCTGGAAGGCAGTGAAATGGTGTTTGTTTCAGACTGTCTGCAACATCTCTCTTTTCTTTTTTGTCCCCTTTCTGATGCTACCTTTCTATTTACATCAGATTATTCTCTGCTGTTTGTGAGGTGAGAGAAAGGGAGACAGGAGCCTGTGCAGTGCCCACCATAGGCTCTGGAAAATCAAAAATGGAAATGGTTAAATCAGCTAATTACCCACATCAACTGGTTGTGCTGGATTATAAATGGGAAGTTTATTACCAACACATGTTTTGTCACAAGGGAACAGGAAGTGGGTTGTGCCCCATGCAGGGGCAAGCTGTCATGTGCAAGCATGGCAGACGGTCTGACCAAACAGGAGAATCAGTCTGACAGGTTGAGAGGTAGTCCCAGTGTTTTTCCTTGCTGAAGGCAAAGTGCACGCTGACAGACATGGTAACCAGTGGATGCATCAATCAGAAACCATGGAGTGGAGGTAATATGCGTGTAATCACAGTGAGGTCCAGATTTATTGACCCTTCAACTGTTTCATGCAATGAGCCTAATAACACTGAAAGCTACATATGCAAAGGGGAACAGCTAGGGCTCTACTCCTGCTTCCTTGCATACATTTTTAAAACTGCTTGTTTGGGGTTTTTTTAAGTAAAAAGGAAGGTGGAGGTCAGAGCCAAAGTTTGACCTCCCACACACCCCAATCTGGTATCTGAATGTTAAATCTTACTCAGTTAAATTCGCTTTAATCAATTTTCTCCAAGTTACCTGTAAGTAATACAGATAACATAAATCTCTTAGTTACATCCATGCCTGAGGACTGGAGGAACCTGGGCTCCAAACCTGCCAAAAATAAATCACTTAAATGTTTTATTTTTCCACTTGTGAAACTACGATGATAAGTGTCTCTCTGGAAAAAAAAAATGGCTACAGGACTCAATTTTTTCCTCTGTAGATTCTGTAAATTTATTCAGCTTCCATTCCTCTGCAGTCTCATCAGCTTCATCTGGAATTGCAATCTTCACCTCTTGGACCCCCCTCCTCATGGCTCCTCCTTAACTCTGCTGTACTTCTCTCCCAGACCCTCTGCCTGGCCAGGATTTCTCGTGTCAGCAGTGGGTGTATTTTTTGTTTGTTTTTTTCCCTTCTTTCTTCCCCTACACTCTTCATATTTCATTTTACATCCTGATTTCCTTCAAGAACCTTTGGGAACCCCCAGGCTTGTCACTCATGGAAAATAGATTGCACTGAGAATAAAGCACAGGCTGGGACACGGCAGCAGAGGAAAGACATCTGATGAGGAAAATGCTGGCCCAGAGTCCTGAAGAAACCACAGAGCAGCATTAACATTTCCAGGCAGCTGGCTCAGCAGTGATGTAGTCTCCTACTGGTTAAGCAGTAGTCACTTTCAATGCTCTCGGAGCACTGTGTTCCACAGGAATGAAGGGAGTAACAGGATAGCAGTGCTATGAAAAACATGTGCTTGCTTTGCTTGTGGTCAGCGCAGGAGGCACAAAGCATGGCTCAAAAAATTTCCTCAGTCCATCTGAAGAAAAGTCACAGCCAGCAGAAGTTCAGAAGAGAATAAGGACCCTGGGGTCTCCCCAGAGGCAAGGAACATAATTGTAGCTGTTGAGCCTGTCTCGCCATCAGCATCTTCATGGTGGTGAATGTTCAATGGTAATTATGATACATGTAACTCTTTAAGCAAGCCACACTGTTGTGAACACCAGCTGAAGGCATATTCACATGCTGACAGATGCAGCCTGTAGCCCCTTGTAGTTTATAGCCATGGATAAATAGTGTAGACAACCTGGACCTGATTTTTCTCATTTGATCTGTTGAATTAGCAGTATCACGCTGCTGTAAAGGAAAGATCTGCAGTGTATTGACAAGTTTAATTGAGGACAGTCTGTACTTAAAGCAATAAGTCAGGCAATGCTTTGGGCTCTGTGTCTGCACAGGGACAAATGGAGATACAAAACACTCCTTCCCTGCTCACTGGCCTTCCATGTGCATTATCTCTGACCTCATGTCCAGGCATAAAATGAAAAATGGGCAAAGGCAGCTTACCAGTGTCCTGCCTCTCAGTTCAAAGGACATCAGGACTGGATGCATCATGAGATGTTAGTGTGGAACAGACACTCCGTCTTCCTTCACCAAACATGCACTCTCCCAGGAAATGATAACAGGAGTCTGCAACTCATTTGTTCTCTTACTGCCAGCAAGTAAAGTCACTGACCCTTTCTAGGGGAAAGAGCATGGAGGGCAAAAATCTTCTGCTGAAGAGTCACATAGGAAAGAGCAGGGAGTGTTTGGGGATGTCTGTACTGCTGTGAGCCAAAGCTGGATGAGGATGGTGATGGATTTCATGTTAGGCTGAAGCACACACAGAAGCATGACTGATATCATATACTACTTAAAGGCACTGCTTAATTATTGTAGTGTTAAAAAAAAATCCAGTGGTTCCATCTCATGGAAATCTTCCATTATAGAATATTTTGTGCCACTTACTATATTTCTAAAAATCTTTGCTCTTCTGTTGCAGTATGGGAAGTGACAAGGCACCTTCTGTGCTGGTTCATAATCCTACTAGGAAATTTCAAATGCAGCATCTGTTTAAAGCAGCATGAACACAGGATGAGAACTAACACTCTAGAAGGGAAGAGATTAAGTGTGTTTAACTTATTTATTTCATGTTTCTTTTCCTTGTTTGAGCTTTTCCTACAAGCTTCTATGCTCTCTTTATTTGCAGCCAGACGTAAAACTCTCCAGGTGATCCAAAAGCTTTGAAGGTAGGATTTTCAGGGATAGAATTTAATTGCTTATAAAACCTCCATGCACACGTTGAGAGCTGAGGAATCCTCCTGAAGGCTCACCATCAAAAACCTGTTTGATTTTTATTTGCCAGCTTTCTTGCTAATATCCCATGCTCACTTTAATTACTTAATTAGAGGACCAAACAAGAACTTACAAGAGAAGTGAATACATATTATTCTCATGCTGTTTAAATATGAGTCATTGATAGTGGCAAAAGACATAGAACAAAATGTGAATACTCAGGCATGCAATTAACCTTATGGAAAACCATTGCTGGTGTTTCACAGCTTCTATTTTCATAATATTTGTTTCACTTTTCTGTCTTTGAGGACAGATTTTTCACACAGCTGTCAGCATCTGTGAAAAGTTTTCTTTAAAGATCTAGTGACTATTATGACAATTTTTTTTTTTTGGTTCCATTTTTTTCCTTTTTCTTATAAGAAGCAAACAAACTTACAAAACAAATTTATGAATCACACCACACAATGCTGCAGGAAGACATAAGTCCATGATCTCAAGGAATGCTGAGGCAAGCCCTTTGGGCCATTTTTCTGACCCAGAGTTCCCAAACATTATGGTCAGATATGGCAGGAATTATCTGGCCGTTGTGAAGGCTGATAAACAAATCTCCATAAAAATTATTTACTTCTGGTGTAGAGAAAAATACAGACATAAGATGCGCCCATTATCTTTGAAGTGAATAGTTTTAAAATTGGAAAAAAATCATTACATGGATGTAGTGAAAGATATGGAGATCAAGTTTTGTCTTCTGTACCTCTACAGTAAATCCTGCCCTATGAGATAGGTAGAACCCAGAATGTATTACTGTCTAACGTTCTCTCAACTTTATTATGTTTGTGCAAGTTAAAAGTACTTTAAACTACATTTGAAGATCAAACTGTCTTGAGGATTGTTTCTCAAATTCCTTTAGCGAAACTGCTCAAAACCTCATCGTGGGTGATGAGTGAGTACAATACAAAACCTCATCATGCCCAGGTCTGAGGTCAACTTGAGGAAGCCATCTACAACAAACCATTTTCATTTGGAAACTTGACTAGATCCACTGTTTTTTGGTGCTAACTTGGTTGGTTTGATTTTTATTTTTTTAATATTTTTTTACTATGTCGAGCAAATATGAATGCCAGTTTTAATACTCTGTAAAGCTGTGGCATAGTATTTTATTGAACTTGTCATAAAACTAAAATTTGTGTCCAGATACACTCCTGAATTTCTGGAGTTTCTCATGTTATTTGAATTTTGTACAATCTCCAGGCAAGACTGGGTATTGTTGGTATAAAACAAACAAAGAACAGCAAAAAGAATAGAAGAGGTGCTTTAGAATCTTTTGCCCTTTTTTCCCCCCTATTTTAGGGGTTTTACCCACTGTCATCCTTTGACGTAGGCACAGAACTCTGTTCCCAGTCTCACATAGTTGTTTCTTACTTCTTGCTCTGCAATTTGCACCTTATATCCATGGTTTATCTGTAGGGATATCTCCAGATAAGTACTTGATAAGTAGGGAGGAGGGATGTCTGGCTTATCTCCTGCTCCTGCAAGCCCTGGCAGTCTTATGGGAGAGATCTAAGAATCCTCATACTGTCATTTACTGTGCCAGCATGCCTGGAACATGTAACCTTTGGATGAGGGTCATTAAATAATAGCTTAGGGCTTGATGAGCATATTTGTCCTTCCTTACACTGCTTTGCTGACCCGCACTGCCTAGTCAAGGAGGCTTTCTGTGAGACACTGCTTCAAATGCTGAGAGAATTGGGGATTGGCCTGAAGAAGAGGACATTCCAAGGACACCTTATTGTGGCTTTTCAGTACCTAAAGGGGGCTTATAAGAAACAGGGGTACAGATTTTTTAGCAGAGCCTGTTGCCATGGTTTAAAAATGAAAGAGGGAACATTTAGATTACATGCAAAGAAATTTTTTATTATGAGGGTGGTGAAATACTGGGACAGATTGCCCATGGAGGTGATAGATGCCCCATCCCTGGAAACAATCAGACTGATATATTTGAAGTTGTCCCTGATCATTGCAGGGGGTTTGGACTGGGTGGCCATTAAGGGTCCCCTCCAACCCAAAGTATTCAGTGATTTTTTTTAGTGCTTTTTTTAGGGAGACATAATAGATGGTTGCAAAGACTGAAAAGAAAGGCTCAAGGTTCTACTCAGGATGATGTTAAACTGCAACACAAGAGAAACTTGTCAGGGACAGGAGGTTGTGCTGAAATAATATACAGAAGCAGAGTCAGAAAGAAGGGGATTTTAACTCCCATGTCACTTAGAAAAATTGTGTTTTGAACACTTGAAAAAAGTGTTTCCCCCAAAGTGAAAATGGCAGTCCCACTGTTTTTCCAATAATCCTGTCAATTTTTATTGTGAGCATAAACCATCAAACGTTGCTCACAGTAAGGGTAGAAACCTTGATCAGAAAAGGGGGAAAGATTTACCAAATGTCAGCACATTAATTTCAAGTGTTTGGAAACCTGACAGAGTCCCCTATCCAACTTTCCACGATCCCAGTGGAAATCCTCTTTCCCAACTGATTTTATTTGGATCCAGACTGACTCTGTAGAGCAAAACTGGTGCAACCAAGATGGAAATTTAGGGTTACATCAAAATTCCTGTAATCTGCAGCTTTTTTGGAAAGCTTCATTAAAGTTTGTACCCTTGCATTGACATACACACTGAACATCAGCCAGACAGGACACTCAGACTTACCAGCTTTCTAAATATTTCTTGAAACCTCTGGAATGTTTTGTGGAAGATCCAGGAACTGGAAAAATATAATCCTGGAGCTTCTTGAGGGAAAAACAATAAATACTGATAATTATTTGAAAAAGCCTGAATTTGGAGCAACTGAGGGTACCGAAAAGTCGCTGAATGGGCAGAACTGCCGAGTGAGGTTCCAGGCAGAGGGACATGTGCTGGAAATCAAGGCCACACAACCGAGACTGAAGCTGCCAGGCTCAGCTGAACTCTGCCTGGGTTCGCAAGTGCTGGTATAGCCACCCACAGTGCCATCTAGTGGGTCTGGCACGGCTTTTAACCATTTTTTGGGCTCCTGGAGCAGCTCTCAGTTCGGCTAACCGAACCTGGCACTCATGGCTCTGTAAATGAAATATCTGGTACATTGATTTTCTCATTGGCACTGTGAAGCATTGCTGCACAGAAATAAATATAAGGCAACACACAAGATGTCAGGAGGATCAGAACTTACTGAGAACGGCATGAGACCGAGAAACATCAGGGAGAGATACTCCTCAGAACTGTAGGAAATGACCTTAATAGGGCATATGAAGGGTTTTTTTAACCTACAAAATGTAGAAAAAATAAGCAAAAGCATTTCTTTCACTCACCTCCCACCAGCCCATGGTGGGTAGGACAATTTTTTTTCCCTCTCTCTTGCCTTTTATTCCCTGATCAGGGACAGCTGGGCCTGAAGACATTTCTCTCATGCCTGTCTGCTCTCTCATGTTCTTGTAACCAGAGTTAGACTGATCATCATGATGGGTTAAGGAAAGAATTCTTCCACAGTTCTGACTAGGAAGGATCTTTGCATTTTTATTGAAAGTACAAAATTTCTGTTGTGGGAAGATGCCAAAAATATTTTCTACAGCTCTTTTTGTAGTAAAGGTCTGGGAATTATTATAAGATGTTGCAAAATACTCTGAGGGTTTTGCAGTGTGGGAAAGAGTAGAGTTCTTTGATCCGGCAATATGTTACCTGGTTGCGGACAGGGAATGGACTTGATGATTCATGTAATCTCTTCTAGTCCTTTTTCCTCCCTGGGAGTGTGTCTGCTCTTCTTTTTCTTCCAAGGAAAGAAGAGTGCAAGATTTCATCCCTTGGGTCAGCTGCAGACTGCTTTCTCACTTTGTTTAGCACTGTGAACTACTGCTGTCCATGAGATAATTTAAGCATGTGAACTCACTGGGGGATGCAAAACCTGGCCTTGCTTGCTGTGCAGAATGTGCTTAGAGATGGTTTTCAAGCCGTCATGAATGTCTTGTTTGTGCTAAATAGTGGTCTTCCTCTTGAGACTAGTGGGCTTCAAATGTTCATGTTCCCTGCAATAAACGTTGCCTGACACATTAGGTCATCGTTTTCTTAGTATATGTGCAGAGGATCCTATAAGCAGATGGAGGAAGAAACAGAAAAATGGCACATCAAAGGTACTTGAGGGAAACAAATGGTGAAAGAAACAAGTGGAAACTTCAACTTAGTGAAGGAAATACTTTTTTTAAGCTTTAATATGGCCTCAGCTTTACCTTTCCAGGATTATTGCCTGCATTGGCCATTTCTTTTTTAAGTATTTAAAGGAACCACAGATGGTTATTGTGTAAACTTGTGCCTAGATATTTCTGTTGATTTTCTTCCTTAGCAAGCATACATTTTGTTCTTAATATAGCTGCAAGAAGAGGAATCTATTTTGTCCAAAGAAAGAATACAGACTTAGCAAACTCAGAATATCTAGTGTGACTTTTTTCCCATTCTTCTGGGTTTAGATTCCAATTTTGTTAAAATGACATTATGATTGCAATTAATTTGAATTAGTTTTATGAAGAACATTGAAACAAGGACATAAATTCAAGAGAATGAAAAAGAATAACAGCTCAAACACTTTTTCTTCTCATGGCAAAGGTTCCCTACATACCAGTAGCCATTCTCTATAACTCCTAAAATAAGACTAAATCACTCCAGTAAGGTCTTCAATTGCAGATAGTTAAGGAGACATTGCAACCTTATAATAAATCTGAAGTCCAGTGGCAGCTGTGGAAAGAACAGATCCAAGTGGCAAAGAGGGGTTAACAGGACATAGGACTAAATATATATGACTCTGCTAGTCACTAAGGAAGCCAATAATTAAATAGCACATTGTGGTAAAATAGGAACACCAATTAACCAATTAGCACTTTGTGTTCTGGTGCAGGAAAAAAAGTCTACATAATTCTGAGCATATGCCTGGTCCCTTTGAAGTGAATGGAATAGCTAATTGGAGTCAGAGCCTCAAAATGGGGATTGTCCATTTATTCACTTAATTACCTCCTACATAGAGACAGTTTGTGGCTCTCTGCCAGGTGATACTCACCGGTGGGGTGTTCAGTCCCTTTCATTCTTTTGGGGTCTTCCCTTCCTGTCCCTTAGCATCCCTATCTTTGCTGCTCTCACACTCCCATTTCCTAAACCAGAACTGTCCTCATCTCCTCTCGCCTCCTCCCTGAATTGTCATATGAGTATCACTGCACAAGCAAATACCATGCATCCAGTGGCCCAGAGAGCCGATGGCTCAGTGACCCTTACACCTGTCTCCACACAGGAAATTATGGATGGTCAGTGTATTGGGTCTGGTTGAAGCCCATTCTCCCACAGCAGCCCTCAAAATGCTGTGCTGTGCCTTGGTACCTGGAAAGGTGTTGATAACCTTACCCATGTGTTGGCTGCTGCTGAGCCGTGCTTGGCACAGCATCAGCACTTTCTCTAACATTCCTCCTCCCACCATCAAGGGGCTGGGAGTGGGCAAGATCCTGGGAGGGGACACAGCTAGAACAGTGAACCCAAATTAACCAAAGGGATATTCCATACCATATGACATCAGCTCAGATATAAAAGCTACAATGTTTGCCTTCTGGAGCAACTTCTATGTGTGCAAAAGCCCTGCTTCCTGGGAGTTCCTGTCTATGCATTGCTTGGTGGTGGAAGTAGAGGGTTTTTTTTTTTTTTNNTTTTTTTTTTTTTTTCCTTTTACTTATGCAGACTCAAACTTTTGCTTTTTTTTGTTTTAGTAAACTGCCTTATCTCAACCTACTATTTTTTTTTTCCATCTTATTTTTCTCTCCCCTGTCACGCTGGGAGGGGGAGTGATAGAGCAGCTTGGCAGGTGCCCGGCATCCAGCCAAGGCCAACCCACTGCAGTTTCCACCCCTCACCTATGTGAATCATATAGTTATCATCATTATCATTAAAATCAACATTCATTACATGACCTTCACTTGGAACAATTAAACCAGCCAAAGCAAACCACACAAAATTTCCCCACAGGAATAATATTATCACAACACAGTACAAAAATGGACAATTTACTCAAAATCTACCCCTTGTCGCTTCACCATAACTACAACAATAATTCCCCATGGTCATTCTACTCTCTAGTATTGCTTTGTACTTGTTTTGCCTGTTACATCTCCCAGTTACTATTCTCATCTCAAAATCCTCGTGGTTCCCCAGCGTTTCCACCAAAAAGTCCATAGTGGGTTTATGCTGGTTGGGTGTCAAAGCCCCTCTCTCACTCCCATCCACAGCTGGACAGGAGAAACAAAATATAACAACAGGTTCGTGACTTGAGATAAAGACTGGGAGACATCACTCACCAAATATCTTCATGGGAAAAACAGGCTAGAATTAGGGATATTAATCAAATTTATTACTAACAAGATTGGAGCACGATGATGAGAAGTAAAATAAGACCTTAAAAACACCTTCCCTCCATCCCTTCCTCCTTCCCAGCTCTACATCCTCCCCCAGTGGTGCAGGGAGACAGGAAATGGTGGTTATGGTTGGTTCATCACAGGTTGTTTCTTTCACTGTTCAGGGAAGAGGAGTCTTTCCCTTGCTCCACCGTGGGGTGCCTCCCATGGGAGATGGTTGTTCACAACTTCTCCAACACGAGTCCCTCTCACAGGCCAGAGCTTTCTGCAAACTGCTGCAATGTGGGTCACTCTTCCACAGGCTGCAGTCCTTCAAAGACAGGCTGGTCCCGTGGGTGCTCCCTTCTCCATGGGCCTCCCATGGGGTCACAGACTCCTCTCAGTCATCCACGTGCTCCAGCTTGGGGCTCCCCCATGGGCTGCAGGCAGATCTCTGTATCCCTGTGGATTTCCACAGGCTGCAGGGGCACAGCTGCCTCACCATGGGCTGCATCACGGGCTGCAGGGGAATCCGAACTCCAGTGTATGAGGCACCTCCTGCCCCTCCTACACAGACCTGGGGGTCTGCAGAGTTACTCCTCCCACATGTTTTCACTTCTCTCTTCCCTCACTGCAATTACAACTGTGCATTAAATTTTTTCCCTTTCTTCTTAAATCTGTTATCACAGAAGTGTCACCACCATTTCTAATTGGCCCAGTGGCATGTCCATCTTTGGAACTGCCAGGGATTTGCTCTACTGGACGTGGAAGAAGCTTCCAGCAGCTTCTAACAGAAGCCACCCCTGAAGCCACCTGGTATCAAAGCTTGGCCATGCAAACCCAATAATATTAGCTGTTAAATTCTCATGTTAACATGTTCCCATGGGCAGAAAGGCTTA
Source organism: Cyanoderma ruficeps (assembly GCA_008694505.1). Lineage (NCBI taxonomy): Eukaryota > Metazoa > Chordata > Aves > Passeriformes > Timaliidae > Cyanoderma > Cyanoderma ruficeps. Next base: position 1,620,777 of record VZDJ01000302.1, read on the forward strand.
ATACAGACAGAGGCAGATCTGCTCCGCTGGCTACCACCAGCAAACTGTAGTGATTCCATCTAAAGCAGGATTCCTAACTTTAATTGGTTTGGCTATCATTATGTGCAGAACTAGTCTGAAACCATTCCAACATCACTAGGAGTACACACAGCAAAGTCTAGGAACCACTGTCTGGAAAGACCTACATATTTACTGGAGAAAAAACCACGATCCCTGTAAGTCACGTGCCTTCCCTCATGAGCCATCAGATACATCTTTCATCTAGGCAGGCACAGAATCAATACTTATTCCAGTAACAAATATCTGACTAATAGGATAGAAATGTCTTGTGTGAGTCATTCTCGATCTTTGCTTCTGTAGCTTGATGGCTCAAAAACCTGCGAAATACCCACCAGACAGGGGAAAAAAAAAGTTAATATTTTTACTGTGTGCAGGAAGTATTTGGTGAATATACGTCTGAAAACCTTTTCTACAACACAGGCCCTTTGTATTTCATTGTTTTCAGTCTCAAGCACACTCTTCTTCTTTAGATCTCTACTTGTATTTATACATTTATATATTTATTTAACTTCTTGTTTTCATTTCACTTTTTTTCCATGTAATTTTCTTCTTTTTGCATTTGGCTGTGCACAGCTTTTTCTGAAAGAACATTTTGTACCCAGTCTATAAGCAGGTCAGTTTCATGAGCATGGCCACTGAAGGGGCTGGGACTGGCAGCACCAGCTCATGGAATTTGTGGATTCCCTCACGTTGCATTTTGAAAACTTGGAGGGTATACTTTTAGACCAAAAAGCAGGAAACCATATCTAATTCCTTTGTATATGAGTCATCTGAACAACTCATACTTACTTTTCTGGAAATGCATTGGAAGATAATATTTTATCTTATTGCTAGCAGCAAATAGCAAGTAATTTCTTTGAATCATTTATCTTCTTCTTTTATTTTTTCCTGTTCCCTGATCTCCATGCTACATAATGAGTTTATTACTTGTTCAAACAGGTGTTCAGTTCCTTTTTCCTTCTTATCAGCAGAGCAATCTCAACCAAACAAGTATCGTTAATGTCTGATTTCTATCACCACACCTCTTGAGTGGATGGACAGCAGGATGGGGATTGGAAGAGAAAAGTTCCTCCCATTGTAAATAATGTTCAGGTTTGTGACCACTTGAGGAAGCTGAATGTACACAAGTCTATGGGAACTGATTAAATGCATCCCAGAATCCTGATGGAATTTTCTGATGTAGTTGCCAAGCTCCTGCCTATGATATTTTAATAGTCATGGCAATCAGGTGAACAGAAAAAGAGAAACATTGTGCCTCTCTTAAAAAAGGGTAAAAATAAGGACCCTGGGAACTACTGACCTGTCAGCCACCCTTCTGTGCCTGGAAAGGTCATGGAACAGATTCTCCTAGAAGCTGTGCTTAGGCACATGGAGGACAGGGAGCTGATTTGGGACAGGCAGCATGGCTTCACCAAGGACAAGTCCTGCCTGACCAACCCAGTGGCCTTCTATGATGGAGTGACTGCATCAGGGGACATGGGAAGGGCTACAGATGTCATTTATCTGGGCTTCTGTAATGCCTTTGACAGGGGTCCCCACCACATCCTTCTCTCTAAATTGGAGATAGAAGGATTTGATGGGGAGACTGTTTGGTGGATGAGGAATTGGTTGGACAGTCACATCCACAGGCTCATGTTCAATGGCTCTGAATCCCAATGGACACTGGTGACAAGTGGTGTGTGTATTGGGACCAGTGTTACTCAATGTCCTCATCAATGACAGAAACAAAGGGATCCAGTGCACCCTCAGCACATCTGCAGATGACACTGAGCTGAATGGTGTGGTTGACACAGCTGAAGGACAGGATGGCATCCAGAGGGACCTGGACAAGCTCCAGAACTGGGCCTGTGGGAATCTCGTGGTTCAACAAGACCAAGTGTGAGCTGCTGCACCTGGGTCGGGGCAGTTCCTGGTACCAATCCAGCCTGGGGGATGAACAGACCTAGGGCAGATCTGCTGAGAAGGATTTGGGGGTGCTGGTGGAGGAGAGGCTGGACGTGACCCAGAAAGGCAATTGTATCCTGGGCTGCATCCAAAGCAGCATGGGCAGCAGGGCCAGGGAGATGATCCTGCCTCTCTCCTCTGCTCTGGTGAGACCCCACCTGCACTGCTGCATCCAGCTCTGGGGTCCCTAGTATAGGAAGGACCTGTTGCAACAGGTACACAGATGACTAGAGGGATGGAGCACCTCCTATGAGGAAAAGCTGGGAGAAGTGTGTGGCAATGCAATCCATACATCTCCGGCAGGTGCTTCCAAATAGGGAGTCTCTGTTTACTTTTTGACATTTTAGGGAGTTGGCCGGGAAGTTCTGTGGATTTCTAATTGTAATTGGCTTGGAGCCAGCACAGAAGTGTGGATTGGACTCTGAGAATGTAATCAAAGACTGTTGTCACTCTCACTGGGCCAAGGGCCAAAAAGCCCACCTAAGCTGTTAAGTACTAAAGAGAGAGAACAAAGAAACTCCACACTTTTTGAGGTGTTGTAGCAAGCAGGAGGTTTGTGCTGTGCTCAGCTTTGTTTTTGTTTTCTGTATTATTTTCCTTCTTTATTAAAACCTTTTTGATTTTTCAAGGCACTCTCGATCACGCTGTCTCGCTCATTATTATAGCCACGTTTCTGCCAGGCTGGCCCTCAGAAGTGTGGGTAAAACCCATAGTAGTGGATTTGTTCAGCCTGGAAAGGAAAAGGCTTTGGGGTAACCAGATTGTGGCCTTCTAGTACCTGAAGAAAAAAACATGGAGAGAGAAAGACTTTTAATAAGGGCATACAGTGGTGGGACAAGGCGGAGATAGCTTCAAACTGAAAAAGTGCAGGTTTAGATCAGATGCTAGGAAAAAAACTCTTTAGTCAGATGTTAAGGCACTGAAACAGGTTTCCCAGCAAAGTTGTGTATGGCCCAATTCTGGAAGAGTTTAAGGCTGGGTTGGATGGGGCCCTGAGCAACCTAGAAGGTGTCCCTGCTCATGGCAAGAGGGCTGGAACTTGATGATCTTTAGCCCAGCCCAGGCTATTCTATGATTATATGATTGTATGAGGAATTGCCTCACTAGAAGGAAAGGTAGGTGTATGCCCACACATATAAAAAAGTGCACTTAAAATCTTGCTCTCTCTCCTCTCTCTCTTATTCAGAAAAAAAAATACTTTGACGTTGGGAAGGCAAGAAGAGCAAGGCAATCAAGGTTCAAAATGGTTTTGTCTTAAAACATGCTTGGTTGTTCTGGAAGCTATCACTTTCTGCACTGGAATTTTCCATTCTGGTCATCTCCTCTTGTACAAATACTGGTTCTCTTGGGTGTAAACTTGGAGAAACATAGAATCATAGAATAGTTTGGGTTGGAAGGGAACTCTAAAATTCATCTCATCCACCCACCACAATTAGTAGAGACACCTTCAGCCGCTAGCTGTGGGATTTTCAGAAAGCCTCTCTGGATGCAGAGCATCCAGTAAATAACAGCTGAGTTGGGCAACATATAGGATGTGTTTCAGAGCTTTCAGAGCAGTCTAAAATTTTGTATAGACAAGAAGAAACAGGAACAGCATAACTGCATACCCTTAAGTTTACTCCGCAGATCATTGAAACTCATTTAGTTCTGCCTAAACCAGACGGCATTGTATCAATTCCCAGGCATGTTGATGGTATATGCCAAGTTATCTATGTACATGTGTTGAATGATCATCAGTCCAAATGGTGGAAATATTCCTGGGAAAATATTTAGAATAAAGATGTGTTCTCTTCCACAGACAAGGTCCCTGATCATTTATTTGTAAAAACAAACAAGCAAACAAACAAACAACAAACCTATCAGAATTTTTCTATTTATTCTTTTATCTTCTGCATCTGGGTCCTTTCTTCATCAAGGGTGTGTTCTTACCATGCTAAGCCTTTAAAGCATGTTTGCTTTACTCTTTCTTTTCAGAACTCAGATTTGTTGACTTCGGTGATTTTTCTACCTTTTTTTTTCTTCCCCCAGAAGCTCTCTTTAATGATGTGTTGTCTACATTGTCAGAGGTCACACTCAGTGTATACCAACAATTTTGCTTAAATTGACTTTTTCATGCTCTTTTGTCATTTGTGCCACATTCAAACAAAAAGGGTGGAACAAATGCTGTGACCTGACTGCCTTATTTCTTGACAGAGATGTTAGCCTCTTTGACATTAGAACATATGCTAAGGAGGGTCCTGAGAGACCTTGTTTTTTTATAAGAAGCCAGTCCAGTCTCTTCAGCTGCCAGCCCCAGAATATGAAATCATGGGAAGAATTGGATCTAGACACTCTTTGCCAAGAATTGCTTCCCTCTGCCTGGGGGCTGGTAACATCAGCACTGCTAAAACAGGGGAGACGGGCCTGTGGAGGCAGGAAACATATGAAGGAAAAACAGAAACAGCTTCATTTTGTGCCTCATCTTTATTTAACATCAGCTCATATGTGGAAGTGCTTGGTACTTTAAATCATATTAAAAATAATTGTTATGGTTATAAGAAATGCATTTTCTCATTCAATAAAACAAAAAGAAAGCAAATATGTGATCCCATGTACAAGGGCAGGATTGACTTTTAATGAACTCTGGAGTTCTCTTGTTAGTTTTTATGCTTAGCCTTGTAACTTTTGACCTTTTCCTGGCATGCCAACCATTTCAATGGTTTATAAAGCTATATCCATAATAGAGGAGCTTTAAAATTTACATTACTGGATATACTTTTCAAAGAGGAAAAGCATATGAGTTCATATGAGCCTGCACTCATATGAAGCATACTCATATTTGTTCCTTACCATTAAAAAAAATTAAATTTGATTTGATATGTGGAGGGTGTTTTATTTTCAGAAAATAACCAGTTTTTATGAGATATATGGGATAATTTATGGTCTTGTCTTGTAATACGAACTGTCAAACAATATAGTGAAGAAATGTATGATTGAAATCAGAAAGTACAATGTAGGATATTATCTATTCTTTATCTTTTCCAGTAAATTGATTTTCCTGGTAGGTGTTTGATGAACAATCCTTTCCTGATAAGTTTTTCCTGACTAGCTGTGTTTTTGAGCAATTTGTTTTCTGGAACAATTAAAAGGACATTGCAGATCAGGGAAATGAAGTATTTATTCTACAGATCTCTCAAAGCCTGGGCCTAATTTCTGCCACAATTTTGTTCATTTTTCAGTGTCCTGTTCATCTAATAATGTTAGTGATATAAGAGACTCAAGAATATCAGTAATGTAGCCATCATTTATCACTGAATAAAACCCAAGCTGTGTGTTTATCAATGAATTGTTGTGACTTGCTTGCTAGGTGAGTGGAAATGTTTAACTCAGTCAGGTGTCCAGATCCTGTTCTCTTTCTGAATTGCCTCATTGTTTGCTGGTGGCTCACAAGTGGAATGATGGCATGAATGGGACTTGGGGAAGTACCTCTGCTTGAAGAGGATTGATAGGAAGATGAGAAAGCAGTGCCAGATCATGCTCCCATGAAAGAGCATTTGTGTCAGATTTCCAAAGACTGCTGAAAGAAGTGACCTGAGGAAATAAGATTTGTAAATATCCACCAGGTGAACAATGCTTTAGCTGAATTATGAATTCCATGGAAAAGACTGATAATCTCTAGGAAAATAAAGTTAATTTTTTAAATAATTAAAGCTAATCTCCATCTGTCTCTTTGCTTGAGTACTTATTTCCTACATTGGGAAAGTCAAAGGCATTAAGGTCATTTAGTGAAATATACACATGAACAAGGAACAAATACGCACACTCCATTTAAACATATTCTACACAGTGGCTGTTTGTCAACATGCCATTTTCTTCTTCT
>VZDJ01000302.1:1626692-1715356 GCA_008694505.1 Cyanoderma ruficeps
TTTTTTTTTTAATTGCCTTTCCTTATTGTAACTTTATTTAGATTTTAAGGTATAAAAAATTTGTCTAAGGTGCTGCTGATTTGAACTAGTGTAGTGTTTGCCACTTTTTGGAAGATTACTACAATGCGTGCAATGAGTAATTGGATGAAAACTTTGTATGCAAAGATTCAAAGACTAGAGATGTATAATTACCACATCTGTTTTATGCATGGCATTTGTTAATGATCCTTATATACTTTATTTACAACTGTATTGCTCGTAAATGAATTATCTTGTTATTTAAGTCACTTACGTAAATATTGCATATTATTTATAACAACATGCAATATGATACACAATGTAATACATAATAACACACACTAAAATTATATTTATGTAATAAATTGTAATATTTTTTATAATGACAAGATTTGACTTAGGTAAATAAAACCTGTTTTGAACCACACTTCCTTATTTTTTTTTGTTTGATAGTGAGCCCTTGGTAATTACTCTTTCAATGTAGATTTCAATTACTTATTTATTTATTCTATATTGACTTTGTTTTGTCTAGTGGTGTGCAAAGTTATTCTGATTGTGAGAAACTACTCACAGACCAATAATTTTGTGCAACCTGAATATCTGCATAAACAACTGCATTTTTTGCATGAGCTTGTAGTCTACTGGCAGTCCTGACCCTAAGTGTTGTTCATGAAGAAACACTCTAGACTATATTTCCATTGTTTGTGCATGAAGCTGTCACGTGAGGAACTATCACAAGCTTATTAAAGCTAGACATATCTTCTGTACTGCTTCCTGCCTATTAGCCACTTAGGCTGTCAAAGAAAGAAATTTGATTGAGCTGACAAACTCTGTTGGCTAGCACTCTACCAGGTATCAGTGAGACCTGCCAAGATTTGTCTTGGCAGCCTCTCCCATCACAGCTATGAAAGTTGGTGGGGCACAGAAAAGCAGATGGTGTGCTTAGTCTGTGGAATTATTTATAATGACATTTTTTATGATAAATCTATACTGAATGTTTCTTATCACCTTCAGAGTTTTCATATTTGCATTCCTTCACCAGGTGAGACCCAAGGCTGTGGAGGCAATAATTACTTTCTCTGATAAATTGTGAAAAGAGGCTGAAGTTACACAAGACGGCAGAAAAGATCTTGTGATGCTTTTCTTCAAGAAGGGAGATACTGGAAAAAAACCCCCAAAGAACTACATAGTCGTCATCATTGTTTTTATTTCTGAGCACAGGCATTCAGAAGATAAGAAGGTTATGAATAGGCAGCACCAGGTCATAATGAGCCATCCAGAAGCCTTGGCCAAATTTTCTGCAGATGAGCAGTGCCAAACCTAACAGGGAATGAAACAGAGTGAGTGAGATGCCCTGGAAGGGACTGGCACCCTAAAATCCATGATTGTGTCTGCCCACAGATGAGGATTGCTGGCATGGGTAGCTACACTCAAATAACTCCCAGATCTACCAGGCTGGGTCACCTAAGGGACCACAGCCCATCCCCCTTCCAGCCAGGATCCTGCCTTACCTTTCAGTGGGGGCAGGCATGGACAGGCAGGCAAAAAAAGGTGGTGACATGATGTTCAGGGAGCGGCTGGGGAGACTCTAAGATGGAAGCCCTGTACCATTTGCACTGAAAACGTACAGGGATATTTAGAAATAAATGGTACTTTGTTTTCCTGGCACAGACTAGTAAATATTAACAATAAGGCTTCCAGCTTCAATTCATTTACAGCACCCAAATATCAACATCAGCTACATCAGTACTAACGCATCCTTTCCTTTCCACCATCAAATCAAAAATTGCATGGTTTCATTCTTACTAATGATCAGTGTATTTTGGTTCTCTGCAGAAGTTGGTCTATTCAGACTAGTAGTTATCTCCACTTTCGAAGGTTCTCACATGCATGAAAGATAAGATTGAATTATTCCTCTGCTAGGAATTTCCTGTATCTCTTTCTCTTGGGCTGCCAATCTGGGCCTTTCCTAGATTGACAGTTTCCTGTCTTGACACAGCACTTCTGCTCTCATTTCTTACACTCCACCAGGAATTGGGCAGGGAATAATTTTTAGAGTTCACTCTTTTGATGCCTTCTACTCTGGTCTGTCTTCACATTGAAGAACTCAGAGTTATCCAGTTGAGGGTCATGCCAAAATGCATTTTAAAATCCCAGGAAATGTGTAGACAGCATTTAGATATGGAAGGACTCTTACAACCTTTGTTGTCTTACAACCTCTGGCAATGTCTGTGCCAGAGTAAGACACCTTGAGATTTCTCATATCAATAAATCTCTGTCTTCTGACTCATGGCTGCCTTGCAGGTATCTAGTGCACACCACATAAAGCCTGCCTGGCTTCACACATCTGGACATGCATGGTCCCACATGCCCCAGAGGGATCTCTGCAGCTCAGTTGGAGTGAAGGGAGTGCATTAATTGGATGATGACTGCAGATTTGGAGCACCCATAGCAGTCTGATACAGTCACTGAGAATTTTGTGGGTTAGCAGATGAAGAGGACTTATTACCAAACAAGGCATCTACTTCCGTTTATTCTGTAACTTGGGCATGATGGGTTTGGTTTTTTTTCCTTTTTCCCATGTCGGTTTATTTATTAACTGGAAAATAAATTAATTATTTTAAACTTTTCTGGATGTGTACAGTATTCTTAGTGCTGCTTCTCTAACCACACTGATCTGAAAAAATGCCAAGTGTCTGTACCAATTACAGCCACCACGAAAATGGAGTCCTACAGTGAAAAATAGCATTGCTGAGAGTCCATCATTGGAAACTAACCTAAATAAGAAGTAGAATAATTGCAGCCAGAAAAATAAAGCATCTTTTGAGGAGAGAACAACATAGCACCATATTTTTTCTGATTGTCATAAAGCATTTTGTCAAAAGTGAAATTTTAGCACATAAGAGCTATTTTTCCAAATGGAAAAGAAACCAATATTCAGTAGTTTAAAAAAGAAAGAAATTTACACACCCTTAATAAAAAGCTATTAAAAATCCTATTAATTAGACTTAATTTGTGGCTGAGTCCACAAAACTTGTTGTGTGGCAGCAGTTAATTGGTTTAAAGTGAGTTCTTCTGTCTCCTAAATATTTTCCCTGTCAGCTATATAGTTATAACATCTGTTTAGACATTTTTTATCATAAAAGCTACTATATTGAATAGCTTTATTTCCATCACCCTTTCAAGTATATAAGAAATGCAAGGGTGCATTTCTGGATTTTTTTTGAATATGTCCTTTTTTTGTGACTTATTTATTTCTTGCAGTAGTATTTTTTATTTAAAAATTTATTAGTATGCATCATTTCAGCAAACTTTTTCAAAACTCAGTGCTGGAAACAGCAAGTGAAACACAGAATCTGGTCTGTACATCTGCTCCCTGAGAAATAGTCCAGGCAACAAAGCACATCCTCAAAAAGTAAGTCCAAAAATATCTCTGTATGTGTAAATTTCTACCAGTTGAAAATGACAATGTCATTTTCATTTGTTCAGGCAGAGGACAGAACAACAATATCCCTGAGACATCATTGTTGGATCATGTTGAGAGCTGTGCTGTGCCCAAGGGCTGTTTGCGGCACCCCGGGGTAAACCACACTGAAATTTTGTCTCAGCTGCCCACTGGTTAAATGATAATGATGGCACCTGTGGGTTTTATCAGATAAAAATTTGAGGCACAGTGTGATATAGTGCCAAACAGGCTCTGTAAAATGAAGAAGTATCTCTGAATGAAGATGTTTTCTAAATTATGTGTCATAAGCTTGAACCAAATACCAAGCTCTTGACAACAAGTCCGTGTGCATGGGGCAATGTAATACCTTTTGATCACTGATCTTTTCTAGGAAAAATGTATCAAATTGCAAAAAAATCGTGACCATCTAGTCAGTAACAAAGATTTTAGAAATGTTAATGGGAAGACTATTTTGACATAAAAGGCTTAGGGTTTTTTCAATATAAAATTAGAATTTGTACTTTTTAAAATTTTAAGCAACGTTTTAGGAAAAACAAACTGTTCATTGGATATGGGATAGCTTGGGAACAGGGGTAAGAAGCATTATGCTTTTCCATTCAAAAATGTAGAATACATTTTAAAAATTGTTTGCGCTAAGGAGGCATTAGAGTTTTGGCCAGCAAAGAGAAACAAGTACTTTTCTAAATCTGGATGTCTGGGTTCAGAGCCATGCATTTAGATTCTAGTATATTCAAATTTCACACAGTATGGATTTTTTGTAAGGTTATTTAAATTTTTTGTGACTGTTTTTTCAATTAAGGACTGATTTTTGAGTACTTGCTAGTGGAAATAATACACCTTAATCAGAGGAGGCTATTTTTCCTTGGTGCTTACTCCCTCAGTTTGTGGAAATAGATTAAAAGGCATTGCTACGGAGTGATAAAATTAGGGTCTAGAAATTTTGTGATGTGCTATCTTGTCACTCAGTGCCATAGTTGAATTGCTGAATAAATGGCAAAAATTAAAGGTCACATGCAACCATAAAATTGCAGTAAAATTCTGTATTATATATATGCACATAAAGACATTTTACTTCTCTGTGTTGTTTAAATACTTCACTTGATACTCATGGGGCCAGAATGAGAATTAAATAAACATTGTACATACTCTTCTCCCTCACATTTTGTGAATTTTTTTGGGGAATTGATCCCTCAAATGCCTATAGCAGGAGCTCACCTTTGATGCATTTTATCCTTTATAACATCTTTAACAGTCTGAGGTCATTACTGGAGGACATATTCTCCCAAGTGAGCGACTTCTGGTTTTCACATAAATGTTTTTGAATTTCTGAAACCCAGCAACTTCTGGTTTTCACATAAATGTTTTGAATTTCTGACATATTTTTTTCCAAAACATACCACTGCCTCCCTTTACTTCTCAGTTTCCTGAAGTGAAACGATAGTCTTATTTTAGAAACTTAGCTTAGAGTACAGCTTAGGTGCTTGTGGTGAAATATATACCAGTAGTACCCTCCCTCAAGAGATCTATCTACCTCTACTGCTTGAACAGGAAACATAGGTATTTACTGTCTAGATTAAAACATAAACTAGGTTCTCAGGTTAGGCAGACTGGATGCCTTGTTACAGCTCTGTATGTTGTAACCAACTTTCTTGCCACCAGTGCTGCAGTAAGGGAGATGGAGCTGGAACTGGCAGCAGGGGGTAGAGGAGAGGCTTGTGCCAATCTGCAGTGGAGCTGGTTGCTAGATGTGACACTTTTGGAGGTCTAAAAGGACAGTCAATGCTCATATGGCACAGCTGGATCCTGCTTGCATAGTCTGTCATTGAGGATGAAATTTCCAACAAGAGGTATTCAATTTTTCAATGACATACATATCTTTGCCTTATGAGGCATTGAACCATAGACAATAAGGAAAAGAAAAAAAAGAAAAGAAGAAAAAAAAATCACTGGATTCTTACCTTCAATACATGGAGACTGATTTATCATATTTGTTTTAGAGGTAATGACATAGTTACATGGGAGGGTGTCTGAAGAAATGCAGTGGTACCCCAGGGAAGGTGTTTCTCAATTTTGGCTGATATCATGATTTAGAATTCCATTTGATAAGCAGAGATTAAAAACAAACAAACAAAAAACCAACCATAAAATATTTGTTAAGCTGTATCTAGCTAAAAAATGGAATAAACTGACTTCAACAGCAAATTCAGCTCAACAACAAAAACTCTAACTTGTGGCCAAAACTTAGGGGAAGTTCATGGTATAGAAAGAATTTGTATCAATTGAGCTTTGACCACAAGTACTTAAGTTTGAATGGAGAAGTTCCTTTTGTATAGAGAAAGAAAGAGGATTCATAAGCTCATTACTTTGGCTGAAAGTGTAATCAGCACATATATCTACAAATTTAATTTAGATGAGCTTCCTCCTGACCACAAGTAAAAACAAGTTGGAAGAAATTATTGCCTGAATGCTTGCTGAGCAGGAAATTTAATCACCTGGTAAAGTAATTACCTTACCTTCAAAGGATAATTTTTGCAGCATACCAAGATAAGTGATTGGCAGGAACGTATAATTATTGAAACTAAATTCTGTTTTAATTTGTTGTTGGGTGAAAAGCACGAACAGCCTAATAAAATCAACTGTCTATCATCTCAGATGAGATGAAAACAATCACATTTTTTGTGGTGTGGACTTGTCTTTGATCAGAAATTTCTAATTGTCAGTGAAGTAGTAAATGTGATCATCATAACATGGGCACATCACTACCACCCAAAATATCAGCTGAAATGGTTTTTTTTTTTTCACAGACCTTCCTATCTTCCATCACTATATTGTGCTATGGTATTCCTACTTGTACAGGCCCACAAACTAAATTCCTCAATTTAATAATTGTGACAGTAACATTAAGAAATAGAAATGGTATGGTGAGCCACAGAACCAACACTGGAGTAGAATTTTACAAAAAATTTATACTTTTCCCAAAACTAACTTAATTTTTTTAAGATTTACTCTGCTTTTTATTCTGCCTTTTGCAATAGTATGTGCAAGGGCAGTTATTTATGCCTCTGCAACATCTAATTTTTAGTTTTGTTATAGTAAGAATTATAAAATCAAGTATGGAAACTAATACAGTATCAAAGAGTCAAGTAACAAGTCTGCTAATGGTGGTGATGACTGGAATGCAGAGTTCTATTCTTCCCACAGTCACTCTCATCCTCTCTTCCAAATCCCTCTCTGTAACATTTGCTGTATAATTCTCAGTGTTTCAATTTCATCAATGCACATTTTGGACAAGCTATTTTATAGATATAATGAGGTAAATTAAAGACACAACAATCTTTAAAGGATTATCCAGCTGAAGCAGAGGCGATGAGAAGGTGCCGTGCTTCTCCCAGGGCTTTCGCCCACACTTCCTAGCTAGCCCTGGCACTGGCGCCACAGGCAGGTACAGTTCTGTGTTCTGGAATACTGTTCCGATCCAGTGGGTCCTTGCCTCAGCAGCAGCGTGAACAATGCAAGAAATAAAGGAATGGAACTCCGGTGGGAAGCCTCAACTGGGCTTTATTAGATTCACACCACTTCCTTCCACCCAGGAATCAGCCACCAAAAGCCCGCCAAACCCGCTGGTTCTCCCCTTAAGTCTGGGGGTGGGGGAGTGGGGAGGTTACAGCTTGGAACCAATTCAGAATGGGAAGGGAGAGACCTCGAACCTAAGTGACAATCCATAGAACAAATCCAGGATCAAAGGGGAAGGGGAACCTAGACCTTGCCAATCACTCGAAGCCTTCACAAGAACTTTCTAGACAAAAGGTGAGGCCTCGAAGTGATAGACAGGATCCAAGTGTCACATAAATGATGATTGATTAATAACGACAACCGAGGTAAACCATAATGGGGTTAAAAATGGGGTGCATGAGGGAAACCATTGTTAAACAACATAAAACAGATGCATACAAAAAACTGGCAAAACCCCAAAACACACCACTACAAGAAGGGTGTTGTGGCTCCAGTTTTTTCTTCAGTTGTGGAACAACAACAGAAGGATACATGCATGACTTGCACTCTTGTCAGAAAATTACTTGGAGACTGGACATTCACAACGGGTGAAAGAATCAGGAGAGGGAATGCAATATAAATCCTCAGAAGAACTTCATTACAATGTCATTTACTTGGCTCAAGGAACTGGGCAATATGTGGCCTAAATTTACATTACAAATATTTGTTTCTTTCATCTGACACCTTGCCAAATCCATATGCAAAATTCTGTTGTCTAGAACACAGTAAAACCAAGACAGCTAGGAGAATTGCTTTGTTTTGCTTTCTCAGCCTAACTTTCTATCCAGTGCTTTACCAAGGAAACTCCTTGTCCTGTTCTGTCTTATTTTCTTTCAAGTTCGCACAATCATTGATTGTTTTGAAGCCTCCTCATTTTCTTCCTGTCCATTTGCTTGTCATCTCCTTCTGACAAATGAATATAAATAGCTTCACTAATTAAATCCTGGACTCTGTGTTTCCCTTCAGTTTAGTTTGGGCTGTGGCTTTCATTAATACCCTTTATTTTTTTCTCAACAAGGAGCATTTTATCCTTCTTTCTTTTAGTATTATTGGAAGGATGTGATTGTAGTCTCCAGCAGACTTTTTTATTTGAAACAGTGAAATTCAAACTTGTTACGATGAAAGATTCTTTTCTGGCCTATTCTTAATTACCATTTCCAGACATTCTCAAAAGAGAATTGTTGTTATGGATCCAGGAAAATTTTTATATGTTTCTTTCACTTAGGTGTGGCATCCACATAACCACAGGCACAAAGGATTCTCCTAGGGTCAGAGACTTGCTGAGTGCAAGTGGAAAACAGAGTATGAGAAAGATGGTTGAAAAGTCTGGTTAAAGGAAAATCTGGCTGACATTATCAAATAATGTAACTATTTAATCATTTTTTGTCATAGGAGATGTACAGTAATGAGTGATGACACAGTTCATAGGAGAGACGAGCCTGTGCAGTTACTTTGTTCACCATGACACATGAATTTGCAGTTGAGTATGGTAAAAGTTAGTTATATAACACTTTCTACAGATGACATTGATTCTAAAAACATTATTTTTCATTTTTTCCAGTGGTTATTCTGCTTTCTTGAGTATTATTTTATTGTTATGTGTCTGAACAAATCTTTTTTTGATGGAAAGCTGGTGAAAATGGCACATGTGGTTTTGCAAGGTGATATTGTTAAGGCATGAAACTTGTAACAGGATGGTTATAGTGTTATGCAGAAATTCCTGAAACAAGTAGTGTCCCTAGGCATGGTATTTTTTTTTCTGCTGCCGGCCATGAATGAGAGGCATAATTCCTACACATAAAGAAATTAGCCTTTTTGTGTTTTAGTATGGGATGTCAGCGCCCCCCAAATCTCAAAATAGGTGTACGCAAACCTCACCTTTTGTATGAACTTTGACAACCTAGCAAACTATACTTCATTGTGTGAGACTACTTAGAGAATTTAGGTGATCAGATTGCAGTATCTAATTAAGAATTTTTGGATACTAGTCTGACAAAGTACTTGTCCAGAAAGCAGGAGACCTGTCTTCCAGGCTGGGAAATGCATTGATGACCCCACACTGATTTTGTGTAGCAAGTAATCCTCACTCTGGGTGATGCTGGCCTATGCTACAGACAGAAGTACTTAAAGAGAACGGCCTGGCTCTGTGTCACAGTGCTTAGAGAATTCTGCTTTTGGAAAAGCTTGACCCCTGGGCCACGTGCCCAGAACTGTTTGTGCGCTTTGCTTCAGATCATCTCCAGATAAAACCCAGAAATGTTGTGGAGAACAATGACTGGAACCTCAATTCTCTGCCTTTCCAGCAAAGCTCCTGAGTCATTACAATATTAAGTCAAGCGCCCATTGCCACTGTGGTTTTCACTGTCCATGGCTCCAACATCAAGAGGTATTGAAAGTGAATGTTTTCCAGTAGTTCAGACAAAATAGATCACAGATACAAAATATAAGCCTTGTAAGAAGATCAGCTCTCCATGCTGCCTGAAAGGTGGGAATGCTTCAGAGGTTTTTCAGCTGATCTCAGAGAAATATGCTGTGAACACAGCTCACATATGAGATAGCACAAGAGACACAGTTGCATTAATGATTTTCTGTTTTGCAAATTCATGTTGGAAATGGAGTTTAAATGATTGCAAAAGACGATAATACATGATAACTAGATAAGGCTAGAAACTATAGGTGTTAAGGATACCTCAAGTACATTAACACTCTACTGAATAGACAGCCTTCCCTAAATTTCTTTTGTTTCATATAATGCTGACTGAAACTTTGCCAGTAAAGAGTTATTTTATGTAGCTGCTGTGAATGTTTTTTTTTCAGGTTTCAGAGGTTCCCCAGTGGATGAGTGCAGTCTTTTTTTAAAATTTCTTAATCATTTGTCTGATAAAATTCAGCTGAGAACAGGTCCCATGTTGGTCTAATCTATCAGAGAAATATTGGAAGAAATTAAAACATACTAATTTTTCTACCTTTCTTGGATTTTCTTTATTGATCCAAGATGAGCCTTTTACCCCCATTAGAAGCTGACATTCAGCTACATACTTTTTAATTAATATTTTCATGACATTTAAAATTATGATTGTTTCTAGTTGTGTAGCTTCTTGCTTTTGTAGAAGTAGCATGATGGAAAAAAACTATTAAAAATATATGAAAGAGGTAAGCATATGGAAAATAGTGAAAGCATTTTTTCATGTAGTGACATTTTGCTTAGGAAGATTGAACTGCTGGGACAGCTAAATCAAAGAATATTCCCAACTTTTGACTTTACATAATGCTACAATAGCTTTTCTTTGGATTATCGCCTGTTCCTAAAAATGAATGCCCTCCAGATCCCAGTGAAGAAAAGCTCAATAGCACAACAAGCTTCAGAAAATTGATCCAGTGGCTTCTGTAGTGTGTTCCTGATTTCTTCTGATTTTCTTCTATTTTAATTATTTATTATATCTTTATCTTCTCCTTCTTAAAAAGTTCTGTATTTTTAACCACGTCTCTGAGTTACACTTAAAATTGCTGTGTTTAAGGCAGAATTTTATTTCCCTTATTTTTAGGGAATTTTCCACTGTATGTTAGATAGGAGTCTGTTTACGCTCAGCTTCAGTTTGTTCTTTTGAAGAGCTATTCTCCTTGATTATTGATAAAGTGAATATTTCATATTGTCATAAGGGTTCTACATTAAAAAATGAGTTATTTCTGAACATGAAAGTATAATTGAAAAACCTTAGAGGGGAAATTCCTTTAAAGTATTTTTGAGTTGTTTCAAAAATCAATTAGATTTCAAGGGGTATGTGTCTAATTCTGATTCTCAAAATTATTCACTGGGAAATTAACTTCCAAAAAATTAATTACATTATTGACATCTGTTCATATTTATCTAGAGTTTATTAGATAGGCCAAGATTGTTGCCAACTCTTGTGATTTTATTACATGTCTTACAAAGTTCTGTTGAGAGGTTTTCTTAAGCTCACATGATCTCAAATACATTATTTCAAACCTACTGAAATCTTCCACAACTATAGTGTTTCCTATTACTTTTTGCAGCACTTAAATGAAACTACTTTTAGCTATGGTACAATAATTCCCTACAATCTTTGTCTTTACAGTAAGAATTTACTCATGAGAAGTATGGATGCTATCACCAGATTCTTAAGATCTTGTCAAATATGAGAAATATCTGCATCTGTGCTTATATAGACTCTTTAGCAAATGGTTTAAGAAAGAAATTAATTAAAATATCTATATTTAGGAAGAAACTGTATTTTGGGTAATAGAATTTATTTTGAAAGAAAGGATGAAGGCCACAGAGAAATGGGCTTTAAAGACACATGGATTTACATGGAACTAATCCAAAAGCGTCTTTGACATGATAAAAAACATTCCAGACTCTCCCTTCCAGCTATTAATATAAACTCTCCGGACTTTATTAACACAGATAATACAGTTCTGCAAAGATGAATATGGAGACTGAGCCAGAGTTTGAAAAGAAATATCTCCGGAGAATTCTCAAGGAGTTGTGTTGTCTGGGGAAAAATTAAGCAGGACAGAAATCACAGCGGAGTCCTTAAGGAATCACAGCAGAGTTCTATCTTAAGCAGTAGATCAGGGATTGATTTTTGCTGATTTTCTCATTGATGTTTTTCTGGGAATCATTACCAATACAAAGAAAATCAAACTTTGGTAGTAAAATTTAGTGGACCTGGGTAAACTTGAATTCATGTAAAACAGTGGATGAAAATACACTAGTATAACATAAAAAACCCTGATTTGGGTTTGGTTTTTTGTTGCTTTGGTCTTTTGTTTGTCTCTTTTGTTGCTGGTTTTGGATTTTTCATTTAAACTAACACCTCTGGAGTGCATTTGATCTGAAATAGAGCAAATATTTTTTGGAAAGTAAATCTGTGAGCTATGCAAAGTCAACCTTGTTGAATTTTTTACTTATCAATCTCTTACTGCAATTAGTCAAAGTGTATTTAAATCTGGAAAAGATACTAGCCAAAGTCAAAAACCCACTAGTATGCAGGAACTCACTAAGAAAAATACCTTGTCTAAAGGAATCAGTTGCAATAGTCTTAAAAAGTCAGTATGTCTTTTTTCTTTTGTAGGTCTCTAAAGGAAAGTATTAAGTAGTGTACTTCAAGGTAAATTCTTTTTTAAGAAGCAAAAGAAGAGAAGTTGGCAACCAGCACAAAACTCTATATAGCATCTTATTAAGGCTTATCTATATAAGCCTGAATAAATTGTCTTCATGTTATCAACATTAATTGAAATCAGTCATAGTCATATAAAAAAAGAACAAAAAAGCAACATGCGTTTCACAAAAATGGCTATAGGTAGGCCATATTTTATCTATAGAGAACCCTTCCATAAAATCACAATAGCTTAATTGTCTTTCTGTTGACTTCCTGCTATTTCATAACACTGTTCCACTTGGCACAGATATTTTCTGCTAGCAGCTGAATGCAATTTATCCCAGGGCAAAAAATCTGAAAGAAACCACCTGGAGCTTCCCTTTGAATTTTCTGGATGTTGACAAGTCAAAGATATAAGAAAGAAGAGCTGCTGTGCCAGTATTTGTGTTAATTAGTGCTTCTGCTCTGCTGTATACTAAAGCATAAGAGTTTAGTATGTGCCTTAAGTACAGTAAAACTTTGCAAAGTGACACTCTTCTGGTCTTTTTATTTACTGACTTTGATGCAAAGATCATGCCATAAAAACTTAAGAATTATGGAGAGTATGCTCATCACTGAGTACTCCTCTGTTTTCACTTTGTGCCTCTACTTATTTATATCTGCAGAGCTAAACCATTTCTGCAAGGGAGATGGAGAGTCACCTCTAGCTTTTCTACAGAATATTCTACAGACCACTGCCTTTTCTTAGAAATAAATGTAATATAATGATTTTCCATATCTTTTCCTGCAGGAAACAACAAGGAGATCAGGCCCAGCCAACCTGGGTTCAGGAAAGGCAGGTCCTGCTTGACCAACCTGATATCCTTTAATGACCAGGTGACCCACCTAGTAGATGAGGGAAAGGCTGTGGGTGTAGTCTACCTGGTCTTTGACACCATGGCATTTTCCTGGAGAAGCTGGCAGCCCACAGCTTGGACAGGTGCACTCTTTGCTGGGTAAAAAGTTGTCAGAGAGTGGTGGTGAATGGAATCACATCCAGCTGGTCACTAGTGGGGTTCTCCAGGGCTCAGTATTGGGGCCAGCCCTGTTTAATGTCTCTACTGCTGCTTTGGATGAGGTGATTGAGTGCACCCTCAGTAAGTTCATGTGTGACACCAAGGTGGGTGGGAGTGTTGATCTGCTGGAGGGCAGGAAGGCTCTGCAGGCTGGATCTTTGGGCCAAGGCCAATTCTACGAGGTTCAACAAGGCCAAGTGCTAAGACCTGCATTTTGGTCACAACAAAGCCCTGTAGTGCTACAGGTTGGGGGCAAAGTGGTTGGAAAGCTGTCTGATGGAAAAGTGCCTGGGAGTCCTGGTTGACAGCAGCTGAACACAAGCCAGTGTGTGCCCAGGTGGCCAAGAAAGCCAGTGGCATCCTGGCCTGTATCAGCAACAGTGTGGCCAACAGGACCAGGGCAGTGATTGTCCCCTTGTATTTAGCACCAGTGGGGCCATGCCTCAAATTCTGGACCTGTCACTACAAGAAGTACATTGAGGTGCTGGAGCGAGTCCAGAGAAGGGCAGCAGAGCTGGTGAGGAGTCTGGAGCACAAGTCCTGTGGGGAGCAGCTGAGGGAGCTGGGGGTGTTTATGGTGGAGAAAAGGAGGGTGAGGAGAAACCTTATCACTCACTACAACTACATAGAAGGATGTTGTTGCCAGGTGGGAGTGGGGCTCTTCTCCCAGGCATGTAGGGCCAGAATAAGAGGACATGGCTTCAAGATGGAACAAGGGAGGCTCAGATTTGACATAAGGAGGAATTTCTTCACTGAGAATGTGGGTAAGGATTGGAACAGGCTACCCAAGGAAGTTTTGGAATCACCATCCCTGGAGGTGTTCAAGAAACAACTGGACGTGGCACTTAGGGCTATGTTTTATTAGGCATGGTGATGTTCAGTCAAAGGCCAGACTCAATTATCTTGGAGGTATTTTCCAACCTTAATGATTCTATGATTCTATGAGAGGGGCTTAAGACTGACAATTCCTGGTTCTTGTGCTTCAGCCACTGGAGAATTTCTCAGTCTGAAATGTAGGGTCTGGCAGACCTGGCTGGCAGCTAATACTCACTTGAATTTAAATTCAAACTGTGCACTTCATTCTAGATGCAGAATTTCCTAAGTGATTTATGTAAAGCCCCTCTTTTCTGGCAGTGTGTCTATCACAGCAATCTTGGACCTTGTGCTAGGAACCAGTGAATTTGCACAAAAGGTTACAGAGGTATCATTTCAGAATGTGCTATCCCTTTTTTTTCCCTGTAAATGTAAAGCAGGCTGAGTTTCAGAATTCTCCATCTAGTCTGTAAAGTTGAATCAAGAGAAGAATTTTCCTTTCTATATGCTAGCTATCACCTATGGGATTATCCCACCTGCATGAACCTCCTCCAGTAATTCCACTTTTGCTTTCTTTTGTGGAAATTGCTTGGCAGCCATCTCACTTTTGGACTTGCTTCTGAAACAATTCTCACTTGTCTGACATTTCCTTTCTTTTGCTCATGCTGCTCAAGGCCAATAAAATAAATCTTCAGCCTGCCCCAGGTTTCTTTGCACTCCTGTGTGGTTCATCTCATTATGAATCCCTTATCATATTAAGTTGTAAGCAGTGGAAAAAGTCATTAGTTGTTTAAAAATTCCTTTCTTTTCTGAAACTTTCAGCACTAGACCCATATGCTGGGAAAAACTCTGGTTACACTTTAAGTTCTGGTTAATAGCATATGTTTCTTCAATATTCTTACCATGGTTTGGTCCACAGCTGGGTTCTGAATGTCTAGTCATTTATGCCATTTGCTAATCAGATGCTGGTAAAGCCCTTCTTTCAATAGGATGAACATATTGGACATTTGGTCTCCCAGGCCATAAACTTTCAGGAGAAAATTTTAATATTCTGTTTCATCATGAAGCAGGCTCTTGCTGTAGTCTGAGCTGCTGATCATGGTTTGGGATTATCCTCTGATAGTTTGATAGAGAATCACAGAATCATAAAATGGTACGGATTGGAAGGGACCTTAAAGTCCCAACATCCCCTTCCATGTGCAGGGACACCTCCCACTATATCAGGTTGCTCATGGCATTCATTATTCACTGACCTTGAACACTTTGAGGGTTGGGGCATTCAGAATTTTCCTGGGCAACCTGTTCCAGTGTCTCACCACCCTCACAATAAAGAATTTCTTCATAATATCTAACTTAATTTTCCCCTCTTCTAATGTCTACATATTATCCCTTGTCCTATCACTCTAGTTCCTAACAAAGAGTCTCTCTTGGGTTTCTTGATAGCCCCCTTCAGAGATAGCCCCAACTTTCCCAGCCTGTCTTTGTAGGGAAGTGCTCCAGCCCTCTTGTCAATTTCATGGCCCCCCTCTGGACTTGTTCCATCAGTTCCATGTCCTTCTTTTGTTGGGGGTACCAGAACTGGACTTAGCACTCCAGGTGGGGTCTCGCCAGAGCAGAGTAAAGGGGCATAATCACCTCCTTCAACCTGCTGGCCACATTCCATTTGATGCAGCCCAGGATTTTGTTGTCTTTCTGGGCTGCGAGCTAACACTGCAGGCTCATCTTGAGTTTTTCACCAACCATCATCCCCTATATGTACTTTTTGCATCTGTATGTGTTTTGCAGAGCTGCATAAATCCTCACATGAATGCCAGCATCTCACAACACTGGAATTGTCTCTGCTACCATCAGCTGAATTGGGAATAGCAAATGAGAAATAACAAATTTGTTGCAATATTGGGAGAAAAGGTATTTACTGTTTGGGTCAAATTGTGACTCATTGACAAAGTGGGAGAAAAGGTGAGGAAGGATTAGGATGAATAGGAAAGTTTTAGGATGTTGTAAAATTTGTAAAGGAAAAATAATGTTATGAAATTTCAGCTGATTCAAGGAGGAAAGCTTATATTGATCTAGATACTAGAAAGAAGCACACATAAGACCCACAGTGTCAATAAACTTGGTAGGCATTATTTAAACAAAAGACAGAAGCCTTTGGTTGTATGTTTATACATATGCATATATTCACTTCAAAATACTAGAAAAAAATAGAGATTGGAAATCTATGCAGAGAAAGCAGAATATATATCTGGTGAGATGGCCTATGTCAAATATTTTTACCTGAGCTTTTTGAGATGTATTCTTAGCAAACTGGAAATCACTCTTTCCTGAAAATCCTTCTGGAATTCCTTTGGCCCAGGATTCTTTGAATAGAAAATCCAAAATACTTTTGTTATTTTATAGTGGGTTATAATGTCTGAATAGATGGTATTTCATTTTAGAGAAGAAAAGCTGACCAAATGCAAAGCAGCTTTGTCTGCTTTGATTAGTTTTGAAAGGTAGTTTGATCCCTTGAGCCACAATTTGAAGAAACCTGTGGTACTTATAGGGCAAAATAAACATAGCTGTAGAACAGCTAGTGTATAAAAATCCACAACTATTTACCTGGAGGTTTAGACATGTAGAGGTATGCCTCTGTAAAAAAGGAAGCAATGAAAATATTCCCTTGAAACACAAGCAGACAAAACTCAGTGTCTGGTCTAGATGTCAGCCAGCCACACAGGCATTCAGATCTCAGGAATGGAAAAGATGTCCGCCCGGTGTGGTATGCATATCTTGGTAATGGATTTAAGAGAGGTTAAAGTTTTAACTCAGGGCCCTCAGTGTTGAGATATAGTGCCAGTGCTGGACAAGTGTAAAACAAAAATCCTGCCTAGGAGATTTTGTATGGCTTAGTGCTAATAGCATGGCCAATGTTTGCAATATTTAACTCATTTCATTCTGGTGATTTATCCTAGACAGAAGGCAGAAGAAGCTGACTGTCAATCCACTCAAATAAAGAAGGAATTTTTTCTCTGTGTCCAGGACTATGCAGTTTTTCTGGCGTCAGTTAACATTTTCATTGGTGACATGAACTATGGAAGAAAGAATATCCTTATAACGTTTGCAGGCAACACCAAGCTGGAAAAATGCAACAGAGGACAAGACCAGTATTTAGCCAGGACCCTGACAAACTGGAAAGGAGGTATGAGAAAAATAAGATGTGATTCAGTAAGGATAAGCAAAGAGCTCTATATTTAGCCAGGAATGTCCGCTGCGTAAATGCAAGATATGAAACAACTGGTTGCCTTGTGGTTCAGCAGAGAAGGATCCCAAGGTTGTAGTGGATCATAGCTGGACATGACACAACAACATCACTGCATGTAGTAAGCAAGACAAACTGAATCCTACCAGACAGTATAATAATTGATGCCTTTTTAAGACATCTGAAGAAATTCATCTGCTCATCTGTTCATTAGCACCACTTTAGCTGAAACATTGTTTCCAGTTAAAGGACTATATTTAAGGCAGGTGTATTTTGGTCTTAGGAACTATACTTTAATACAGGTTTATATTGGTTTTAAGAGAAGATCAGTGAGCATAGATGGAGGCTGGAAAATATAGGGGATGAAGAAAGATGTGAATATTGTTGATTGGTCTTGAGAAGGAAAGATTGATCTTGTGCATGATAACAGAGTTCAAATACTAAAAAAGCTATTGCACAATGAAGGGGAAAAGGGAATCTATTACCAGTGGAACAACATTATTGTGTAAAAAATAATTGCCTTACAATATAGCAAAAGAAACTTAGGCTAGACATTTGGAAAAACTTTCTAAGAATAGTGAAATACCAAGACAGATTGCCTAAAAGGTTGTGTAATACTTGTCTACATTGTTACAGGCTTTTAAAAATTGTTTAAACAGGTATCTGCCAGGAATATTTTGACTAAGCACTTAAAAAATGAAATGTACATATATATAAAGATGTTCCCAATGAAATAAAGTTCCATTAGTGGTACTGAAGCCACCTAGCTTCCTGAAACTGGTATCAGTTACTCAGCCAGTCCGATCTATTGCTGTGTAAGAAACTTTTTTGATGTTTAACAGAGACTTGGAGTATGACTGAGTATCCTTGCGATTCAAGCAGCAGTTTGTGCTGTGTGCCAGACAATGCATATCCTGCCTATTGCCCTGCTACAGTTAGTGAACTCTTTTATGACCTTGGGGATACTGTTGAGGATAGACAGATGTTTTGGACCCATTCCTGGTCATCTCATTTCCACAGGATGATGTAATCCTGCCTGGAATACTTCTCTCTCTCTGACACAAAATGCAACCACTATCTGGGTGGGAAGGTGAAATGTTGCTGTTCAGATATCCTTGTCTTTTCTTAGTATATTTATAGAATCTTAAAATCATTAAGGTTGGAAAAGACCTCTAATTGAGTCCAACAATTAACCTAACACTGCTAAGTCCACCACTGAACCATGTCCCTAAGCGCCACATCTACACACTTTTTTAACACTTCCCGTGACGGTGATTCTGATACTTCTCTGGACAGCCTGTTTCAATGCTTGGCAGACCTTTCAGTGGAGAATTTTTTTTACTGACTTCCAATCTAACTGTGCCCTTGTGCAACCTGAGCCTGTTTCCTTAAAAATGCCTTGATTGCCTGCTTCTTTTGGGTAGAAGTGACCTGGGAGGTGACTGTCCTAGTTTTTCTGGTGAGTGCCAAGTAGGGGCCAGAGCCTGTATCCATGTGGTAGTGGTTATAGGTTGCTATTCCAAATCACTAAAATCATCCCTGGTGGCATGGCTTCAGGGTGAAGGAAAGGTGCATACACCCTGGAAGAGGTGACATTTTGTTCTGTTTCCCTCTTGGGGAACCTTGCTCGAACCAATGGTGTGTATCTCTCCCATCACGGCCCATCCCTTCCTGTCTTCAGGAATAACTTAACTCCAGCAGCAAACACAGTTGAGCCCAGTGGTGTGTGTGAGCTGCACCACTGTGGTGGGAAGAAACTGCAGGGAGTGGAGTGGTAGAGGTGAGCCAGGCTGAATCCTGCCACCCACAGCCAAGCCCAGTGGGTCTGGAAAGCGGGCAGTGCAACTCAGACAATTACCATTTTTCCTGTGTTTGTTCATCAATCTTCTTTGTCTTGGGCTCAAGGGCAGGGAAGATGGAGAGAGCATCCACTATTTTGCCTTTGTCTTAGTGGCCACACAGAACTGATGTTGTGAACAACTTTTTTGTATAAAGCACCTTCTCTTTTGTGCACTTTTGTTATTAATATTGTTGCTGTTACTGTCCATTTCTCATTCCATTCCTGTTTGTTTTCAGTAAGTCATTTTCTAAACCCATAGTCTCTATGTCTCTGAAGGAGGGCTGGGGGGAAGCAGGAGCAACTTATTTTTAATTCTCAGCCATTTTTTTAAACCACCATATAGAGACAATATCCAAGGCTGTTCGTGCTCTTCCTATGAGCCATCCACAGCAAGACTCTTCAGATCACATAGTACAGGAGATCAGGATTGCTGCTGAATTTGGTTGGATTTGAATTGTAGTTATATTGTCACTTAAATTGAAATAAAGAGCATTGCAGAGGAGGAAAACCATCTGGAATAGTTATTAAGTGGCTTTGAGGTCTTCTGGGGAGATTGAATGGATGCAGGCCTCCTACCACCAATATCTCTTAGATTCCTGATTGTTATTGTCAGCTAATAGGATCCAGTGTTGGGACTCCACAGCAGAGTAGAAGCAGGCTTATTTTTCCTCTCATGTACATTGCAGAGAAAGGAACTAAAAATCTGTCAACATCACTGAACAGTAAATTTTTTGGGGAACTCTGTATTGTAGCACAGCACATCACACAAACAACAGAGTTCTTAAAAGTAGAATAGAAAAAAACATTGAAACCTGAAGTCTTTTCCATTTTAATCTAAAAAATACCAAAAATCCAGAACTGCAAAAATTTACTTTGGGTGAGAAGCCATGAGAAGCCATCCTTCTAAAAAGAGTCGGGGGAATAAGAAGAATGAACGTCAGAGGAATGAGAAAGAGACATATCAAAGAATTTGAATAGAAGGTGAATTTATAGGGTAATTAATGAGGAACATGATGGCATACTGATGATTAATTGAGCAAAAGATAGTAAAGTGAATCTTAAACATGCATTTAGAATAAGGTAAAACCTCAATGATTTACAGTGAAATGTAAGTGAATAGGAGGAAATGCACCATCAGTTGCTTATCTATGGTTTTGGGATTTAATGGCAGGAATTCAATAGATAATAATTCTAATGTGAAATATTTCAATGATGGTTCTGAAGCTCTATTTGCTAAGATTAAAAGTTTTCAAATCATTAGGCCCCTGTAGACTAATCATATAACTTTACAGACTTAACTAATACAGAATTGCTACTCATGTAAATATTTTTTTCTCTACAAAAAAATTTAAGAAATATTTTAAGGTATAAACTGTTTAAACTCAGCTAAAAGTGAAAGACTAAAAGTCAGAAATTTATAAAAATTCACTCCAGAATTATTTATTGAGTTGCAAAAACTGATTTTTTCCTTCCACTTTCAAACACTTTGTTTAGCTGCTGTTTACTTATCCTGTTCTTTGTTGTCTACTATCTGCTGCAATTCCCCTCCCTGTTACAATTCACTATATTCACAGCTCATGAAATCTCTGGTTTCTTCTTCACATTTCCCAGTTCAAACCTTGTTACTCGAATACAAAATAATACTGCAGGGTTAATAATGAATATTGCTATTTATGTCAAATGATTTTGAGACTGATGCAAGGATTCTCATTTTTAATGGTCTGTTGGTAATTTCTCAAATGAGGATATGCTCTCACAGAATTAATAAAAAAGTCACCCACTGTCATAGTGTAAACAGTATTTTATCACTATATTTTTGGCAAAGCTTTTTTTACAAAACTGTGCTCACTATGAACATCTGTCCTTATTTAAGTGAAACTAAGAAGCTTTATTTTCTGATTTGGATTCCAGTCTTCCCAATATCTTTCTTTTTCCTCACATCAGAAATAGAGCTTATTTTTTTCATAAAGATTTTTAACTTTTCTGATTTTACGACTTTTTATTGTTTTTGTAGAAATTTTTCCAAAAACTATTATCAAGAAAAGAGCCAAAGATTCTAAAATTTAATTTCTATACAAAAGACCAGTAATTTGACACAAATGCAGGGGTCTTTGGCAACGTTTGGTAGAAATTAACAAAAACTAGAAGAGACCTATATTTCATTAATAGTGACAAAAAGGTGAGACCATACAAATGATATCAGTGAGTCAGACAAGATTTCAGATGATCAGTGAATGGTAAAATGGGCTACAGAAGGAGGGTAAAGTTTGCTGAGGAAAAAAGAGAGGCTGTGATCAATATAAATTTTGTGCAGAATACTTCACTCAGACACCTGGGAGGCTTCTGTATGAACAGCTGGACATTGATCCAGCATTCTCAAGATTCTCTAGTTCTCAGCTTTAGGATCAACACTCTGTGATCAATGTCTGATGATATATAGTGAGATAAAAATTGTTGATCAAAATTCTCCTCATTTATAAGTCATCTTATGCAATTGGTACTAATTCTCTGAGCTTAATTTATTAATAAGTATTATTGGGCTCTAAAGTCATGAATGCTATATTGCAGAGCTAGGTTGCCCTAGCCAGCTATATCAACTCTGCCTTCCTTGATGGAGACAGAAAACAGACTGTATTTTGAAACACTGTGCTCATTTTTTTCCTCAGAAATTCCTACCAAATGTCCATTCGCTAAGACCTTCGGACAGCTCTTTCAGTGTTTAGTCCACATCTGCCATCCAGCTGCCTTAAGCTCAGCTGGCAAAATATTTTTTACATTTCTAGGTTATTTTCATGCTACTCTTGAAATGCCTGACAAAATCTGTGTCAAAATGTCCTGATAACAGCAGGGACATGTATGGTGGGGGGTGACAGTATGGGATAGATGGGACACCAAGACTGAGAGGGAACAGGACACCCAGAATGACAGGAACACACTAAACTGATTATGTTAAAGAGCAGGATGAATACCAGCCAACGAGAGAGTATTCCGTGAGTTCTAGTGACTTTGAAAAGAAGTGAAGGCACCGTGAACCAATGCCACAGGAATATTAAAGCCTGGAAGGAGGTGTTGGCAGAGGCTTTGGAGTGGGAAGAGGAGCAGTGATGGTTAGCATAGCCAAGCATTGTCCCACAGCATCTCCAGTGCTGCCTGTGGCCTGTGGGGCACAGCCAGCCTTCAGCCTGCCAAGGAGTCACAGCACAGGGGTGGTGACATGGGGGTGGCATGGAGGAACCCCTCCTTGGGGTGTGTATGGAGCACCTGCCCACAGTGCTGCCTCAGTGGGTGCTGGCAGCAGCAAGGGCTCCGACACAGCTGGAGCATGGACACCTCCCCATGAGGCTCTGCGGCTTGTGCTGCACAATTGACACTGATATACAGGTCACTGATGACTGGCTGTTTATGTTTGATTAGCAAACCAACAAACTGCTCCCATCCTGATTTATTTTTAGGAGGTGGACTGAGCACTTCCCATGTGTTGGTCCCATACATCTGACTTTACATCATTGTTTCCTCCTGAAATCAATGCACCCCATTCCATAGCTCACATGGTGTGTTCCCAGAGGTAATACTTTTTGTTCAGTTTTATTGAACACATCTGTTTTCATACTAACGATTTCAGAAAATGATTTAGAATGCTTTATCTCAGTTCCTTGTTCTCAGTACTTATTGTCATGAAGTATTTTTCCTAAATTTTTATTTTTACCAGAAAGATTTTGTAAGCTAAAAATACTTGCTAGCACTGGTCCAAGAACTTTTCATATTATTAATCCATTCTCTTTTACATATTAGCTTTTAAAATTGTAGGTTGAGCTCTGTCAACAAGACAGTTTTCAAGTAATTTAATTTTTATCCTGCTGTTTGTGTGTAATGCAATATTGAAAATGTCATAAAGTAATGAGTCAAGTACTGACTGAAAACCATTGGAATGTATTGTCTTCCAAATATACTATGTCAGTTCTTTTGGAAACCAGATTTGTATTTGTCAATAAAGACCACAAATTTATTTCTGACAAGACTTTTGTCATTGGACAAAGTTGGCTTATTTAAATTCCAGGATTTATCCTTTCTGGTGTGTATCCATGAATCCATTTAAATTTCTTTATTTTAGCCCTTCTGCAAGTTAAGCTAACTGATTTGCAATTCACAGGACTATTCATTTTATTCTGTTTAAATCTTGGAACTACATCTGTAGTTATCCAATCACTTGGAAATTTTTCAGTTTCCCATACAGGGTTCTGAAAGCTCCCAGCTGGTTTTCTTGGGGCTCTTGGGTGTCAGTTATCTGGGCCTGTTGATTTGCAAATGT
Source organism: Cyanoderma ruficeps (assembly GCA_008694505.1). NCBI lineage: Eukaryota > Metazoa > Chordata > Aves > Passeriformes > Timaliidae > Cyanoderma > Cyanoderma ruficeps. The sequence continues at coordinate 1,650,110 of VZDJ01000302.1, forward strand.
ATAATTTCAACAGATGTTCCTTTACATCTTTCCTTGCTACACATGACAAAGTTTCTTTTACAGCAGCAACAGCATCTGGGATACATACAACCTCATACCTCATGCCTCTTTCCACATACAGTGTCAAATATCTGGTAGACATTTATGGACTGTGTTTTGTTTTTGTTTGGTTTTTTGTTGTTGTTTTGTTTTGGGGGGGTTTTGTGGGTGTTTTGTTGTTGTTGTTGTTGTTTTGTTTGTTTTTGGGGTTTTTTGTTTGTTTTTTTGCCAGAGATATCTAGATGGCCATGTACCTATACTCCAGTCCTCTCAATAATAGCTTTCATTCTCTTTCAACAAGCTTTCAAAATCTCCTTTTAAGTACACTGACCTCCTATGCAGAATAACCTTCTTTTCTGCCTTTTTAAAAAACACTCCTTATTAAACACATGTGATTTGTCAGTTTTCAACTGTTGCTTCACAGTTGCTAAAAGTGACCACTTCAGGGTTCAGGTATGCTGATAATGTGTTAGTGCTGTGTTCTGTACTCATAACTGAAATCCAACTAAATTAAGAAAACTGCCGTCTTCTTTAGGTAAGTCATTCCTGTATTTTATCCAGGAGTAATAATGCCTAGGTATCAAGTTATCTCACAGTGTCTGCTCTTGGCTACTTGACATGTCCAGCAAAGACCCCTTGACTTGAAGTCACTCTTGACAACCCTGGTTTTCCTGCTATTGCATCTCAGCTGTGGTTAAGGAGTAGTTTTCACTGAACATGAAAGTTTAAGACTGCAACAGAAAGGTACTCCCTTAGTTTTGTTAACCAGAACTTCTGTCCATAAACTTTCCTAGTACAGTATTTGGATCCTTCTGTGGCTGCAGTTTTTTTAATGTGAATTATTTCTTCCTCTCCCTCATCCTCTCCTGATTGTTCTATTTTTCCAAAGGCAAATTACAGGATTTGTTGCAGTATTTGTGCAGTAAGATTTACTTTGCAGCACTACCCACTCTGTAATTCTTGCACGAGCATCTCCATGCCACTCACCATGGACACAGCCCAGATTCCCAGTGCTGCTATATGGAAAGAATGAGGTCTTCCTTCTGTGATTAGGCTATTATGAAGTCACTAATTATGTGTACATATCTTAGTGTGCATGTCCTATAAGGACAATGCCATTATTATTCTTCTCTATTTAGATAGTTGTAAAACCTTTCTGGCTGATTTTTGCTGCAAAGAAATAAAACATGTCATTCATATGGTGTCCTCTTATGGCAAATGATATCATCCTGACCAAGTTATAATCTTTTCTCTCCACTCACATAAAACAAGCTTTTATTTGTAGTAGATACTGCCTTTTTTTTCCTCAGATTCCTGCCCAGTTTCTTGTCCAGGAGTTAATACAGGGCATTTTCAAATTTGGATGATGACTCTGGTAAGATGTTGAATTTATGATTCAAAAAACTTCTCACTTAGCTTCTAAAATGTCGGGCTTCTATGATCTCACTTTGCCTGTGTAAGTGAATAAAGATACTCTAAAGCAACAAAACTGTTTCAAGTATAGAGTTTGCATAAGTCTGTTAGTTCGTTCCAGAACATTGTCCCATGTGAAGGAGGGACCTCTTCACCTCAGCAGATTCAATGGAGGTGTAGGCAAAACCTGCTTTTTATAACTCCTGACGCATTAAACTCATTGTAAGCAGTATTAGTGCTTCTCATTGCATGACAAATATGAAGAAAGGCATGGTAAAAGTTTGTCTCTTTACAGCCAGGAGTTCACTGTAACCATGCACACATTAAGATCATGAAGAACGTGAACTAAATCTACATTCAGGTATGTAACCACACACAATATAGTTAGTAAAAATGCAAACTCTCTTTGTTTGTTTTTTCTTTGGTTTTGTTTTTGCTTCCAGCTGAAGCAAAATTTAATTTGGGGTGTAATGGGGAGTGATTTTTTTTTAAAATAATTTTTTCAGAAATATGTTGTTAATTATAATAATATCCTGATACTCACATAATGACCTTAGTATGTCGTCTTCACTTTCAGAATGGGCAGCTTGACATAATCATAGACATCCCTAGTTACAGATAGTTTTCTGCTGTGTTATGAGCACCAGAAAATTATTAATGATTATTGAAAAGAAAATGTTTTATTTAATTTCTGCATGAAATAACTATGGATTTTTCCCTTTGGTTTTTCCATATTGAACTACAAATTTTATTCTCAAAAGAACCAAAAATTAACTTCTCAAAAATGAATAGGTAAAGTATTCCTTAGAGAACGAATCAAGATGCTACTTTAACACCTGAATGGGTCAGAATATAACATTCAAAATAAATGACTGTCTAGCAATAATGCATGAGACATCCCCATTTTGAGGTATTTTCTGTGTTTTGAATAGCTATCCAGTGACTCACACTGAAGGTGACACTCATATATTACATCTAACACAAACTATATCTTTTGGCAGAATAATTCCCATAACCTTAAGACACAAAGATGAGAGAGAAGATATATAGTGGATGAAAGGAAGAGGGAGTCCAATGACCTTTAGACAGGAAGACAGGTTATACATGCTGACAAAGGTTGCTCTCCCACTGTAGACTGGAAAGGCAACACAGCTACAGGAATGAATGACAGACATCAGAGCTAATCTTGGACCTGCCAGACCTCTGTGCCTGGCAGCAAATCTGGGGGGAAAGAAACACTACCCATGGTTAAGGTGAGTAGTGCTGGCACAGCGTGAATGAACTGAACATGTGTAAGTCCATGGGACCAGGTGGAGTGCAGCATGGTGAACTGGCTGAGGTACTTAAAAGCTGGGTTCCATTGCCACAGAACAACAGTAAGGAAAGAATTGCACCCACCTTCCAATGTGGTGAATCATCCTCAAAGATGGAGAAATCAGGGGCTGTATCCAGTCAGCCTAACTGTGTAAAAGGTTGTGGAGAAAGTCCTCCAGGAAGCTATGTCCAGGCATTGAAATCCCAACAGAATAGATAATTTAATCTTGAGGAACTTTGTTTTCAGATCCATATATAAATTTAAAAAATATATCCCCTATTCCTTCTTTAGTTCCAAGCCTTGTTTATTTTTTCATTGTCTGGCTTGTGGCAAACAGAAGGTATGTTATGTTGGAGTATGTCTATTTGTCTACAGGGTAAACCTCACAGAAGTGTTGTGGATCATTCAACTTTCGTCTCATCTTCTCTCCACATATTCCCAACAGCAGACCCCAATCTTGTTATGCTGGCTGAGTTAAACTATTCCATATTAATCATCTTAAACTTTCCTGTTACTGATAATGATACACTGAAGTTGAAGGTTCAGTTTATAAGAACATGTTTACTTAGATACTGTATTTATTGTTGGGAAAATTACTCTATTGGCCTGAGGGCAGCATAGATACTTTGTGGCTGGGGAAATGCCAACTGTACATTAGATGATTTTTCTCTTGGAAAGATTAAATGCACACTATTCCATTCCAACTTTATTTGTTTCATTTCTGTCATCAGCTTTGGCAGTTGGGTCAACTCTTTAAATACTTGTATTTGGTAAAATGTTAGTATGATTACGAGTTGGAATGGTTTCAGATTGCTCATTTAATTGTCATTGTTGCTTTTATAGATTTGATTGTTTTTATTGACTTATTTTTGTTTATTTCCTGTTGCAGAGGACTTCTATTTCATTGATTATATACTTTGGTTTTGGCACACATAAAGTTACAAATTAGTAAAAATAGCATTTCACTCTAAATGTTATAACAATTTTATAAAAGATCAGTGAATTTTGTATTAGCAATAGAGTATTACAGTAGAGCTTTAGAAAAAAATAATGGCTTTGTTCATGTAGGAGTTTAAAACTTGTTTTAACTTCATCTATTCCAGGTCACGTTCTTCTGTGGGTTGCCTTCTTGCACTGTCTTGACTACACTTAAAATTAGACCGTGTGGTCAATCTTTGTCTTTGCTAAGAAGTCATTTCTTATTTCCTGACACAGTGGTATGGGAGATCATCTTAGATATTTGAACTGACAAATCCTTGGCTTAACATTTGGTTCAGCAAAGAACCTGAAAGTATGATTAGCTATAAGCAGCATTCTTTTTCATGGGACTGATCATATCCTTAGAAGAAGCATATCCTTCCACATTTCTCTCAAGCCTGTAACCAAGAAGAAAGGGCTGTACTTGGCTCAGGAGGGGATCTGTGCTTTTCCCCTCTGTTAGGTGCTCTGAAATCTCCACATGCCAGGAGTGCTCAGGCATTTGGAGGGAACCTTGGAGAAGAAAGAAAACAGGTAATGCTGATTTGCAGTCAGTCATGAACACTTCAATAGCAATTTGTTATTCACTTCTGTAAAGTCAGTTGATGATTTTGGTGTGGCAAATTTGGTGAAGATTTATAGCAGTGCACAGAAAGTACCTTTAGAAACTTCAGCAAATGTGTGAGACCAGTATGCTGGATTTACTAGCAAATGGTGCTGTTATGGCTACTTCACAACCCCTTTGCAGCCATTATCATCTCCTAAACCACTTCTGTTACCACCCTTTACTGGACACCAGCACTGCTGCTAGAAGGCAGATTGCAATCTATAAGCATGCAAAGTTTCTAATGCTAAATTCAGATGAACTTTGTATCCCTTGTGGATCAAATCCTTCTTGAGAAAAGATTACATCAGCATGGAAGCAACATAAGCATACGTGTCTGAAACTGCAAACTGCAGCTCAGAAGTTATTTTTAGTCTTCAAAGGGACTGTTGTACCTATTCCAAGAATTAGTATCTATATGATCCCATCAAATTCCTTGGAATGAAATCCCCAAGATACACTTTTCACCTGAAGATCTCTTCCTTGCCTTGCCTTGCCTTGCCTTGCCTTGCCTTGCCTTGCCTTGCCTTGCCTTGCCTTGCCTCAACTTTGCCTTGTCTTGTGATGTCATCCTTTTTCTTGTTAACCAATTCCCCTTCTAATGAAGACACATGTGGATTTATCAAAGAAAAGGAGCTAACAGTCTTTCACACACCATCACTGAGCTCAGTCTTCTGCATGTTCTGTCCTTTTTTTTGCCCTCTGTCTCTTGCCTATTCAGCAGTTAAAGCCTCTTGGAGAAGGAGCTGCATTTGTACTGAACAAAGCTATTTTTCAGTGAGCTCCTGTGGCTTACTGTAAGACTTATAATACCAAATAGTTTAATGTGGCAACAGTTCAGTAAGGACAAGAAAAAAAATGGCATTTAGGTCACATTCCTAGTTTCTGAGAAAATACGGAGGGGCAGAAGAAGGAAAGGAAATAGACTTATGTCTGGAAAAAGCTAACATACATAGCTTAGTTCCCTAGCATGAAAAAAAGAACTGTGTCACAGACATAGCTGAGGTTAAGAATAGACATGTTACATCATCTTTTGCACAATGCAGTAGTGGGAAAAGGGAGGAAATGAGGACTTAGGAGAGGAATAAATAAATTACAGCCAGATTTTATAGAAAAAGGCTAGACTGGGCTCTCCTTAGGGAAAATCTGGATTCTGCTCTGTGTTAGAAACAGGTAAAGAAAGAATGGAAAAAACTGCCCTAACACAAAGAAAAGAATAGTTGGGGTTACTGATGGCATAGAAGAAATGGTCAGAATCTGTGAACATTCAGGGGTGTTTTTTTCTTTTCCTTTTGTTAGGGGATCCTGTAATTGCTTCTGGCATGTTAGTCATTGTGGCAAACTGTGTGGCAACATTTAAAGTGCCAGGGTCTTCCTAAGCCCAATGGGGTAAATGTATACAAAACAGTTTCTTTCCCACATTAGACTTCATCCAAGACTATAGTCAAGCTTGTCAAGAGAAAGTTCTCTTGAAAGTGAATTCTACCTTCAGGACTGTACCTCTGCCACCTTGTCTATGGCATGTGGAGAAGTAGGGGAGTTAAATTAGTCTTGTGAGAACACAGAACTTCTATAGGATAGGAGTTGGTCTCAGCAGAAACCAAAGATGATTGCTCTATCTTTGGAGCAGAGTGGTGCTTAGACAGAAGTCACTTAGATGGAAGGAAAATTACCAGTTGGGGTGGGCAGAGGGACTCCTAATAAACATAGCCCACATGTCAGGTGAATGCTGGACTTATTTGCAGGAACCAAGCAACTGGTTCAGAAATTCTTTCTTTATTTCTTGCTATTTATTTACGGCTTTCACCATAAATAATTGAGAAAGGGATACTTAACCTGTTAAACCATAGGAGCTGAGCTGTATGGCCTGTCACCTTCTAAATCTTCAGGCAGCGCTTTGTAGAAAGAACTGGTCTGTGCTTCTAGCCAGGAGCAGAGAAATGGAGGGAAGGAGAAAAAAGGTATGCTTGGTGTTTCTTAGTTGATCTAGAAAAAAGCCAATATTCCAGCTCTGAAAACATAGACCGAAAGTCTGAAAGCAGTTTCAATACTGTGGACAAGTATTTTGGAAAAAAAACAGTGTGCATATGGTTACTGGGAAAAATTGCTGGATACTAATTTATTAAGTTTGAAAGAGGTGTCATATAAAGATTGTAAAAGCTGTAGCCTAGGGATAAAGGCAAACTGGGGATGGTACAATATGCATACTGAAAACCACCATTAGTTTAATTCTGGAACACTGCGTCAATATATGGGACAGGATGGAGCCTAACTCTTGGAAGCACTTTTTCTGCTCGGCTTGCTAGGAAGATGGAAACATATTCTGGAACAATCTGAGATTTAATAGGTCTTACGACTCTGCATTATTGGCAATTAAAGTTATCTCTGAATATTTATTTAAAACCCTTCATCATGCTGATATAGCTTAACTTCAAGCAAGCAAGCAAGCAGATTCAGGAAAGAGATGTGCCATGCAAAGGACCATAATTTGTAAATCCAGTCTCACTTGGAGGCTGTGTCTCTAGGACAGAGTGTGTGCCAGTAAACAGACCAAAGAGCTGTTTCTAATCAGTTTGCATTCACATCTACATGTAAATCCAAATATAAGCCATTGACAATATAATATGTGCTCACCTTGTAAAAAGGGTCCATGTGGTTTCTACGCTTCCTTAAGGCAACACAAATATCTAGGATCTAATGAGATCTGAAAGGGACACTGTGAATCAGAAAATCTTTTTGTCTAAATTACAACAACCTTTTTCAGAGCCACACTGTCCATGTGCTGACCTCCAGAAGGACAGGTAATGGATTCCTTCCATTGCTTCCATCTTTCTCAGGTTCAGTTCTTCACCCGAAATTCAGATGGTTGAGAGTCTTTTGCCTCTGAAAGCCCTGAGCCACGTTGCAAGAGGTAAGACTTCCAGGTCTTGTTTTCCAATGTTTCTCGTGTTGTTTATTATTTCATATCTCACAATTTTCTCCGTGCCCAGCCGAGATTGAACTGCGGCTAGGACATCAGGTGACTCTCTGCTGATGGGGTGTTGCTGTCCTCTTATAACTACATGTCTCTTATTTAAAATTATGCACCAATATCTATTATCTATACTAAAAGGGTCATTTCTACTCTGACCCAATCCCCTTAAACTACTTTGTGCCACCATCACTTCAGAAGATGAAGACCAAGGGAGAAGGAGAAGAACTCAGGGCACCGCCCTAAATCCTCCATCTTGTCCCAATTCAACTCCATTCTAAAACCCCAAACTACATAATTTGCCACCCTGTGCTAAGATAAACTACTTTCACTTACACCTTTGTGGTTTGTAATTCCTCTCAATGTTGGGAGCTTTTCCCACGGACTGAAATCAAAGCCAATGTCTTCCTGGGCTCTGTGCCAGGGTCTCCAACCCCCCTGGACTGGCTGCACAGTCCCCTGTCCAGGATTCAAATGCTCTTGCTCAGGTCCCAGACATCTCTGCTAAGGTCCCTGGCCCTCCAGGGCACCCTCCAGGGCACCCAGAGGGGTGCCCTGCACTCTGACACATCTTCACAGTGATGATGATAGATCCGGCTGGCTGCCTCTCACAAACTCTAGCTGAAAAGCTTTTAGGAGACTTTGGGCGAGTAGTTGGTAATGGGGACTAGAGAGATGACACTGCATACATATATGACAGGAATAAATTAAGGATAATTGAGTAAAATTGACTTTGGCATTAAAAAATATTGGATGCTCAAATTTGCAACTATAGCACTTTCTTTTGAACAGTGCTTTTCCTGCTTCATAAAATAAAGTGAGGTTTTATGCAAAGCTAAAATGAAAAAATCTGTCTTCAAATTATTACACAATCAACAAGACACAAAGTTATGGTGGAAATTTGTGTACTTGGATCAATTTTTACGGAATAAAGTAATTAATATTTAGGTTTGGTGTTCTTTTCTTTTTGTCAATTAAAAGGAAATAGTTTTGTAAGTATGCTTCTTGTAACCATTTCAGATGATCATTTCCTGATTCCAGATAGGTTACTTTTTCTCAGTCCTCCAAAGTAAACCAGTTAAAAAAGCCTCCAGAACTGTAGGGGATTAAGCTGTCAGAAATACAAGTCTAAATATAGGTAAAGCCTGCTTTACTTGCTATTTTAATGTGAAAAGGTACTGGCTCAGACTATTCAGAAAATAAAAATAAATTTGAAACAGACACCTAGAAGTCACACATTTTACAGGACTCCTGCCTGGATTGACCTATTGAAGTCAAGGTCACTATGGCTGAACTCTGAGGCTGTTTGGGAGTAAGTGTCCGTTCCAAAGAGAATGGGAATATTCATAGAATCAGAATGGTTTGGATTGGAAAGGATCTTAAGGATCATCTAGTTCCAACCTGCCATGGACATGAACACCTTCCACTTTACCATATTGCTCAAAGTCTTCATTGTTTCCATTATTACCATGGTTTTACAGAGTTTAAAGCCCTTCTGCAGTATTAAATGTAATTTCCCAACCAAATTCATTGTGGTGTTATAATCGCAGTAAATCCTCTTAAAAAAGAATTCCCTTAGCTTTCACTTTGCTTTTGGCAAATGCAATATAAGAGATAGCATCATTTGGCCTCTAGTCACCAGCCAGTCCCACACAAAGCAGTCTTGCCAGCAGAGCAGCTCAGAGCTGGAACCAAAATTTAAATTTTAGCACCATGGTTCAGCTGAGACCCTCCTGCTTAGTGGATGGTGAAGAAAGGTGAAAGCCACTCAAGAGACAGATGCTGTTGCTATTCCAAGACTGCTATACACACTCAATCTGCCTACTGGCAGTTGTAGCTGCTGCAGCCAGCAGCCTTGCCAGGCTTCCAGCACAGGCAAAAAGACTGAGAAATCCATTTTGATGCTGCTCAGTGTCACTGTCATTCCACATATGCCAGTATGAATGTCACCGGTCCCATAGGTGTAACCCACAAGGATAAAGTCAGGCATCAGAGTGTAAAACTCACCCTGTGACTGCCTCCACCCTGATGGGATAACCTCTCTTGGCTACTACTGGCACCAGTGATCTTGGCCAATTGAAAATTCCCTCATCCATGCACCCTTCCACACAACCCTTCACTTTAAACAGAGGGCTGAATTAGAGCTTACTGGTCCTTGATAGCTCTGTATGGTAGAAAGTCCATGACCTCACTAGCATAGGGGAGTCAGGAGGACAGCGGAATAGTATCACGGAAACATGTGTTGCCTCAGGAAAGACCTAAGACATTCTAGAAGGTTTCTGGAACTAAAATCTCTACTGTTTTTACCTAACTTAGCTGGGAATCTTGTCCAGAATACAAAATAGTAATTTTTTCAAACTGCATACAAACATTGTCTCCTTTTTTAACAATGTTCTTGAGTTACTCTGCTTGTTTATGATTATCTTGATTATCTGAATGGAATATTTTAACACTGAGGCTCAAAAGGCAACTAATGCCATACCAGTGATATGTGATCTAGTTAGAGTTCAGTACAAAAACAGGTATTTGTTTACTTGCAGTTTTGCACATTTTTAAATTATGTTTCTTTCTGGAAAGATCAGAGGGAAGAGTGGGAGTGGGAATGATGAGGAGCTATGTGAAAAACCAGTATTGACCTGATTTTTGTATTGGCACTTTGCCTTTCAGCCTGGAAGTCTTCTAGAAGGTATTTTGCCTTCCTGTCTGGATTTTAGACACCTAGTAGAAAATAATCTCCTTCTTGGCATTAATCCTGGACATTTTGGAAGTATATTTGAATTCATGATTCAAACTGTAAAACAATATCCTCAAACTACATTTGATAAACTAGTTCGCAGCATACTTGTTAATGCATCAGACTGTAAGTCACACATAATTCAACTAGTTTAACCTTATTTAATTTACCTGTTATTTTATGTCTATGGTGGCTGGAGCAGATTTGTTGAACTTTTGTTTGTCTTTTTAACCTTTCCCGTCTCCTGCTCACCTACTCACCTCATTGTTGATTATCTTCCCATTCACAGTTACTTCACTAGCATCTCACTTCACCAATCCCTTCTCCCTTTTCTGAAGCTCCATTACACCACACTTCCATGTTAGCTGTTTTGCACCAAGAGGTACTGATTTGTTATCACCTCAGTGTGGATGGTGTTCGGATTCAGCATCATTTAAAATGCTATTTGTTAGAGATAATACAATGAAGAAATCTTACTCCTCTGTAGATGCTGGGAGCCCAAGTTGTAAAACACTGGACAAGCCCCCAATGAACTAATATCTTTAACTATGTGCACAGTTACTTTCATTTCAGAACACTATTTCTCCTCCTAAACATCATTTGGAGACAGAGTACTGCCCAGCACACTGATCTCTTTGTTAAGCCAAGGATCTTTTTCACCATGGCACTTGTGTGTGTTTGAGTGGAGAATTTCCCCGCTTGAATACAAGCAGAGAAGACTGTTTCTAGTACACCTGGTGGAAAATTATTGGAGTTCATCAGGTTGAGAAGAAGCTAATATGTCTTATTTGAAGTGCTTCATTTAGTTTAATATCAGAGCAGAAAGCAAGTGTTGATTGTGATCAGAACTAACTTTTCAGACTTCCTAGAGGTCTATTAGAGAGGTACTTAGACTGCAGAGACACCCACTCATTTATTCCATAAAACAAAGATTTCCTGAAGATGAGCAAGACGAGGGATTTAGCCTGGGAGGAACTGGTCTAATCCAGATTTTTTAAAAAAAAATATTAGCTGGTCTGAGAGGCAAGAAGTACTGTAAAATGGATGTCAGGATTCTTTTTTGGGCCATAGCTAAGCATTTAGTGCCTAAATCAAAGAAGTGATGGCTTTGACATTTATTTATTAAAAAATTTAATTGCAGAACTATGTCTCCAGTGTTACTGAAGATTAAAATTCTGTTGTACACAGACCTAATGTCCTCTTTCTACAAACCATATTCTCTTTCCTAAGATTTTCATTGGTGTTCTTGGAATAGTTCTATTTTAAATATTCTGGTTTTCCGACTAGTACTGGCTTCCAAGACATAAACCAGAGGAAAAAAAAAGGTCAATAAACAATGCATAATAAAAATTATAACTGATGGATTTGGGGTATTCTTAAAGAACAGATGCCCTCCTTGCATGTCCTTCTAGAAGATCTGAATACCAGAGCCACCTCTGATGCTTATTTATTTGCTGAAATTTCTTGTTTTCTTCTGTGCTTTGACTATTACTTCTTGCCCACATCTCAACTCCTTTGTTGAGCACAGAAAATGAAAATAGAACTATGAATTAGACATTGTTTCTTCCTTCTCATCACTGGAATGTCTTGTTATTAAAATAATATACAAAGCCATATTTCACCTTCTGTTATTTGCATATTTGTGTCACATTCCTTTATCTCTTAAAGAAAGCATGTTGATTTTCTGATGGGAATGCCATGCACAGTCTGCTGGTGTGGTTTAGAGGTTAAGAGAAAACAGATTCAAAGGAGGTTAAACAAATATTTTCACATCACCATGTAATTTTCTCAGGTCATTCCTAAAAGAAGTTCGTTCTATTATTTGAACTCAATTTGTCTTACTTTGGTAAACTGGATTAGTTTTTACTTCCTTTTCTTAATGAGACTAAGAAAGAACAGATAGATGAATTTACCCTTCATGTAAGACTGAATGAATCTTGAATCATTCTGAAGATGAGAAGTAACTTAGAGAATAGGATATGTTTCATGGTCAGTGCTACTGAAATTTCAAGATTCATTTTGTATTCTGCTTGAACGAAAAAAATATTCTCTTCTAAAATGATCTTATGAGATAGATCTGTGGGCTTTTTATGGTATCCAATTTAAAGCCATCCCCTTCTCTGCATTGGCAATAACCTATCAATGCTTTAAGATGGAAAAAGGGGTTTCTTGACAACCTTCTTGAATATTGTGCTTTTTATTAGTACAGAGTGTCTTCAGTCTTGTCTGGTTTCACATGGAGCAGGAAGTTGTTTATTTAGGTAGACCTATCCAGCTGATTCTGGGGTATTTTTGTGGTGGTACTGTCTGCATCTGGAAAAAAAGTACAAACCTGCCTTTCACCACATATTTATTGATTGTGAAAATCATGTTGTTTCTTAACATCAGCCTTAACAGGAAAGACCCATGCAGAAAAAAGACATTAAAGGAAGTGGACCAATTATCCCCCATCAGTCTATGGGTCTTGTTGAAAAGTGTGGTTGAAAGGGGTGCGATGTTCCACTGTCTACTCCTGATAACATGTCTCCACAACCGCTCTGCTCTTCTGATATGACTGTTTCCAGGAAAATGTTTTGAATCCCATATGATTTCTGTATTTTCTTTTAAGATACAACACAGTTAAGAGAGAGCATCTCTTGGGAGCACATGCCATATTGTCTGATGCTTTATCCAATGCTGAAATTTTCTTTTTATTTTGAAACTTGTGAAATATTAGAACTATTGCTGTCAGAATGAATAAGAAATGTTTTTGTCATCACATTTCTCCAATTGAAATGTTATGGTTCTAAGGACAAGAAACATATGCTGTTTGCAAACTGGGGTGCTCCTCCTTCAATACCTATTACATATCTCATACTGAGAAGCACTGATCACCAATACACCAGAAGAGAGGGAGAAACAAATATAAGAAGAAATTTCAGAGTTTTATCAGCCTCTGAAAGAGACTGGAGATATTTATGGTTTATATAATTTTGAAGGTAAAAAAATAAAATGAAACTCAAAGTTTACTCTGTTAAGAATTACACAGTTTATTTTTATATGGGGATAGTCATTGGTGTTGTACATATAAGAAAAAAAATTATGGTTTTGCTTACAAAAGCTGTCAAGGGGAGGACTTTGAGAAACTAAGTATTTTCTTTGCAGTACATGTTTCAAACAAATGTTGCTAATGTGAAACACAAACATTTACATTATGAATCACACAAAGTATCACTGTAATATATTAGAAAAAATAAAACCTTCCACACAAAAATCTTTCACAGAGACTGTGCTTTATTAAAAAATGACAGTATTAGAAGTTTACCTGTTATATGTAGCTTGCTTTTTTTTCTGAATGACAAACCCAATGTTTAATACTTACTCATATAAATATTGGGAAATTTTACTGGGTTCCTTTATAATGTTTACTGCACCAAAAAAACCTACTAAGCTCCCAAAAGGCCACATCCTTCTTGTGGAGCTTATTTGAAACCAAGTGTCACAAAATCCTGAGAAAAGACCTAATTTGAAAATAATAGCTGATACATGAAGCCTACTGACATAATGCATACTGATGGATGTGTTCCCTGGCTTTATGAAACAGAAGTGAGAAATACCTTTTTTTGGACATACTCCGTGTGACTGCTCAGAGTCATTATTTAATGTGACAAGATATGTAATAAGGATGAGATAGGACACACAATGAAAAGGCAGGAGTGCCATAAAATCATATTTCTTTGAGCCTGGCTGTGCTTACCAATCTCTTTTTTGTTTTTGGCTATTTCATCTGAGCTGGTGCTAGGCTTTGTCTCAACCAAAAGATTTGGCAATCTCAGGCATTTACAAATTTCATTTGAATAAAAATCCAATAAACAGAAATAATACTGGGAAAAAATTTAAAAGGAGAAGGACAAGCAGACAAGCAAGCCTTTCTAGAAAAATGAAGAAACTTGCTCAGAGCAAGCAGCACAATAATGCAAAGCCTGATTTCAGAACACAACTGCCCCAAAGAGAAAAACTGTGGAAATTCAGGAGCACAATAACTTTGCAGATATTTGACTAACATAAGGCATAAAGAAACTCAGGTTAAGTCCAGGGTAGCCTTTTTTTGTTTTGTTTTGTTTTTGGTTTTATCCCAAACTTCACAGACTTCAAGTCAGAGCCTGGTGCCCAACAGTGAGACCCAAAACGAGTGACNTTGTTTACTTGAAGGGCTATATCTGTCATAAAGACAAGAAAAATCTCATGTGGACTAAGGTATGCGAAACATCAGAGTCAAAACTGTAGAAATAGAGCTGTCTGATCACTCTCAGCAGGATGTGCTTTCCAGCATCTTTCATGTGATACAAGCAGATTTCTGGTGAGAGCAGTCTGTGGAGGTAAAAACGCTATTAAAAAAATCTGTACAATAGATCTTGTGAAGGCATTATCCCCACTTCATTATCTTTCCAGATTAATCACTTTGGTAGTGTTAAAAAATAACTACATAAATATGTCAGAAGTCTAGGGTGATTTTGAGGAGACAAAACTGCTTAGACAAGCAAGTGTGGTAAATAGTATGTGTGACAGAAATGGTAACATTATTTTTTTCCTCCTAAATGCTTATAGCCATTTATTTTTTTCTTGATGCATTGTTGAATTCCTCAAAAAACTAGCCCGAGTTCCCCCAACATTGGGCTGCAAATAGGATGAAGTCTGTTACCTCAAATGCTTCCTCTCATCCAGGTGATACCAGAAGATACAGACTGATATTTGGGTTAGAAACTTTCAAAACCCATAAAAGATCAGAAATTCTGACTTTGAATGAATTTTATTTATGTGTCTCATGGTTTAACCTCAGCTATAAAATACTATATCAATGGATGCATCTTAAATAAATGCTGTCTAATGAAAAACAATTATCTGAATATAAAAATTGCTGGTGTTTCTATAAGATTCTCCCTCTGTAAAAGAATGTAAGCTAAAGAAGATAATTTCTTGAATTCCTGAAGGATTACATGAGATCTTGCTAATTTGAGAGAGCTGGAAGACTGGCTGCTGAATATTTAGAAAAGACATGTCTTGGTTTGGAAAGACAGGTATCTGCTAGGGAAAGCTGGGGCTCCCCTTGGAATGGAGAATGTAAACCCCCTGCCTCCAAATTATTGTGATTTTTTGGCTTTCAGGCAAAGATATAGGAATAGGAATAACTGTTTTTTACTAGGAATATTCAAAATACAAATGTAGTAGTAAAACAAACAAACACACAAGCAAACAAACAAACAAAAACACCAAAAAACAAGCAAGCAAAGAATCAGAAATATGACTTGACACCCTGTTGGTCAGGATGTTGGAAGCAGTCCAAACAAATCCTCCTGGAGTAACAGGTGTGGTTCTGTTGGAGTAGACATGATCCTGTGGAGAAGGATCCAGTGGTGGTGAGATGGGTCTTCCTCTGGAATCTAGGGAAAAATTGGCTGCTTGGTGTTTCTGAGTCTCAGGGTTTTTTTAGGTAGGAATGGTTGGCTCCCCTCACGGGGTGGAGCATCGTGCAATGGGATGATGTAATTGTGTCAGTCATCTGGTGATCCTTAATGGCCCATTAACAGAAGAAATCCCCCTGGAGGGAGGACGGGTCCTGGAAGAGATGAGGAACATTACTCCGCCTGGTTTTAGCAGCTGGCCCATTAACAGAAGGCACTTGCCCTCTCCCCCCAGAGTTATGAGGAATGGGTTATGCAAGAGATAAAGAAAACAGCTCCCCAACCGGTTTCAACAGATGGAAAATAGAATAAACATTTTTGGTTACATATTGCAACCTAAGACAGGACAGAATGGGTTTTGTCAGAGGCAACTCTTCCTATTCTTTACATGAACATTTGTATTTATTTTGTACTGATACTTTGTCCTGTTATATATGCTTCATTAATGCATGTCTTGATGCATGTTTTATCATAACAACTTTTCAGAACTGTAAGATCTGGTGTTCAGTGACCACAACTGAACTCTGAAGCAGGAGGTAAAAAATTTTGGGGAAAGGAAATAAAATTACTCTTTTCACCATGCTAGTCACAGTATGTCTGCAATGGCCTGAGTTTTCTTTGCCATCCTAGCAACTGGAAAAAAAATATTTTTACTTGAAATGTCCATGTTTGTGTTGGAAGGTGACTGGGATGCAGCAAATCAGAGCCAAAATAGCCATCCTACAGAGCAAAAATTTAAAGCAAAGTCACATTTTAATGTAAGTTTTTATATGCAACTGCATTTACAGAAGTAGAGACATCTGCTAAACCCTAGGATCTCCAGATTCTGCTCTTTTTTTTAAGACCAGTTGAAATAAGTGATGCTTATTTCATTTCTCTTGTTATGCATTCACTATATTCCTGTGCCTGCTGCAGTAGGAATAAAAGCTGAAAAAGCAGGAGCAGAATCATGTCCTTAGGCTATAACTTTGTCAGCCTTTGAAAGGTATTAACTGGTCTAACTGCTTGCAATATAGTGGGGTAGGGAATCTCTCCAACACTGCATTCTTTAAACACCATAAAGATTAACACCATATTAACTGGTGTTAATATAATGACCAATTCCTTTATTTTGGTGTGGACAAAAAGTTAGTGCCTCATCTTTAGTTTTCATCAATGTCTTCTTCAGACTGCTTGCAGAGGACTTCCTATAAGCAAACCTCATTTAGAATTGGGCAAATGGCTAATTATGCACGCAGTTAAAATGATACAAAACAGTTCTAATTTGAAAAGTTGGGCAGAGCATAAAATACAGTTTGGAAATACTAAATTTTATTACTTCGTAAAATGTGCAAATGAATGATTCCAAATTGTGTTATGTATCAAAATTAGGACTGTGTGAAGGGAGCATAACAAAATAGACTAAAAGACAGCTTTTTGAAAACACAATTAAGGTGAAAAACAGTACATGTAACTTTGAACTTCACTTGTTTTTCTGTAAACGTACACCTTTTTGCAGAATACACACTTAACATCTGGAAATTTTTGTATGAAATTTTCTTGTGTAACTATGTTAATAAAAAGTGCAATTATTTACCATCAAGTAAATGGTAATGAATGATGTTGAAATAGATTAGAATTAGGTCAGAGCATGGAGTTGTCCATCTTGCACACTCCTAGTACTCCAATAATGTTCATTCCAAGCATCCTGGATGTGAAGTTGACTCAGATCTTTGGTACAGTCTCGACCTAAGCAACACAGAAAAAACACTAAATCATTCTTCTGTTTCTTCAATAAGAAATCTATAACTGGCTATAGTTTCTCAGACTAGCAGAAATAGTGCTAGGCAACTCCTATTTCCAACTAGGTTATCACAAATACTTTTATCCAAGTATGGAAAATTAACTAAACCTCTTTTTCCTCAGAGACCAAATGGATGGCTGCTAAAAAAACACTCTAATGTGCCAGAAGATATAACTTCTTGTTGGCCGTGTCCTGGGTAAAATGAAATTGAAAATTAAATTGAAAGAGAAAAGAAAATCTACTTTTTTTTTACCTTTAGGTTGATTTGTGATCACTATAAAATTATTGTAATAGTTTTTTTCTCTTTACAGTGTTCTGATGACAGATATAAGTAAAGCTTATCTTTATGGGGGGGTTTTTTTGTCACTTTATATCTGCTACTTCAGCTTAAAACAAATTTAGCTTCATGGGCAGGACAAAAATTTTATGAATTGTCTTTGAGATAATATCAACAGAAAGAGAATTTTTTCTTAGCATTTATATGAAAATAAAGCCCAATTCTTAATTTATATTTTAATTTTTGCTTCTCTGAATCTTCCTCTTGGAGGAGATAGGGATGGGAAAATTTTGTTTGGGAGTATGCTGTTTCTCTTTGTTGTCAGACATTGATACTACTAATAATAAACTGTTCAAAGTTGAAGTTAAATAGAACTCTTATTCAAAAGGAATGGTGCATACCATATAATCTTCCGTGTTGTTCAGCATTTTGTTTCTGCTTACAGCACTGGCTCTGTATTTCTTAAACCTGAGCCATCTCCTGGTTCATGTTTGCTTGAAAATGTTTATGAAACTGAGAAGAATTTCAAACTTTCAAAAAACCTTTAAGCTGAGTATTACAGTTTCTCTTTTGTGCCATACCATGTGTTTTATTCCCTGTACTAGTCAAATATCCAACATATAATCATAAAATATCTGATTAACATCATCTGCAGTGATCTTAAAGTCATATTCTTGTCTGAATGACATGCATGGTGAAGCTTTATGGTTTGAAAGTCAGGTAGTGAAAAAGATATTGGTAGTGAAGGATTCAAATTAGACTTTAAATAACTCAGCAAGATTTTGTTCTTTTGGAGTCTTGCAAACTTGTGAATAGGGTTGAGGTTCATCTCATTAAACTTGAGCCTTCTAAAAGTTAATGCAGGCACTCTTGGATGGCTGCCTAAGCTCTGCCTGTTGTGAATGCAGAGACAAGCCTGCCCCAGGATAGCACAGCATGCAGAATCTTGGCTTCTGCCTCCCGACAGGGCACGTTGCCATTTGAAGATGACTGTGTCTATCCATTGAAGTGGAATACCAAGCAACCAGTGAAAATAGAAGGCTGCACTTTAGGGAAGAAGCAAGCATTTAGGCAAGTTCTTGGACCCATCATCTGCTCAAGTACACTGTTCTCTTCTGTAAGCTCCTTGACTTGGCTACAGATTTTTGTACATGCTCATAAAAATTTTTAAACATTCAAATGGTTATTTATACACTAAGAGGTACTTGCCACTTACTTTTATGAAGGGTTTTGGGAAAAAGTAACTTTTCCTTGTAGTTTGCATTTGTGGTTGTTTGCCAGGGATTGATTGTTTAGCATTAATTGATTTCAAGTGTGATTGTATTTCTAGGGTGGACCTTCTCTTCCCCAATTCCCACATGGTCTTGTCTAGTCTCAGGGGAATTTACCTTCCGAGCAACACACTAGGGGATGGGAATTTAGAAATTCTTTTCACTCCCTCTGTCTTATTTTAGTCCAGAGAAGGACATTTTTATTTAGGAACTGGAATCACCATGATCACTGAAGCCAAAAATATTTTTATTTATTAATTTAGTGAGAGAAAGACTGCTCTCTAAAACCACTGCTGTTAGCAGTAAGTAGAAAGATTTTATTATGTGTATGTTGGCATTAAGACTGTTACTAAAATAGGTTTTCAGATTTTCTACCTGAAGTATAACATGAAAAATTTAGCTTTTATGCAGTTGTGCACCAACAGCTATATTTAACAAATGCTTTAAACTCTCAGATTTAAGCAATAATTTTGATTATGACTATACTGATATAAATCAGGCTTGAAATATAGCAGCTGGATTATCTGGGGAGAATGAGTGTTAGAAATTAAACCGCATGTTTAATGAGGTGTTCCAGCAAAAGTGTGGAGGGCCTTTTGTGACTGAGACCCAACATGCCCCTTTTCACACATTCTTGGATAGGGTTGTGTGTACCAGGAAGGCATATGGAAGAAGCAGAATCCAGGCATTTGTTTTAAGCTAGCTTGTATGAGAAGCTGGATGGTACTGCATAAATGGGAGCTGTTGGTAATTCTCTGTTGAAATGCCAGGTACCATACCTGCTATTGGCTCTGTTCAGTGGTGCAGATGACTTCTTTTCTGAATATTATCAAAGTATTCATTAGGTCATGTACAATTTTCCTTTAAGGCAGTAAAAAGTATCTTTGACTTATGGCTGTGTGTAAATTATACAGACAAATGCAGTCCATTAAACCAATCACAAACAACTGTTTTGGCAAATAAAATAGTGTATTTTTGATGAATAATTTTAAAATTATGGTTTTAAGTTTTCCTCACAAATTTGATTGTGAGCTCCTGATACAACTAAGCAGATAAGGTAAAGTGCAGGGTGATCTATCAAAGTAATCTGACAAACAATATCAATATGGTTAATTCAGACACACAGTTCTCACTGATTGAATATTATGAGTAGTGTGGCAGGTTTTTAGAGTCATCACAAGGAAACATGAATTAATCAAATCACAAAGCATTATCATTTTTTAACCTGAACTAGCCTTTCCATCATGAGATGGAAAAACCATAAAACCAAAGGTGTCCAGTTTTCCTTCAAAATAAATCTAACACAGTCTTTCAAAATGTTTAAAAAATGATGCGAAGAAATATAATTCAATTTTCAGTTTCAAGCCAATTTTGACTGGCAGACTGAAAAAAGGTTTCTGTAAAGATAACACAACTTCCTAGTTTTTTACTGATTTCAAGTACAGATATTTGAAATAAACTTGAAAAATGTTGTTAAAGGGAAGAATTTATGACAGTTTGTGTTGCCCCTCCTCCTTTACTAGATAAACCAGTGAATGAAAAGCACACAAGTTTGAAAGTTTTGCAGTGTTCTGCCCTACTTGCTTTTCAGTTCAGAATTACTTGCAAGAACACCTTGATTTGATGTTATGAATGCAGTAATTGACACCTGTAAGAAGCCGACTATTCCCATTTATAACCAGAATCACTGTTGCTTAAGCAGCACTAGACCACACACATAGTAATTTAGAGAACATGGATCACAGCTCTTTGAAAGAAGTCTTTTCTTTATAAATTTTTCTTAAAATATCATTTGTATACCCTCTTCCACCTGAACCCCATGACAGACTGGATATTCTATCAGACACACAAAAAAAGAAATTTTATCTTCTATTTATGCCCCTAGCAAAGACTCATGAAGATAACAGGTCGATGAGACTAGAACAGGAGCAAAAGACATAGTACAGAAAGGTGAGGGTGAGGGTGAAAGGGTGAAAGGGAGTGAGGGCAGCAAGGGGAGGCACTGAATAAAGGTAAAATATAAGGGAGACTGAATTCAGCGCAGTCAAAGAATGACAAAAGGAATAATTATTCATGAGGGAGAGCTTGCCAGGTGGAAACTGGAGAATAAAACAATAAAGATTACTTGAACAGGGCCAAAGGGTGGTGAGCAATATCCTTACTGAGATAATGTTAACTGAAATTAACTGCTAAGTGTGATTGGCAATTCTGTCAGTGTACTCATCATGCCTTCTCAGACCTACTAGAGGTCCTGAAATTCTTTGTGTAATTTCTCCAATGAAAAATCTTCATCTAAACTGGCAAAAAAGTGTAACCCTCCTTATGTCTTGCTCGTGTCTGCAAACATCAGCTTCATGTTTGTTATAATGCCCAAAATTTTCATGCCCCTTTTGCTTTCCCCTTTCCAGTAGAGTTTTGGCAAGATTAAATGTGCCATTTTAATCAAAAGGAAAGTGGCTTAAATAAGGGGAATTTATATTTCACCTGGGGGCAAAGAAATCTAATCTTTAATTTTCATCAGCTGACCAGAGTTCATGTGCAGAATTGGATTCAGTTCATAGAATCTACCTGAAGCATGTATAAAGTGTTTGAGAAAATTCTGAGGTGATAACAGGGTAAGAAGTGAACAGACAAAACATTTAACTTCATTTAATATTGAACTGACAGCGGTTATGTGACTTTAGAGCCTGAGTTACATTTCTGTTAACTACATTTAAAACTACTTTTTTCTCACAGATATATCAGAGTACTTTTCATTTAAATGGAAACATATGAAATTAAAATTCAGACAGACAAGAGATCAAAAAGAAAAAAAAGCATTAATGTCTTGTAATGTGCAGATACATTGTTTCTTGAATTTTCATTGGAATATTCTTGAAAGATCATAAATGGATATAGTCATGGCCTATTAATCACACAGAACCTCTAATCATATACAATTCGATTTCCCAAATATCTTTCTAGAACATGTAAGTCTGCACAGTTTATGGAGCTTTAAATTTCATGTAAATGAAACAACATGATTTGGACATACATGTTGAGATGTAAGAGGTGGAAGTTTCCTTTCTCTAACTGCACATGAAGACATCAAAAAGAATGACATTCTCAACAGTACTGGAAAATTAGTATGATTTGAGAATAAATATTTAGATTATAATTATCTAGCAAATGTGTCCAAACTGTCAATTATGTACTATTTGTATAGTGTCATGAAGGGTGAGGTAAGTAATGATCTATGCCTTTAAAAAACAATGAAGGAGTTAAATCTAAGATATTTCTTTCCTTGTTTAGCTGAACTTCTGAGATTAACTCATGATTTAAAAGGGCCTTAATCAGATTCTGTTTAGTTTACTTTTTCCTCTGCCGGTCCCCATTCCTGGGGACAGACAATTGTGACATGTCTGAAATTCAGACTGACACCAGAAATGGTCAGCCTATGGAATTAAATACTGGAAACAGTGCAAAGAATGAGACTGGTGAATAAACTTAACAAAATTCCTCCTTGCAGAGCCTGAAACGGTTGCAAAGTCAAGTACCGAAAAAGAAATATTTGAGGAAACCCATAGAAAACAAATTCTAGACAGGTTACTTGACACTTTGTCAGGATGTGGAAAAAATAACTCCACAGAAAGACACACTTAGATGAAACTTCTGAGGAATAGCTTACCTCTAAGTGTAGTTCATAAGAGAACACTGCATTCATTGATGGAGTTGGTAAGCTGAGGAAGCAGTTCTCTATATGATTAAGCTCAAAATAACTACAGGAAAAATGACCAACTATGGGCAATTTGACTTTAGGAAAACTATTTGGCAGGGTGTATGTGACATCTGAAGAGCAGATGAAAGTTGCACTGGGCAGATGATAAAATAAAGAGGTTTGATCAAGAGTTAGGTTGATTGGAGGATTGAATGCAACAGCAAAAGAACAGCCTCACAGAGCTTTTAAATGGAGGTGTGTAGCATCCTCAGATTGCAGCTATAAGAAAAGTAAACTGCCTGGGAGGAGGGAGAATAAGTACAGAGCAGAAAAGTACAGTGCAACTGAGAAATACCTGCTATGAGAGCAAAATTCTATTCAACTCTAATACAGATTAAGGAAAAGGAAAGAAATGTGGCAACTTTATTTTAATAAATTTAGAAGTTTTCATAAAAATGAAAACTGGCATTAAGATGTAAGAATATAAGACAAAACAGAAGAAGCAAGTTTTCTATATCATAGCTTTAGCAGTATTTATGTCAATGGCAGTGGTCAGACTGTGGATGGAACATCTTTCACATACTGCAAAAACGCAATGGCAAATAGAAGGAAAATTGCTACTGCGCAGAAACCATGTAATAAAACATAGCAGCAGTCCTGAGCATAACCAGCCTCAGATTCGGTTTACTCATGTTCTGACCCTTGGAACCTCGTGGCCCACCTGCATCTCACAGACTCAAGCAAATGGGTGGGTCTCAACCTAACAATTCAGACTCCCCATTTCATCAGTATTTGGCTTGGATCTCTAGGTCCCTGCAGTAGCCAACTCTCACACCTTCTGGTCTCTCCAGTATCCAACACAGAGTTATGACTGCTTCAGTAGCTGTCTCCCAAATCTCATGCATGCATGCAGAGTACGGAGTCTTTCTATCCAGGAAGACCAACAGAGTTTGATAAGAAAGGGTAGGCTGCACTGATCAGCCCTGTCTGTTCAAACATATGGTCAGACAAGTGTCCTGACCAGGTCCTGTTTACATGTGACTGTCCTCCTTAAGCCCCTTATTTATTTTCCCATCCTTGTTTGTTCCTCCACAAACCACCTGGATCCTTCCCTTTCTCCATCTTTTGTTCTTCCCATAAAACATACCATAATAAGCCTCATAGAATCCCAAGATTCTCTTCTGTACCCATAATCATAGAATCACAGAATGGATAAGATTGGAAGGGACCACAGTGGATCATCTGGTCCAACCTCCCTGCTCAGGGTCATCCTAGAGCACAGGGCACAGGAATGTGTCCAGGCAGTTCTTGAATATCTCCTCTGAGGGAGACACCACAACATCTCTGGGCAATCTGTTTGAGTGCTCAGTCACCTGTACAGTAAAGAAGTTCTTCATGTTCACATGGAATTTCCTTTGCATTAGTTTTTGCCCATTGCCTCTTGTCCTATTGCTTGGCACCACTGAGAAGAGCTCAGAAACATCCTTTTGACACCCTCCCTTCAGATACTGATAGACAGTGGTGAGTTCTCCTCTCAGTCATCTCTTCTCTAGATTGAACAGGCCCAGCTCCTTCAGCCTCTCCTTGTAAGAGAAATGCTCCTGTCCCTTAATCATATTTTTCACCCTCCACTGGGCATGTTGCAGGAGCTCCATGTTTCTCCTGTACTGGGGAGCCCATGAGTGCCATGTCTGGGTATGTGTGGGAATTTGCCGTGAGGTGAATCAGAAAACTTCTTGACTAGACTCATCATGATGGGTTTCACCTAGTCCATGGACCTCCCAGGACATCTCTGGAAAGGCCTTGTGGGGAGCTCAAGTCTCTGATAGGGTTAAAAGGGTGTCTTCAGCACAGAAACTCTGAAAGCATAGCAAGGGGAAAAGGATGTAAATATATATCAGCAAGGAATAAAACAAAGTGTTATTTTTCTGTTGACTAATGAGATTTGTCCACCATGCACCAGTTAGTTTCACTGGATTGGAATCTGGAATTCGGAATCTGGAAATCCAACAAAACCCATTTTATTTGTAATGTTAAATGTCAATACAAATATATAATGTTAGCAGCTTTTCTCTATAAAAAATCCTTGTGTGATTTCATAACTGCAAGCACATTTTTTGTAATTATTGATTTTTCTGAGAAGAATACAGTTCCTCTACAGAATTGTAGGTAGGTGTGGATTGTATTACATTTTAAATTAGGAATCTGTCTGCTTTCTGTTAAGTATGCAGAAAAGGAATAGTACAAAAAGGAATAGTACAAAAGACAGGTCACTTCCTTTTTTAAATTTTTGTATATTTTTGTGCAGGAGTCTATGATTATCCATTATTTTTTAAAATCTAGACTTTGTGGTGATTAATGGAACATATTACATGAAAAAGCAGCTACTTGTTATCATTATTAAAGGAGCATGGCGTCAGAAAAAAACACTGTTAGCATACTTAACTGTAGAGACAATCTAAACACTTATCAATGTTTCAGATAAACTATATAAAAGCCACATTTATTTATAGAAAATGAGACAGAGCTGTGCAGCTGGGCTTGTAAGATCATTTGTTTATAATGTATGTCATTTCAGGACAGAAGAAAACCAAAGACTTCATCAAATAATGAAAACGTAACTGTATTGTATGTGATGTAAATAGCACTAAGGGAACTGAAAAATGGTGGACTACTCTGAGAGGAAATAAAAAACATTAATACTTTGCCATGCATGTCATATGGAAACCAGTAATAGAAAACAGCTAACAGCTTTCTCTTTACTCATTATGTGAGAGACAAGATCAGAAAGTATTGAATATCTAATTAAAATCACTGCTTATAAAGAGCAAGAGTAGGAGAAAGTTCGAATTAGTCTATACTGACATGGAAAAGTTTTATCTCAGGGTTTTAAAAGGACTGGGTTTTATGCCTTCATGAACTATTCAGTCAGCTGAGGCATTTTCAAGAAGCTTTGGTGTCTGATAAAAACTAATTTGTAGAAGTATATGTTTCTGACAAAACAGAGCATCAACAAATTCCTTAATTAAAACCAAAAATGTTTTAAATATATATCAACGTTTTGACTGAACTTTTGACAAATGATATTCTTTCGGTCATTTGAGCTGGCATCTTCTGAAACCAAAGTAACTATAGTGACAGATTAAATAAATGAAATAGTATGTAAAATTTTCATTGCTGAAGTTTTTTTTTTGTTGTTGTTGTAAAGGTTGGTTGAGATTTTTTGTTGTATACAATGCACTGAAATTCTATTGTCAGCAAATTAAGCATGTACAGTTTTTGACATATTGGACCATAATGTCACATTTAAAATATGCCTGTTATGTATATTTCAGAATAAATTTCTTAAGTGTCAAAGATATGCATTTTCATTTTTATTCTGTTTTCTAGGAAAAAAAGTTATATATCTCAAATTAGTCCATTCTCATCATCTTGAGGGAAAAAAAATGGTTTTGTACTGTGGCCCCAGGGGACATAGAGAATTATATAACCATTTAGGTTGGAAAAAACTTTTAAAATTGAGTCCAGCTGCCAAGTCCATCACTAAACCCCATGCCTAAGTATTGCAGTGCGGTAGGCCTTCTGCTGAGAAAATGAACTAACAGCCTAAATATTGACATTTATTTTGACCTTTGCAGTTGGAACAGTCAGAGGGATGCATAAGAAAGATGGTGTCATTAATAGAATCACAGAATGCTTTGGATTGGAATAGATCTTAAGGATTGTCTCGTTCCAGCTCCTCACGCAGTGCTGTGGACAGGGATGTCACCCACCCCTACAGGTTATAGAGTCAGGTTACCGTAGAGAGGCACATGTCATGTAATCACTTTGGAGATCAAAAGTTATTTAGGTACCACTGGTAACATAATTCTTTAGCGTGCCATCCCAAATGGCACGCTAAAGAATTTACATGAAGCCAGTAAAGGTAAGGCTGACTGGCTGGTAGTTCTCTGTGCCTTCCTTCTTGTCATTTTGAAGACCAGGGTGGCATTTGCCATCTTCCAACCCTCAGGCACTCCTCCTCAATCTCCACGACCTTTCAAAGATGATGGTGAGTGGCCTCTCTATGGTGTCCACCAGCTCCCTCAGGACTGGTGGATGCCCATGGGCTCATCAGGGGCCCATGGACTTGTGGATGTCAAATTTGCCCACATATCCTCTAAAATAATTCTCCTTGACTCAGAGGAACTCTTCCTTCCAACTCTCCCTTACCCTGGTCTCCTGGATCAGGTATTCCTGAGGGCTGGTCTTGTCAGTGAGGACCAGCGCAAAGAGAGCATTCAATAGCTCTGCCTTCTCTGCATCGTTTGTTGCCAGGCTCCCCCTCCACAAAGTAACAGGCCCACATGATCCTTAGTTTTCCTTTTGTTTTTGATGTATTTGAAAAAGCCTTTCTTGTTGTCCATGACATCTTTGATCAGTTTTAATTCCAGATGGGCCTTGGCCTTCCTTGTCTCATTTCTCTTTACTCTGACAAACCAAACTCTCTATATTCAGTCCAAGCAGCTTGACCCTGCTTCCATCTCCTGTATATTTCCTGCTTACACTCTGGTAATTACAGAGTTCTTTTTACATCCACAAAGGTCTCTTTCTCCCTTTGCTCAATTACTTGCTCATCTGGATGAATCTTTCTTGAGCCTAGAGGATGGGATCTGTGAATATCAGCCAGCTGTCTTGGATGTCTCTTCTCTGCAGGGCCTGTTTCCCTGAGATTCTTCCAAGGAGACCCCTGAAGAGGCAAAAGTGATCTCTCTGAAATCCATGGTTGTCATCTTACTTGTTGCCTGCTTCCTCCTCACCCGATACTGAACTCCACAATCTCACTGTCCTGCAGCCAAGGCTGTGCTCAGCATTCACATGTCCAACGAGGCCTTCCCTGTTAGTACAGTAATAGCACACAATTCCTTTTAGGTCCTCCACTACCCATGCAGGAAGTTGTCTCCAATGCTTTCCATAAACCTCCCAGACTGTTTGTGCTTTGCTGTGTTGAATGACCAGCAGGATGTGAGGTTGTATTTTTGGCTGTTTGGACTTGCTCAAGATATTTCCTCTTAAGCTCTTTACCAACAGTGCAGGTGGTAGCAAAATACTTGCTAGAACTTGAAGTATTAAACCAGGCTCAGATGATTGCTAAATCAGCAGAAAAGCACACCATTCTGTGCAAAACTAAGCTAGTGCCATGACCTGGTTTCACCCAGAAGTGTGGTTCTTGATGATGGATATGTCATTGCACAAAACTGTGCTTTTTCCTACTGATATAAAAGATGAATGTCAATGAGCAGAGAGTCATTCCAAGTTCCACAGAAGTATTATGCCTAAGTGAAATTGGCACCAAATGCCAAGACTAGTTGAGCTAAGAATATCAAAAAGCTACAAAGTTATACTGCCAACTTTCAGCTTTTTGCTCACCTCTGAGACATTACTCTTACCTATAGGTGGAAAAATAAGAAAGAGCTGGAAAGCATTCTCTTATTACATCAAGATTTGGGATAGGCTTTCCATTCTTGCTTGCTTTCACCCTTAGGCAATATACTATTCAGCTATTCAAGCCTCAATGTAAGTTTTGTACATTTTCCTGACACTGCTTGAAACAATCTCATTTATATTACAGGTAAACCAAAAAGAACTGGTCCATTTAATATTCTGCTCTCATTTACATTATGTTACTTAAAATATTTTATTTATTTATTGGTGATATTAATATCACCAATATTCCACATTTTCCCTCTTCATGTTCTTGGGAAGGGCTATAGGAAATTCTAATTCTTTTGTGTTAATTGACTTGCATTAAAGTTCTGCAGGCCAAGTTGGAATGAATCACTGACTCTCAAAAATGCAATTTATTTTCTTTAATATTTTGACCTTTGCAAATTTCTCTTTGGCTATTCCTTCCAAAGTTTAGAAACAAGCAGGAAAGAGAATATTTAAAATGAAAAGCAGTAGCTAGCTTTAAAAAAGCAAAAAGAAATATTTTAGCATTTTCAGTTAATGTATTGTTTTTATAATTGTCTTGTTTAAGAGGAAGACTAGAAGCATCAAAATAGGGAAAGAAATCAAATTCAGGGTGAAGTCCACTGCTTGGATGGAGACTGAATGAACAGACCTTGCAAGTGGTCAGTGGAATTTTTAAATTAAAGTTGCAAATTTGCACTGAATTTCTGTGTGAAAAGGAAATTACTTTATGACTACTTCATTTTTATGAGAAGAGACTAAAAAGCAGAGTCTTGCCTTGCCACTTGGCACGTAACAACATGCAAATTGCAAGGCTGTCTTATGCCAGTTTAGTTCTGCTTATTCAAATTGCCAATTTTTCTGTTCCTTAGGCCTACTCTGGCATCATCTTTCCAAGGAAGGGTGGGACAGAGGTGGGGACTGTTAGAGACAATTTATCCTCCCACTGCATCAATTCACAAGAAAACTGATTTTTTCAATTGCCTTCTTTTTTTTTTTGCTTTCCTTCAGAAAATTCAGAGAGACTATCTCATAAAGAACATCCAACAGCATCATTATTTAAAATGATAACCTCTCAGCTTCTGGATGTCCAGTAAATCTAGAAATCTGTAGCCTTTAAGCATTCAGGTATAAACAATGTAGGATGTTCTTGGGAAAAAACACAGCCCCTTCACTGTGTCTCCCCCACATTCCAATATAAGAATCCTTTAATGCCCTGTTGATAGCTTCACCTACACTAACTTCAATCCTAAAATTGGAATATTCAAGCACATGCTCTTTCATAAACTGATATAAAACCAAACTTAATGAAGCTTGTTCTCTGTCGAAAAATGAATTATCTACCATCAATGCGTAAAATGAGGTAGGGATACAACCCAGTGAAGGCATACCCTGAAACAGTAGAAATTCTGTTAAATTTTTATCTAGAATATTTAATTGAAACAATATTAAGTGACCATCAGTGTCAATCTCTTCAAATACTTGCTGAAACTTTGCTAATTTCAAGTGTATGATTGTGGGGCTCTTGTGTCTTCAATGGAAAAAATCATTCAATGAACATTGTTTTAATTTTTTCTATCCATTACCTTTCTAGTTATGGGAGAGAAGAAGGAGGGAAAGAAAGGAAGGGAGATAGAGAAAGCTGGAGAAGGAAGGCAAGATACAAATAAAAGCTTAGACATTTAGTGGTGTACAAAATTTAGTGCTCTGCAAATTAAAACATTTGCGTTTTAAAGTCTTTCTCTTAACAGAAAGTTTATCATTTTTCAAAACAACATTGAAAATAAACCTCCAATTTTTCGCTCTTGAAAATGAACTGTTAATGAATTCAGATGTCTGTGGCTTCTCAGATACTTATGCAATTTGACAATGTTATCCCTCAGCCAGTATTTATGAGCTGCTTCCTGGACTGTAACTCCACACACTGCCACCAGCTGTCTTAAAATGAGGAGCAGTTTGTCCCTGAGTTCCAGGGGGAGGGCATGGAGGATCCTCCCAGCTCAACTATAGCACATATCCTTCTCCTCCACCAGCTTTTTTTCCTGTCCTCTTCATTTTCCTGTCAGCCTTCATTGACCTTGAAGATTTGTGTGGCTTTGGGCTTTCTGATCCCACAAACAGAATAAATCGCATATGTACTGCATAAAAACTACCAAGAATTGTCCCACAGAAGTTAAAATATCTGTCACATTTCTTCAATGACAGAGAGAGATGGCAATGCCTGAAGTGGATTAGAGCCTGCCTGCAGCAGGACAGCTTCAGCCTCACAGTACGGCAACTGCAGATTGCCGTGGCAATGGAGGAGTCGTATTTTGATTCACCTACATCAAGTTGATATTTCAGTGCCTTGTAAAATGTCTGTGAGGTGGAAGAAGTCAGGATGAGATAGTAGAATTTGTCTGCATGCCAAGGAGGCATATTTTGTTCTGGGACTAGAAAATTTCCCAATATATGGTTTTAGCATATGTGAATATTCCGGCTTGACAGAATATGGGTGCCAGTCAGGCATATTTTATGTGGTGTACAGGCAAAACCCCAGATCTAGGTGTTTGAATATATTTCCATGCAAAAATACCTGTGGCAGTGATGCAGAAAGTTAATCTTAAAACAAGTAGTAAAAATATCCATAAAACTAACATGAAAGTTTATATTTATAGATTCCTTCACTGAGAAAGTTGGATTATTTTGTGATCTAACAGACTGCAGATGACATTGCGCTTCAAAATGGAATAAAAAAATTTCCTTATAGCATCTGGCATAGCTAGAACAAAGTGGACAGAAATCACTGCTGGCATTTTAAAAGACTTACTTTTTTAAAAAAGTATTGGCAATTTTGTGATTCTCATTTATTCAAGGGAAGCAGAAGAGTTGGCTTGGCTTATATCCTTAGGCTTGTTTGCCATGTGAGAAGAACTCATTTAGTCCTAAAGGTCTTTTTACTGCACCTTAAAACTTCTAGACAATAGACCTAAAAAGAAGTTACCAAAGGCTTTCAGCGTCCTTGCCTCTGAAAATCTTGTTCCAAAGGGGGCCATATGTGGCTGAAAAATGCAACAAAATTCTTTAATAAGAAAACATAAGTATCATTACAAATGGCACAAATTTACCAGAGAAACTTTATTTCTTTCACATGTTCTCTTCTGAGTCCCTTTTCTACATCTATTAATACAAATTATTGTTTCTTATACTGTATAGAGATTCCTACAAGCAACTGAAAATATGAAAATGCAGAATTTTCAAAGCAATTATCTCAATTAAAAGATAATAGACACTCATATATATGGTTAAAGTCTCTACATTTCTGTGCCAATGAAAAACTCGGTAAAATGCTTGGAGATATTTGTAAAATGAACTTTTTCTTACACAAGGCAACTTGTAAGAATATAAGATTTCCTCAAAGGACTTTTGTTCCTTTGTACAGCTTTTTTTTTTTTTTACATTACAATCCTCAGGAAGATTTTTCCTACTGAAAAATAAAGAAACAAAGAGGAAAGAGAATATTACAGAAGAGAAGCTGAATAATGGCTGAAAGCAGAAAGAATATAATTAAGGATTAGTAGGGCAATAGATACTGTTTAGGAAAAAAAATCTGGGTTTTAATACTATCACTGCTGTTGCTCCTATCCTGTTTTAAGAGTGCCATTCATTGTTTCGGATCACTTCTGCCATCTGTAAATAGACGCTGATGGAGACCTACGAAACATTAGTGAAAAACAGAATATGGGGATGATTTTGACACCTTCACTTCTGTACTGTGCCTTTACTTACATTTTTAACAGAGGTTTAAAACAAGTGTTTCAACAGTTAGGGATGGGTGAGCCCATAAGCTAAAATAACAATGGAATTTAATATTTCTTTAAACTTGAATTGGACCTTTGACTCTTTGCTTAGCTTACTTGAGGTGATTTTTCATTTGTATGTGCTCTAAACTTCCTGGTTTCAGCGGGCCATAAAAACAGATGTGCTGAAATACAAACACCACAAAAAGCTTGCTTTTGTGGTATTTCCAACCTGAAGGGAAGCCAAAGATGTTAGAAATCCCTTGAGAAACCCTATTTCCAGCCTACTTTTGCAGACAGATTTGTCTATAATTTCTTTTATGGCTGTAACCCAAGACGGACGGTAAATAGCAGAATTTGCACACACTCTGTTACTTTGTCACATTTCTACAGGGTGGTGAGCACTAATTCATGGAGAAAGGTAATTCTTTTCTCTGATGGGTGTTCCATAATTTTAAGCTTGGTTTCAGTTTAATTTTTTTCATGAAAGCAAAAGATATGAACACTCTTGTGAGAAGGAGAGGCTCTTCACCTTGTGCTGTGATGCATCCTTGAAGTGGAGCCTGATGACAGAAAATCAAGAAGAACTAAATCTGTTTGATCTGATTCTAGTCAGAAGTTAATTGAAATCAAATAAACTTTGTGAAGCATTGTGTCCTGAATTTAAAAATTCTGCAGGGAGTATAGAATTCTGGAATTTCTTTCATTCTTTTGTGGTTCAGGTACTATAAGAAGATGCAAATTTTTTGTTAGTTGTGATTCAAGGATCATCTGATTTGGATCAGCTTAAAAGAAACTTCTGTATCTGGTTCAGCTGCACAAAACCCAAAGCCTTGCTCTGTTTATGTTGTCCATCTCATGTTAGTAGATAAGATAGAGGACCCATAATACAGCTGAGTCCAACCAGCCTGCCAGCCAGAACCTCTGTGGGCTGTGCATATCTGGTATGTCCTCAATGCAAGATGCAAATCTATGAGAGACGTGCAGCAGACAGGTATAAGTCAGTAAACTCAACATCTTGGGAATTTCTAGAGTACTGCAACGTCTCTAACATGTAGACACCTACATGTAGAAGATCAGGAGCTCAGACTCACATCTTTAAGGTGAATCATAAAAAAGAAGCTATCACTGAATATTCTTTGGTCCAGAGATAGGTCTGGGATTACATTTGTGGCTTGAGATGGAACACAGCTTATATCACCTTAAAAACAAGGGCAGTTAAACAATTATTTAGTTATGCATTTTTACTGCTGTCACTTTGGTTATAAAAAGCTGCATGTTTTTAGATATGAACCTCCAATACAAAATATAATGGCTTTGGAAGCTTCATATTCCTTTTGGTTTTACCGTGCAGACTAAGCAAATCAGAAAAGTGGAACATGACTTTTTTATTACATTCAGAACATGTTATTTCCTTTCTGTTTTCTTTCCTTCTTGGGTTACCATCATAAAGGAAATGATAGACAAATCTGTCTGCAAAAATAGGCTGGAAATAGTCTTTCTCAAAAAGATCTGGTTTGGCATTGTAACTTGTGGTTTCTATTTTGAATTCCTTTTAAATAAGTAGAAATACTGTTGATTTCCTGATAGGTAATAGTGTCTACATGAAAGTCTTTTTGGATTATCACACACTAATAAATAAATAAACTCCTAAAAGTGTGTGTATTTCTGGTATTCACGTTGGCCTCTGGCTCATGAACAAAGCAGAGAGAAGTCACAAAGGTGTTCTTTGGCTCTGGATTGTAAAGTTACAGATAAGTAAAGCTTAGATTTTCATATTTTCTTCTTAATGTTTATATTAGACACTTTTGAAACATTTCTTTTAGGAAGACTGAATCTAAGATGCCATTTCCAGAATGCCAGAAGGGATCACTTTGACAATTTAACTTGACCTCCAACATCACTTAAGCCATAGGCCTTCTCTACTTTGACCTAGAACATGACTCTCAGAGATATGTTGTATCTTCTTCACAAGGGTTCTTATAATTGTTAGAAAAATATTACTCTGATAAATTAGTTTCAAAGGAAAAATGTTAATCAGGCAAGGCTTCAATTTTTCCCTAAGCTGAATTTGTCCAACTTTACCATGCAAGGACCATTCTGGCGCTGCAGATTTCTCTGACTAATAACTCTGTATTGAAAAATGTTGTTCCATGTCAATACTTTTATAGCTGTAGTTGGGATGCTTTTCCTAAAATATTTATATTGGTGTCTTCAAATTCTTAATTGTAAAATAGTGTTTCCACTCCTCCAGGCAGTATTCTAGCTTTTCCCTGAATACTTTTACATATTAACATCTTTCCATAAATGTGTGAACTGATTTGGGCTGAGATAATTTTCTACATAATAGCTGGTACTGGGCTATGTTGCAGATATGTGCTGAAAACAATGTCAATAAGACAGAGATATTGGTGAGCAGGGCTTACACAGAGCTGGGGACTCTTCTGCTTCTCACCGCACCCCACCAGTGAGTGGGCTGAGGTGAGGAAACAGTTGGGAGGGGCCACACCAGCTGACTGAAGGGATATTCCATACC
This sequence comes from Cyanoderma ruficeps, assembly GCA_008694505.1. Classification (NCBI taxonomy): domain Eukaryota; kingdom Metazoa; phylum Chordata; class Aves; order Passeriformes; family Timaliidae; genus Cyanoderma; species Cyanoderma ruficeps. Next base: position 1,684,399 of record VZDJ01000302.1, read on the forward strand.
ATATGATGTCATGTTCAACAATAAAAGCTCAGGAAGAGGGCAAGGATGTAAGGGGATATTTGGAGTTCTGGCATTTGTCTTCCCAAGTAACTGTCACAAGTGGTGGGGCCCTGCTCTCCTGGAGATGAACACCTGCCTGCCTATGGGAAGCAGTGAATTAAATCCTTATTTTGCTTGGCCTTCATGTGCTACCTTTGCTTTATTAAATTATCTTTATCTCAAACCACAAGTTTTCATGCTTTTATTTACCTTTCTAGTCTCTCCTCTACCCATTGAAGTGGGAGTAAGTGAGCGGTTATGTGTGGTTTAGCTGTCTATAGGGGTTAAAACACAAAAAGATGTATATCCAGCTGTCCACAATAATCAAGCTGGACAAATATCTGTGCCAGATGTGGATGCAAAGTAGCCATTCTACTGAAACACCACTGAGACCCTAAACAACAATTCCAATGTAGCAAATTTGTGAAGCACAAAAAGATAATATGTACCTGTTCTGGCTTTTCATGTACTTGCCCTTATCTTTCTGATGCAGTTTGCTTCCTTCATATTGAATAATAATAAAAAGATCCTTTTAGAAAATATTCTGTCACAGTTCTGTAGGATATGATTGACCTTTACATGAAAATGTAAAGCATGATGTCATGTTTTCAGTTTATGGCATGCCCACCAAAAACCTCATGATTTACGTTAGCCTACAGAAAAGGAGATCCTGTCCTTCAAAACACAGACATGTTTTTTAAGGAATTTTGTAACCAACAGATAGGTTATAGTACAAAATAGGTAGTATGTATACCAAACAAATTTACTAAGGTGGAGAAAAAATTTAATCTGAGCAATGCAATTGTTGAAGGAGCACTGTTTAGGTAACTAATTTCATAGCAAATATTCATGTCTGGACTCAGTATAAAATTGTATCAGTAAAATGGTATGCATTTTTATCTGGTTTATTTTTGTAAAGATGTAGGTAATCTACCAAATGCAGAGTGCCTGCAGATGTTCAGGTCACCTCTGGGATGCAGCACTGTAACCACTTCAGAATATGCTCCAGCACTTTACAGTTCTTCAGAGAGCAGCATATGAAGAAAAGTGTTATATCCAGTTGAAACTAAGCCAAGAAAACAGAAATTATTTGTTTGAATCTCTTTCATTCAGATGTTACCAACTCAGCATGATGGCCCATTTCACACTGAAAGAGCTTGTGTTGTTGTAGAGCCAAAGGGAAAGGAATCATTGTCTGACTTGTCAGCATTGGTTCAAGCTATTTGCATGATATTCCTTTGAGATTTCTGATTCTGTTGCTAGCCAGACTCAACCCTTCAGAATTTATGACATCTGACAGAAATGTAGTTTGAGTGGCATATCTGCAAGTTATTACTATAAATTTCAGGAAATTATGTGTCTAATTTCCACTTATTACACTATGTTAACCATTTCATACAGTTTCCACTAAGCCATATGGATGTTTTGCCCCTCAATCTGAAATAAGATCTTTTTTATTAGTCCTCACCAAAGTGCATTTAGATCATGGTGCCATGTTCTACCTACCACTGGGGTTTTGAATGAGCTGGATCACCATTAATACTCAATATTATGATTCTAAGTAATTACTTAATTGTAACAAAATGTTGAATTACTGTCTGTATTCTCATGGAGGTGAAGAATCTTATGACCTCCTTTTCATAAAATTTATAAAATTCATAAACTTCAGCTTGGCTTAGCTGGTCCACTGAGCCATGAAGGTAGAATAACTCCGCTGCTGCTGATTCACAAAGAATGCCTAAATCTCAAATTCACATGGTTCTACCATCAGTCATTTGATCAGCTCTGGTAATATCAGTGTGAGGCTTGGATATCTCCTTTATGACCTGAACATTAAAAAACATTCTTTAAAAAGACTGGGGCAGCTTTGCTTTGAAATGAGAACAATATTGAAAATAGGCAGATGTCAATTTTGTCAAGTCATGTATTATTCTTTCAGTGAGGACATATTTCAACACCTTAGAAAAGAACTTGGGTTTTCTACTATAGTATTCAAATTGCTACTGTTAGACTGCAATTACTCTGTTGTGACAGAATGAAAGAAATAACTTTGTCCTTATTCCCTAATTTTTTTTTTCTCTTAAATGTGTTAAGAAGCATTTACAGGCTGGCTTTGTTGGTCTGTAAAGCTGCAGCATTGTGCATTATATTTTAATAGTGTTTTTACAAATTAGGAACAAAAGCCTTGGTAAGGAGTCCAAAATTAATTTTAGAAGATGATATAAATTCAATGGAAATAATCTGGCTTCAAAGTAATAATATCGTTGAGTTCATCCTGTCTTGCTTTTGTGAGTTGATCGAAATATCATGATTTTATTATCATCTTCAAGCATTGGGGAGAAATCAACATCACCAGAGAGTGATTCAGCATAGGCAAGAATTGGAAAATAGGCAGGAGGAACATGAGTGTCACTTGCAAGTACATGGATATTAAAACTATTTTAAATAATATTGCACATTAGGCTGTGCAACTTATTGTGTAGACAAGACATTTGGTAGTTTCAAATATAGGTTAAATTTTTAAAAAGAAGTGATTATGCATTTAAAATACTGGACAACTCCGGCTATCAAAAGAAAATGACAAGCATTGAATGCAATAAGGATATTCCAGTTAGTATATAAACAATAGAAGGGCAGAGGGTCCTGCTCTGCACCTCTGCAATGGGAAGAGATTTTGTATTGCTCATCCCTGGAAAACTAACTTGAGAGAACAGGTTAGATCCCTTTTTCTTCCTTGAACACTGTATTTGGAGCAGAAGTATGGATGTGATGAAAACATGCTGGTGAAGCTGCAACCAGTGAAATTAAAGCAACCAGAAAGCTTGAGAAAAATATAAGAAAAAAATTCAAGTAATTCCAATTATGAAGAGTAAATTACAGATGTGGTACATGGAACTTTTTCTTTGAAAATGTTGGTGCCATCCCTTTTCCTGTCTAATTGTCTTACCGTCTCCTGTGAAACATTTGTCTAAAATTATGGCAACTTGATGTTGCCATGGAAGTCTATATAACCTCTGAAGTTTGAAGGAAAAAGTGAGACATAGAGACAGGAAGACAAGGTTCATGTATGCAAATACTCAGTGACTCTGAATGATGTATTTGTGAACCTTTCTGAATAGATACATTATAGGAAAGATGGCCAATTTGCAACATGTAAGGTCTTATAATGGACATAAAATCTTTTATGTTGAGAGTGTTCACATGTGATGCTCTGTTGTTTCATATCTATTCATACAATAAGGAATGGATCACTTTTTCTTTGGTTTTTTGTACAGCTTTCATGCAACCTGATGAAATAGTTTTTAAACTTCTGTTTCTATCAAGGAGAAAAAATTGCAAGTGCTGTGATTTGGCATATATGTCACTCATTCATTACAGCTGGAAAAGGTTATCAAGCTTATTTTAGCTGTTTTGGTATGGTGTTTGGTATAATATACGACTGATATCACCAGTCTTGACTGGTGATTAATTGCAAGTCAAAAATATGTGCTTGAGTGGCATTCAAATAACAGTCCTAAAAGAGAAATTTATGACAGATTGGAGTAGGTGACCAGTGGTCAGTTACTCTGTCATTGAATATTGCCATGTGGTATGAAAATGGTTAAAAAGATCTGTGTGCTGCACTTAATGGACCTCAACTTGTCAAAAGGTCTGCTATGTATGAAAATCTGCTTTATGAGGGAAAAATGTGCAAGAGCAATGTACTGTGAGTAATTTCCCTTTAATGTTTTTCCATAGAGAAAATTCAACACATCAAATGTCAAACTATTTGAAGGGTAAATAAACAAGTACATTTAGAGCAATGAAAAACAGTTTTGGTGGCCCAAAGCATACATGAATGTTAAAAGCTGTACAACTATGCTATAAACAGAAAAAAATGCTTTTAATAAAAACTTAGAGTATTTTATACATGTCTGCTTTCCATGGTGAGCAAAAGGAAAATGGATATGTCCAATTCAGAAGCTGATTTAAGGCAAAAGATTCTTATAAAATTAAAGCTTATAAAGCTAGGTATAAACATTTGTAAAAGGAAATGGAAACAAATTGTTTTAAGTTCAAAAAGTATTTTTAAAGTGAGAAAATTGTATTAGAAAAAACATAACACATTGTTTTGCACAATGTCTGTCTTTCACATTGCTTCTTATGCTTCCTGATCAAGGAATGTGAGTCCTTCAGGTTCATCAGATAGGAATATAATAAACTACAGTTGTTTGCATTCACTAAACTAATTTTATTTCTAGACTGCAATATCAGGATCTGCTTGGTAAATAAGTAGTGTTTTGTGATCAGGTTAAGATTTATGTTATGAGCAGAACAATGGTATCACAGTTTGGAGTGCAACTATGCAGAGAAGGAATTACATCACCCTGTTTTGTAATTAATTTTCACCATTTCCATAATCCTATTTCTTCCATATTAAGCAAGCTCAGTTTATAAGGCCAAAGATCAATATTCTGTAATACCACGACTGCAAAGTGTATTTACAACCCCAAAAGTTAACATCTCTTCTCTCTTGTACCCTTCCCTAAATGTTATGCTGTTGGGGCATAGCTAGCAAACTGTTTGTTGTAGGAGCAGGTTTTTTCCTACAAACAAGCTTATCAGTGATACTGAAAACTTTGCTTGTTACAAAAAGGTGAATGTAGAAAATTAATGGACATATGTGGTCATGCAGATAGGAAGTAGTACTTTATTATGGGTTAGCCCACAAAGATGTTGCCTGGTGTTCATCAAGCTGTCGCCTGGAAAATCAGCTTGGTTAAGAGTGTTAGAAATTAAAGATGGTTAAATAACAGAATGACAATTAGTTCTGGCAGAAGATGTGCTTATCTGCACAACAATATTATTGGACAAAGAAACAGGAATACTTAATTAACAAATAGCTTTCTAAAAAGAAACTTAACAGATATAGCCTTCTCAGCAAAAATGCTAATATACTTTGTTTTAAACAGTGCGACTTGTATGAATATTTCTTTATTAGTGGGTTTTAGCATGTATGAGAGATGCCAGATTGGGAGCTTTGGAAACTGAGTTTATTTATCCAAAGGAAGCCTACAGCCCTAGCAACAGCAATAGAAACCAGTGTTCACTTCCTCACACTGAGAAGCCTGTTCTGAAGAATTACTAATAAAGTCATAAAATAGGTCAGCTTCCATGTACATTAGCCTTTGCCCTCTTTGCAGAGGCTGCCAGCAGGAATGCCGATTAATGACAGCTGTGTTGGACATTTGTTGACTGGGAACTAAACCGAGCTTGCAGATCCCTTTCACACAGCCTACAAAACACCCAGCAAATGGCAGTCTCTTTTTGACCTTGGACAGCATTAGAAACATTTTCCAATGAGAAAAACTTCTCAAAAGCAGTAGATTGCTCATCAGAGAGAGAAAATAGGGGGTTTACTTATTCTATTTCTTATTCTGTAATCTTACTCTAGGCATAGGAATTACCTTTGCAAAGTGGAAAACGAAAAGTGGAAAATTTATGGGGTATGTCAGACAAACCCTTTTTGTGTGACAACATAGGTATTTCCACAAGATTACTTCATTCATGAAAACATTACTAAAAAGAAGGTCGGTTTAGAAAGGGGACATATTTTCAGCATATTTTGTGAAATATTTGTTTTTTCTTGGATTTAAAATTTTGCTTTGAAAATATGAAAATTTTGTTATATCAGAATGCACCAGAACCCTTACGGAGATCATAACGGATCCTTTTCTGAAATTAAGGATCCTTCAAAAAGTGTAAGTAATATAGTGCTACTTATGGTAAGTTTTAGAAATATTTACTTTAAACTAAGTTTAAAGGTATGTGTGATTAAATAAATCATAAAAATATCCTGCTGCCTTAAGGCAGTGCTTGGCATGATCAGTGGCCATTCACACCCTCAACAAAGCTGTATCTCTGATACTGTGAGAGTACTTAACACTTGAATTCCCCCCGGTGCTTGTAAAAAGAGTGGTTATTCCAGTGCTTTCAAATCAAATTTGTTTTATTTTTGTTTATTTTTGTTTTTAGTTTTGGTTAGAGCTTGCATGTGCCGTTTTAGGTGACACTTCACTAAAATGTGACCTAACAGTATGATGTTTCCAGCGTCTGAGAAGCAGAAAGATTTGAGTTCACAGATGAGCATACTCCAAAGAAAGCTTTCTATGGAGAGAAAGCAAGTGGCAAATAAAGAAGCTGACTTTTTTGGATGTGCACTTGGCATCTTTTTGACACAGTTCCATCTTTAAGAATGTAGGTTGTATTCAATCACTAGTTGGAGAGCCAAACCCTTATGCTGTAAATCAGGGACAGAATAAACACCCTTCCCCAGGGAGAAAGCACAGACAAGGCCAAGAGAAAGGAGGTCTGTGGTGGTCACAGTGTCTCGGGAGTGTCATCCCACTTTGCCTGGCTAGCCCTGACACCGGCTGCAGTGCAAGGTAAGGTCCAGTATCCAGGGATGCCTTCCCAATCCTGTGTGTCCTTTGCTGCTGCAGAAACATGAGCAGAGATGAGGAAGAGAAGGGAGGATTCTGATGGGTGAACAGCAACTGGGGTTTATTGATGTCCACACGGGACCACTTCACCACCAGAGAGTCTGCCTGACAGAGTGCAGATCATCTCTGTGCAGCACCTTAAATGCAGGGGAGGGGCAAGGGGAAGGGTATAGTGTGGAACAAATCAGGGAAATGGAGGGAGTGCCTCTGTACATAAAGGACAGACAGTAGAACAAATCAGGGAGGCAAAGGAGGGAATAACAGGAATCCTACCCAATCACTCAATGCCCTCACTGGAATTTTCTAGACACAGGGTGAGGCCTCGAAGTGATGGACAGGACTCAGGAGTTCCATAACTGATCATTGATAACAGTAACTGGGGTAAACCGCAAAGGGGTAAAAATGGGGATGCAAGAAACAAACCATTACAACTTATATAAAACAGCATAAAAGCAAGGAACAAATACATACATAGAACTGATAAAACCAAAACCACACCACTACAGAGGTCCTCACAGGCTTGCATCATGAAGTTTCCCTGTTTGTTTCCCCTCTGGGCCAATGAACAGTTCTCAGAATATATCCTGAGACCCTGCAGATTCATGAGGTCTCCCCAGTTCCTGAAGTAGCCAGAATGTCATAAAATCACTTTAGTCAACACCACCTGACTAAAGAAAGGCACAAGTATCAAAAGCCTCCCTTATTCTTAAAAATGCAGGCATTAATTATAGATGTCTTTGTTTTCTAAATCAGTTCGTCAGATCTGCTGGGCAACCCAGGCATAGACAAATGGTTACATGGCAAGAATTCTAGGTTAAAGGACGATATTAATTGCCATTAATATAGAAGAATTCTTGCATACAAGTGGGCAAGAAGTAGTAAGTCCATCATTATTATGCTACTTGCACACACTCAATAACATTAGTGTATCTCAGGTTGAAAAAAGGTCCTAAGAATTCGCAATGTTATACCAACAAAAATATGGACCAAAAATATGCAAGTCTAGTACAGAAAAGTTGTTTCTGCCTCCTGGTTGACATGAATTAGCAGAAACGTTAGTTTTTAGCAAATTTTACATTTCTGGGAAGATGGGAGAAAAGCAATATGCCTCAAAAATGGAGGAAATGCCCAGGAAGCTAAACTCTAAGAAGATGAGGCATGCTTCTTGAATCTGCTCACTGGAACATTTGGTAAATTTGTGCTAAAACTTTTTTTTGGCTTGCAGATTGATTTTGCATCTACATGACAATGTCCTTTGCTAACATTGTGACTTTACAATAATTAGGTTTCTGTTTCTTTTCCTGAACTTGTGCTACATTTGTCTGAATGTTTTTCCCTGTATCAAAAAGTTATTATATATATTGCAACAGTTAATTCTTCATTTGTCTACAGTTTTATCAATAGGGAGAGAAAAAGAAAGCATACACTGTGTTATGATAGGAATGAAATAATAACTAGCTGGCAGATACCATAAAGTCTTTTTTGATTACTTTGATTCATGTGATGCTTTAAACAGTATCAGATGTCTGTATGACAACTGAAAAAAAATTACCTGACACAGTATCAGTATCCTCAGTTAGAAAGAGGAAAGACATTTGTTTGTTCATCACTCTGAAATATTGTGCAGGATTAAAACTGAGTTCATGTTACCTTCAGAATAAAGGTTTGAAGACAACAGCTGTTCGATTGGTTTTATACTGATCAAAAATTCTTTGCGGCCCTACCACAATAAAAGATACCACTCTCTTGATATTCGATGCTGGATTTACTGAATTTATTGGATAGTTTTACTATCTAAAAATGAACTTACTTGTTTCTTCTGGATTTTCAAGGAATATGTCTATCATCATTTAAAGTTTATCTCTTTAATGACAATTTCAAATTTTAGCAGTCTATAAAACACAAATGGGACAGAAATAATAAAAATACATACATAGTAGGTTTCACAAACAACATTGACTGTTATGGCTTAGTTGGCAACTACTCTCATAATGATATTCAAGACTAGAAAAAATTAACAATAGAATTATACATGTATTAAGTTACATAATTAACAAAACCAGTTAAAATCAGAAGGCAATGTTTTAAACATTATTATTGTCTTCAGACAAAGAGAATTTTGATATTGCCATGAAACATTGGATTAAATTTAGACATCCGGTGAATTTGGAGGATCTGTGTTAATGTAATGTCTCTGACCACTTGTATTTCTTACAATCTGCTTCCCGCTAAGACCTGGATTCTTTTCAGTACCTTGCCTGGTTAAACACCTTTTGACTTTTGCCTGTTGATCAAGTGAATGAGAGACTAAATTTTAAATTCTTGTTATTCATTCCTTCAGATGGTGGTATGTCAAACTGTACTATGTTGAGAGTATCTTTAAGGGTTTATTTAATTTTTAGAGCACATCTGCACATACACTTCCAAAACATTCCTAGAGTTCTCATCAGGAACTCGTTAGCTCTGCACACTACTTCTCATTCTATGTCTCTTATGCCTTTTCACAGAGAAAATCCCATAAATTCTTTGGGAACTACAACATATTGTTAATTTTTTTACACGTATTGGAAGCTGAAGGTGCTGTAGAACACACTGAGGCTGTGTATTTATATATTTTTTCAGAGAAAAAGGTGTCTGCATCATTTCTACAACTTCTTGTGACATGTTAAGCTTCCTGAAATTTTTGCGACTCTTTGCTATGAAAATGCAAATCTGTTTAGCTGGATAGTTTGGATAGAACTAATAGAATCTGATGAGAATTCTGCTAGGAATTCAAATTAATATTTAACACATGCATGTTTCTCTATGCTATATATTTATTGAAAGTTGGATCTTAGACTGAGATTCCAATGCAATTTTTTTTGCTGAAGAAATTACTCTTATATTTCATGTTTCTTAACTTTTTTTTCTCTCTCCTCTTATTTAGGATTTCTGCAGCACTTACCAGATGAGGTTACAGAAAGATGAGGACAGTTTGAAGAACTTTAGTATTTTTAGTTCAAGTGAATCATTTTCTAGGTCAAAGACTTCTTTAGTGTATATGACTCTATATCAAACCAAAAATATTTTATGAGGTTTTGGCAGAGAAGTGATGTCAACGATTTGGCATTTGGAGTGATTTTCAATGGATTCAAGCCATTGGTGGATAAGGGAAACTTATTTGGAAATAGGAACCATTTCTCCATAGACTTCATCCAACTTTTCAAAATTTCTAGTAGTCAATTCAGCGCAGCTCATCAAGATGGAATTTGTGACTGAGCTGATCAGCGTTTCCTGGTCTGTGCAGAGGAGCCTTCGTCAGCTGTGTAACTCAGATGAGAGATTTTTTTTACATTTGATAAAGAGGATTTTTCAGGTGCCCTTATTCCCTAACTTCAATACTAAAAATTGGCACAAGTATTAAAAAAAGGAATTCTATGCACAATACTGCAGTGGCTCTTGTCTGTGGCTTCCCTCGGAGCCAACAAAAGTTGAATACCTTTATTTTCAAGTACCATGTAGCATACAACAAAAGACCTGGAAAGTGTTTTAATATTTTTGCTATTTTTTAAAAATGGTGTAGAAGTAAACGCATTATAGTACACTCTGGCTCCTAATTGCTGGTGTTATATATGTGGCTAAATCTTTACAAAGTTCAGGCCTGAAGAATCAAAAATTATGAGACTGCAGGTTTAAAGTGTATCTTTTTTGTAAATACATGAATTGTTTATAAAGATTGACATTCTAAGGTGCACCTACTTATGTTAATTTCCAATAAGAAACAGTAAGAATATTCATGTGCATTTTAATAATAATCTCTAAAATAAAAAGCATCACACTACATACATGAGGCATAATCCAGAAAATGCTTAAGGGAGTATACCTTGTAGCCATAGAAGTATTGTGGAACCACAGAATGGCTTGAGTTTGAAGGGACCTTAAAGATCATCCAGTTCCAACCCCACTGTCATGGCAGAACACCTTCCACTAGACCAGATTGCTCAAAGTCCCATCTCAAACCTGACCTTCAACATTTCCAGGGATAGGGCATCCACAGCTTCTGTGGGTAAGTCATGATGGGTTAACTTCCAAGTGAAGTCCAGCAACTTTTTGATGCAGTTCAGAATGTTGAGATAAGAAAAGTTTTATTCTTAGCTGTGTATGCTAACCTTCGAGAGGAAGATGCCAGTAGAAGTGGAAACTGCACTGCCTCTGTAAGTACTTTGCTGTCCAGTGAAAGACAGCAATTTTGAATGAAGCCTGTCCTAATTTGTAAAAGAAAAAAGGTTTAGGATATGCTGATGTATGTAGTACATTTTATTTTAGAAGTTTTCTCTGATTCTGGAAATCCTTTAAATAAATCAAGAAGGCATTAGTTTCAGAGAAGCTGTTTTTCTTTTTAGATCCTGGCCAGATATGGAAGGGGTGTAGGGCCTGCAGTGTTAGCTTGTGAGAGGAAAGAAAGAACACAAGCCAGGGATTGCACTGAAGAGATGTGTCTTCTGAGAAATATCTTCTGCATTGAAGGAAAATAAAATAGTCAGAAGCACTACCTGTTTTTAACTTCCAGAAAGCCAAAACTCTGAAAAATGAACAGAATAAAAAGAAGTGACACAGGTGATGGTACTTCATAGTTTAAAAACAGAATTCTGAATTGGGAGAATAAACTCAATATTTGCCTGTGTCTGAGGCTGAACATTTGTAGAAACAGTACTATATATTGTTATATTTCGTTTCCAATTCAAGCTAACTTAGATGTGATTGAAAACAGTCTGAGGAACAGTATTTGTGGCAGTTGTAAAAGCAAGCAAAAGCATATTGAGTTGGAATGAGGTGTTTAATGCATTTCTCCTGTACTTGATGGTATATTTTTCTCATTGCGTTCATGTAGAATGGGGAATAAATAAAAATTTTTCTGTGCATGTTTCCAACTTCTGCATATGCACTTCTGCATATGCACTTCTGCATATGCTTTTGCATCAGACTTCTGTCATTGTCATGCAACCTCTTCACTTTAACTTCACATTCATTTTCAGTTTGCTTATGCTACAGATAAACAACATTATTTTTCTACTCAAGATGTTAATTTTGATTCAGCATATTTTGTCTCACAAGTCTTACTTTCCTTAGAGGAAAAAAGTTGTCATCATTATGTTAATAAATCAGAAACTTTAAAATTCTCATCTTTATTAATTTTATCAGCAGTCACCATCATACTAGATTTAAACTTTTATATAAGATTACTACCAATAAATACTAGATTATTTTTCACTCGTTTAATTAATGGTTTGAGCAACTCTTCATCTAATGCTGTGATACCTCAGTGAAGTTCAGTGAAGTCATGATAAAAATGACCAACCAGATCTATCCCTCTCGTTCAGCAGCTGTTCCTAGGCCACTACCTCTTTGCATTTTAGTTTCTCACAGTTTGCTGTCCTTATATTCAGTGTTGTCACTAGAAGACTAAAAAAGCCCTCAACAAACAATAAAAAGAGGAATTACTCAGCAGTTGATTACTCAACATAATTTTTCACCTTTGATGATATAGTACCTCATTGTAAGGATTCCTACTTTAGTTTTATTCTCTTATTCTGGGCAATTACTCTTTATCCCAGCTGGCAGATTTGTAGAAGTGGATCACAGGCCCCTTACAATGAACCCATTTCTCTCCAGCAGACTCTGGCATGTACAGGGTGGATGTTCCACGCCCACATTGTTCCCTGACATGCATCCACCCAGGGCACTGCTCAAGTGCTCACCCACGCCTGGCAGTCAGGAAACATTCTCATTTGCTGAGTTTAGACTTCTCCAGGAGAATTATGCTCTAGGGACAAAAAGAACAATGAAGTTTCAGTATGGGGAGAAGACAGAAAGGTCATATTGAAAGCAAGTTTATTATCAGTTTGATCAAGGAGATTATTTGCAAGGATCTTAATTTGTACTTTCTCATCAGTTTATTTCTGTCTCCACAACTTTTAACCCATCTGCTTCATCCTCTTGCAGCCTGCCAGGGTAATGATCTGATTGGGTTGTGGTTTTAAATCCAAGTTTACTTAGTCATAAGATAAACAAAGAAAAATATGTTTAAGCTTTCAAACTGCCTCTAACATTGTCAAAACACAGATTTCTGAGGAAAGTCGGTGGGAAGATCCCCTTCCCTGAAAAAAGAAGTGCCACAAAGATGAAGGTGGAAATGGATGACTTATGGAAACTGTAGAGCTTAGCTCAGCATTTGGTAGCCACTTTGGTTGTTGGACTTCAGAACACAAACAGATGTTACAGTCCTTTCTCCAAATCCAGCAGGAATCTGTACAATCTTCTGCACATGGAAAAAATACAAACATCTCATGTTTGAAATACAAAATTAGAATTGATACCCAGTGTCCCTACAGTCAAGAAAGCATTTGATTACTGAAGAATCCCAGAGGTATGAAAACAGGAATTAAAGCTTTAAAGTGACTAGTTGCCAGTACTAGTCCTGGGATCCACTAACATTCCTAGTAAGGGAAGATACACAGCCCTAAAAATCATCTCAGCGCAGTCCTGTTGCAAACTGGGATAATATTAGTCCAACTTTCACAAAGATTACAGGCGAGGAAATAAATATTAACTCCTAGTGATTTTTTGCAAATAATCAGTCTTTGATGCCTTATGAACTGCTGAGTTGGGTTTCATTGTCTGGAATGGCATTTCAAGAACAGCAAGTGGCTTTCTTTATTGGATCTGAAACAAGATTTTTGGGAATACCATATGCTGTGAAGCATTTGTAGCAGATGATTATCAAACGATGACTTGGAAGAGAAATAGGGCTGACTTGAGCACAGCCTCTCTACGAAACACTGTGTAAAATAGCTTTTAAAAAATGTATTATGAATTCTTCACAAAAAAGAGGGAAATATACAGAGATTTTTAAAATATTTTATTCCCTGATGACATATCTGTCTACACTGGGTTTGGCCAACAGTTTTCTTAAGTACTGCACTGTTTTTCTTTTTTGTGTTTGGTCTGTGCCCTGGTGCTTTATGCCTGTTGTGTTTTGCAAGAACTCCATAAAGCTCTATTGACTGTGACAGCATCACCCTGTTGCAGGACTTTGTTCCTACTTGTAACTTTGTGGTCCCCTCTTCTAGCTGATTACTGCCTGTTGTGACTTCCAGCAAACGCTGCTTTGAAGCCAAATTCTCTCCCTGAAACACCTCTTTGTGATAACTTCTCTAACAAAGTTATAACCTCATCCCAGTGCATCAGGTTCTGAGCCATGGCAGATGTGGGCTGCATTTTCTCTGAAACAAGAGGATCAGGTTAAAATAAGTATCCATTGCACCATTATGTCCCAGCCCAGGGTAGTGAGCAGTGCTGAGTGTATCAGAAGGAAACATAGGAAACCTGAAGTAAACAATTAAGAGAAATCCAGTAACAAGTATAATTTTTCTTATTTCAGGAAGTTGCATTAGTCCAACTGCTGAGCTTCCTTATGGGTACTTAGTTCTCCTGGTACAACAATGGGCAATGTCACAAGCTTGAACAGGACTCATCCTAAAGGCATCGGGAAGGGTCAAATACGTATCCTCAAAACTCAAGAAAAGAAATGGAGAATAGTCAACTTTAGTAGCTAATGAGCATTATCTGTCCAGTTATGCTTCTACTAACTGCATTACTGGTATAGAGAGGTGCCTTCATGAAGTAAAAGTTTGACTTGTATGAAAAGAAAGGAGGTAAAAGTCAGTGAGAAGTCAAGGTAAATGACCAATGACTTTTTATCCTACAATCACCAGTTAGCACTTTTACAATGTAGTATTGCCAATGGGAAAAATTGCTGTTTCATGCTCCTGGGAAATTAAAAGAAAGGAAAATGAAGATATGTGAGCTAGGGATACTATAATGAAAGATCTCATCGCGATTATTGAACTACAAACTGTTGGTTAATCCAGAGTTCTTTCTTTTTGCAGATTTATTTGTAGAATTTCATAAATTTATCTCTTTGTAAAACCTTAAATATTGAAAAAATACTTATTATTTTTTCATGTCAATAAGGAAATTCAATTATTTTCTAAACATCTTGGATTAATTATTGTCATTATTGAAACAGGCTATGTCACATAGCAATAAGCAGATGTATTGCTGTAAACTGAACAAAGAATGAGGTAGGGATTTAGCTCCATGAGTCTATGGGATTTACAGAAAGCATATATCTTTGGCTAATGCAGCATATCAATCTGACTGAAGTTTCAGAGCTGATGAATCCTACAAAGGATGATCAGGTCTGATTCGTTTAAAGGGGGAATCACCGTAAAAAACTAAATGTTTATTTTACGAGAAATTACTTCGTTGTGCATGTTTATTTCCTACTTACATCCATGCTAACATTATTATTTAGGTTCATAGTTCAATATGCCTCTTTTGGCTAGTGTTTGGTTCCTTTCTTTTAGTGTTTTAATTTCTTAATAGAACCATTGAATGGTTTGAGTTGGAAGGAGTCTTTAAAGTTCATCTAAAAGAACTTTAAATTCAACATTATTTCAGAGGTAGTAGGGGTGAATGAGGAAGGCTTATTCACAATGGCTATTTTTAAGTACAAATCTAAATTAAACTCCTTTTTTGAGTCATTCTCCAAAGGATAATCTGCCTGTCTATCTTTTTGTCTCATCTTTGGTCTCTTTTTGCCTAAAAAAGCTGGGAAAGACATTAGCCCTCATGAATATTCTGTCTGATACTAATTCATGTTTTTCCTGACAAACAGAATACTTGTATCTGCAACAGAGGGAAAAGATACCCTAGTAAAAAAGATTTCAAATAAACTGAAAAAGAGTGGTGACCTTTGAAGACAATTCACAAGGTAGGATACAGCTGGGACATGTAATTCCTTTAAGTAGGACAGAGAATTACAATGTCAGTGTTGTTCTGTCTAAAAATGTGTCAAACTTCATGTCCTTTAATTTCTCTTCCATTTCCAATTTAATTTTATTGAGTTTGAAAAATCATTTAGATGTAGCAGTTTTTCAAGGTTCCCTGCAGGCTTTGACACAGATGTGTAATTGTTTTAAGGTATTTTGTGAAGGTTTTCTCCATTTTTGTCCAAGGCTCTACTAAAACTATGAGCAAAATGTATATATAAGCTGTCAAGGGAGCAGTCTCCAAAACGTGTCCACATTGTTTCCAAACTAGGAGATAATCCTTCCAAATATGTTATGGAATTGCAGTGGTACTGTAGTGGTCAACAAGGACTAAATATGATTAGAAACTTTAATACAGAGGAACCCTTAACTCCATAAACAAAAATTAAAAAGTTTCTGATTTGAGTTGAAGATTTCTAAGGGTTTATTGGAAAACACACAGATCCCACAACATTTAAAAAAAAAGTCTCCATTATAAAACATCAAAATCTGGGACATAAGTCCTGAACCTGTTGTATAACACTGTTTACATGAGAACAATAAACCCTCCCTAAAGAGTACAGAGTTTAAATGTTCTACCTTATGCTGTATTTGTGCAAAATGTAACTTGAATATGGATTTTAATGCAACTATTGCATAATATATGAAGAAGATATCTGAATATTAAATTACAGAGTTAAATTAAAGAATATAAGCAAAGAATAAAAATAAATGTCAAAGTTTTCCTTCGGAGAGATTTATTCCATGTTTTCATTAACAAAATATCATAAGCTCTCTAGTCTCTATTAACTAAATTGTGATGAATATTCTAGTAAATGTCATCTAAACAATTTAAAAATTTAACGTTCTTTTCCACATACATACCACAGCATCAGCAGAGTAATAAATAAGAATTATACAAATTGACAGCTCACCCAAATCTAATAAAAGGCCCAAACTAAATTGGGATCAAAATATTTGAGCTGTGATTCAGTAAGGCCCTTTAAATAAACACATGGGAAAACTATTAGAAACAGAGAGGAGTCAGTTTGATAATACATGACATTCCGCTTATGGAAAAAAATTCTTTGTTTTATTGCCCAACACAGGAAGCTTTCTGCTACTGGTTATTACCGAAGCATTTTCAAAAAACTAAAATGTCAAAACATCACTGTTTCCCCTATTTGAACTCTTTAAATACACAGATTCAAGAGACCTCATGAGTAACAGAAGTGATTTATGTGAGAAATATGCCATTTTCAGCTACCATACTTGGAATCAGAGATTAAGAAATTATTGTAGCAGTAACACATGACTACATAGTGGTAACAGAATATAATAGCATATAATGAATTTTACTTAAATGATTCTAAGCACCTTTACACTTATTATACACGTAATGATGGAAATGGTTTCAAACTAGAGGAGAGTAGGTTGAGATAAGAGATTAGGAAGAAATTCATTACTGTGAGGGTGGTGAGGCACTGGAATAGGTTGCCCAGAGAAATTGTGGATGTCCCATCCCTGAAAGTATTTCAGGCCAGGTTGGATGGGGCCTGGAGGAACCCGGTCTAGTGGAAGGTGTCCCTGCCCATGGCAGGGATGTTGGAGCGAGATGATTTTAAGGTCACTTCCAAATGAAGACATTCTATGATTCTATATAGATTATCTAAGGACTGCAATGAATGTAGAAAAGACAAATTATATCATACTTAAAATAAAAATAAGCGTCCTGAAATGTATTGGCCACAGAAATTTGAATAAAGGCATTCTAGGCCCCAGACTGTTCCCCTCACTTGGTACTACTCCCTGCCTTGGACACAGCCTCTGGGTAGGAGTCACATTACCTACTATCTATGTGAAAGAAGAGTTGTCTATTTACAGTCCTCCCTAACTGAGATTCAATAGTGTTTTTCAGGTTTCTAAAATTAAATTTAATTAATATTATTTGAGTTTTACTGTATGAAATGAGTACAGTAATGCAAACGGCTCACAGTCCAAAAAGATCCCTACAAGTTTTGCTTGTGCTTTTATTTATTATGCAAATCAGCAATAGAAAGCCAGACACACTCTTATCTGGTACTAATTATTACTAAATATGGGTGATAATGGTGACATTGAAAGAAAGTGGTAAGGGCTGTGGTGAGAAGCTGGCAGGGAGGAGTCTCCTCTTCCCATCCTCAAGGTTGTGAACTTCTGAAACTGCACTGCCTTCTCAGCTAAGAGTACCTGTCTTGTCCAACAAGAGAGGAAACAGCAGCAGCAGGAATCAGAGCAGATGGGAAGCAGGATTTCGGCAGGTGATACGGGAATTGGTTGTGATTTTAACAGCTTGTTCAACTTACCAGGACCAAACCTTTCCTAGTGAAACCCTAGAGAGGATAATAAAGCTCGCGTGAAGGAAGACTGAAAGCAAGCAAGATAATGCTTTAAGGAGTAAAGCAAACTGTTGTGCAACTTTGAGCTAGAAACTGTGTAGAAATTACAATGGGTTAATTGGCATCCTGGAAATGTTACTGTATAACTATAAATTTGGAATATTTCTGAATTATCACTGATCAAAAAAATCCTGAATTTATCTGGGAAGTAGTGTAAACTTAAATTTTATGACCATGCCATCAACATTTTTGTAATTTTAAAGACTGTTAAGAAAACACACTTTTATTTTGCAATGGGGGAAGAGAGGGAAAGCTACTGAGAAAAGAACAGATACTAATTCTGACACAGAATTTCAACATAATCAGAAAAATCACGTATTCATGATCCTTGATTCATTTTTCAATATAAATTTTGCAATGAAATTGCATATTCAGTAGTCAGAAGCTGTTGAGCTAATAGAGAGCAGTGGTATCTGGAGCAGACTAATGTGTACGTGTTTCTGCCCCTTAACATCAGGAGGTTTACTGGCTGAAAATCATTATGAGTAATGATTTATAAACAGAAATAATATGGACTTAATTCTTTGGGTCTGAGGCTTGGTTAGAAACAATTTTGTTTTGTTCAGCAAATACAGAATGAAACACTGTTCAAAGGTATTTTTAGAGAGCATCTTTCTTTAATTAAAATCATTGCCATGACCACAGTATTTTTGGGCAAATTACGTATGATTCTACCGGAATGGGAACAATTTCCTTGTGAACTACTTATTCTTTTCCTATTTCAAAACGCTGTTGGGAAGAACTGGAGGGAAGTGATACTCTCTCCTTTTTTGGTAAATGAGATGACAGAGAAAGATAGACACTACTGAGCACAGCTGTATGCCAAAATGGAAGGTATTGATTTCAAAGAGGTTTAAGAAACTGCACAATTAAATAAAACATAGGAAAAGCTACTTATGTCTCTGCAAAAGGAAATGAATTTCTCTATAGGTATGTGGGCTTACATGGAATTTGACAACATAAGATTAAATGCTTAGCAAGGCTACAGCTTCATGGATGTCATGGTCCTTCAATCAGTAAGTCTAGGTGTTTTCTGGTGTAGGATATCCATGATAAAGGATAATTTCTTTCTCATGTGAAAGATAATAAAAAAAATTAAATACTAATTTTGACTATTACAAATAAAGAATTTCACAGAACATAAAAAATCCTCTCACCCTTCCTTTTCATAAGAAATTAGAACCTTGCATGGATCTCTAGATTACCCATCCTTCAAAATCCTTCTGTTGTTTAGGAGGTGTGTCATACAGCAGTAAGCTTCAGATAAGAGCAAACAGCTACCTAAATCAGTCCAAATCTAAGACACCCCCATCCTATAACAACCTGGAAGCATAATGTACAGATAAGCATCTTACAAATAAAATTAAGTATTTTAAGGTGTTTATTGCAAATAATTTTGAAAAAGAAAAGGAAAAAAGAAAACATGACTCTCTCAATCATCCATCTACTTGAGTCTGAGAAGAAGAGACACATCAGTCAAACTATTCTCAACATGTAGATAATCAGGCTTGCTATCTGACGGGCAACACACAAGGCACATCAGGGTAGTCAGAGTTTTCTAGATAAATTAACAAGAATACTTCCTGCCTGCTGTACCAAATCTTTTAAAAATGTAGTATATAAAGTGTATATATGCTATCCTGAGATTATTGCAATGAGCTTTATAATGTATATCTTTAATCAAGAAGATATGAAAAATATGTAAGTTAGTAATACTTGTGAAATGCTACAACTAAAATAAATCCTATTGTGTAGACCTTGGTTGCAACCTACTTAGTCTCCCAGTGTAACGTGCAGCACTTAATGTGACTTCTTAGCAGAACCAGATTATTTACTTGTTTGTNTGAGCATGATGTTTTCAAATTCTTACTGAATCCACGTAGACCTGACACAATATATTTGGGGCCTAATATACATTCTGTTCCTACACCTTTATCTCTCCTTACTGTTTCTAGAAGTCCTACTGCAACCTTTCCCCTCTGCCAGCCCAGGATCCCAGGTAAAGACTAGAGGAGAAATACCAACTGGAAAAAACAAGAGCCTCTGCTTGTGGTTGGTTAGGTAGCTTTGGGTCATTTTGTTAAAGTTACTAAATTTTTCTTTGTGTGTGATAATCAGTTAAAAATTCCTTTTCACTTTCAAGTTGCATATATCCTGCTTACAGAGTCTCTGAACCAAACTGAAAATGACCAAACTGACTCAAAATAAGTGGGGGTAACATCATCTTCCTTCCATCTGCTTCTGTTTCCCTTCTGCTCCCCCACCATGGAGCTTTTACCTTTTTTCCTAGACAGCAGTAGCAATTGAAACAGCAATTGAAAAGTATTTGACAGTATTCAAAATATTCAAAGCAGAAGCAATTGAAAGGTATTTGACCCCTTTTGCTTACCACTTTTGCATTCCCATGGCAGTATCACTACAGAAATATCGGTCAGAAATTATTTTTCCACCCCATCTTCTGTGGGTTTCTGCTAGGAAATGGCTGGTTCAATATACCAGACACTCAAACTCGTTTCAGCCAATGTGTGGAAATGTCATCCATAATAAGGTAGCTGTTTTCTTGAAGTTGAAACCAAGCCTCCTTCTGTATAGTAGTATAAACATAAAATCTAATCCCAGTGTTCAGATTGCCTTTGTTTTAACTATGGACTGCATATAGGTTTCAGAACAAGATTGCTAGGGTAGCTAAAGTGGCATTGAAATTAGACTTTCATTTTGCTGCCTATAGCCCTGGAGTAAGTGAGAAACAAACAGTGAGGATGTTTTAGTGAGATCCACTGCTTCAGCAGCTAAACTTAGATTGATTCCCTTAAAAGATTTCTGACAATGTGAAGATGGTTTCCTTCAACACAGCATTTTTATTTTTAAGACTACTTGTAATTTCTGGGTAACTTTGTGTCATCAAAGGAAGATATGGATCTGTTGCAGAGGTGGATCTGGTATCTTGCAGGACTTCCAGAACTTCCTGCCTCATTGTTGTGAGATATAGAAAGAGTCACCAGTAAAGAACATAAATCTCACTTGGGATGAGTGTGGTAATTGGTTGCGGACCAGGCGAACCATTTCTGAGGAGTGTAATTATGGTTCTTCATTGAGTAGTGCCAGGAAATTGATTTGCGGTTATTGCAGCAGAGAAGAAAGTAGTTCCCTTCACCCATACTTCCTGCCCTTTCACATAAGATAATAATAATTTATTGTTGTTTCATTTGTTCTCTGCTGCTTTAAAGTTCTCCACTGGAATTCAAACCTGCTTTAATGTGGCTTCAAGTGGCCCATATTTCTTAAGAAGTGTGGTGATCTGTGGCAGAAGTACTGGTGGAAATGGCATTTTGTTGCCAATATACCAAACACACTGGAGCTATTCAAGGCCTTAGTACCCTTTGCAAGGTTTTCTGGTTTCATGAGCCATTTTCCTGGCATCTTAGAATGGCTAAATTCTGGTTTTATAAGGGGAAAGTACTGGAGGTTTTTTTCCATCTTCTAATGTACTCTGTCACAAAGAAGCTTTTGCGCATGTAGCTTTATTCCTCAGGGGAAAGAGTCTGAGCAGATGTTCCTGTACAATGATGATGCAAAGCAGCAGCATTTATTTAATTTTTTGTCTATGGCTGCCTTTTATTAGGTTGTGCTATCACTGTAGAAATATCAATTTTGGCTTACAATTTCAGAAAAATTGCTGAATAAAATATCTTACTCATTTTAAGCAATTTTTTTTGTTAGAAGTCAAAATTCAGTGTCCTTCCTCCTGCTTTTGTACTAGCCTAACAACACAGGTTTCTGAATTTACCTAGGCTTTTCTTGGACTGACATGATGTTACCATGTTTCAGTTGGGGCAGCAACTCTCTAGCTGGCAGTTAACCATTGTCTAAGGTTGTTGTAGTTCAGATTCAGTTTACACTAATTGCAAGTAGTAATTCTGTATGAAATGAACTGTATCTGACTAGCATAAAATGCAGTGCAGAAAAGCACAGGCTCAAGATGGCAGATTTCTCAGACTAGTAGCACAAATCAGACTTATTCATCTATAGGCAGGAGTGCAAACTTGGAAATTGGAAAAGAAAAGAGGTACAAATGGTAGAAATAATGAGAAAACAAGCATTATCTAATTGGGATCCAATAAAAAGAAAGAACACGTGAACTGGCTCTCTTAAAAACAAAAAAATAAGCGGAAGTGAACCCCAAGAGAAAGGAGGGAAAAAGGATCGCTAGGACATCCTGCATCTCCTGAGGAGATAGAAATCCTCATAGAAGCATCATGCTCCTTCCAGTGAAGACTGAGATGCTGATAACTTATGTAAGCACCACATCTTTTTACCTTTCCCCCCACTCCAACAATTTGTCAAGAAATTGTCAAGCTTAGCACCCAGAGGCATACTGGCAGGTATACCATAATAAGAAAATTACCATAATAAGAAAAGGGTAGATTCTGGGATGGTTTTGGGCAGCAATTCAAACTACTTTATTAAAAGGCTTTTCATTTTAATTAAGAATTTTGATTATCTGACTGTAGAATTAGTTATACTTGTAGTAAATTCATAGCTTCTCATATAGGCTATGTTTCGTTTTGCCCATAACAACAGTAAGAATATTGTCATTGAGGAAAACAGCAGATATTCAACCTAATGTGCCTGCTTAAACGTGGGACAGTGAGGAAAAAGAATCACAGAAATCTTCAGATTACAATGGACCTTTAAAGATTGTCTAATTCTAGCCCTCTACCATGGGCAAAGAAACCTCCCACTAGACCAGGCTGCTCAGGTCCCCACCCAGCCTGGCCTCGAACACTTCCAGGCTTGGGGCATCCACAGCTTCTGTGGCCAACCTGTTCCAGTGCTTCACCACCCTCATAGTAAAGAATTCCTTCCTAATATCTAATCTAAAAGTACTCACTTTTAGTTTGAAGTCATCACTTCTTGTCATATCATTACATGCCCTTGAAACATCCCTCTCCAGCTCTCTTCGTGGCCTCCCCCACCTGCTGGAAGGCTGCAGTAAGGTCTCACTGGAACCTTCTCATCTCAACAACCCCAAGCCTCTAAGTCTGTCTTCCTAGGAGAGGCACTCCAGCCTCATACTCATCTTTGTGGACCTCCCCTGGATTTGCTCCAAGTTCACATCCTTCTTATGATGGGGTCCCAGAGTGGGATGCAGCACTCCAGGTGCTCATGAGAGTGAAGCAGAAGAGGAGAATCACCTCCCTTGCCCTGTTGGCCACTCTGCATTTAACAGCCCAGGACATGTTTGGTTTTCTGTGCACATTGCCAGGTCATGCTAAACTTCTCACACTGCAAATGCCTCCAATCCTTCTCCTCAGGGCTGCCCTGAGTCTATTCTCTGCCCAGATTTTGAATGTGTTTGGAAATGTCCTGTCCTATGTGCAGGACCTTGGCTTTGGCATTGTTGATCTTTGTGGGGTTCCCACAGGTCCACTGCTCTAGCCTAACAAGATACCAAGAATGATAAAGAAAATGTAACAAATTAAAGAATTCCTTCTTTCTGGTGAAGAGAAAAGAAAACAATTCTGTTTTAACATGGAAAGAGATGGACATATTTATTTTGAGTAAATGCTTCTAATATTTCAATCATATAGACTACATAAAGGTATTCAGAGTTAAAGGAAGGAAAAACACAGAAACTCATGATTATTTTTTGACAAAACTGGAAAATAAATTAAGTGCTTCTAACTAAAGGCAACCAGAGGAAAAAGCTCAGTGGTGGACACAAGCACGTCAAATGGAAGTTAGGTCATAATAGCTATTACAGAGACCTGGTTCCTCCCAAAGGAGGAGGTTGCATTATAGAATTACAGGATGTTCCAAAATAAAATATTCATCAGAGAAAAGCAGAAGAGGAAAGGTATATCTTCAAACTGTAGAAAGTTATAAGCAATCTTGAATGAAAAATAAAATCAATTTGCCAAAATTAATGTAGAGCAAATGTCTGAGCCCCCAAACTATTAAGTGGTAGCGTAAAGATTCTTGTTGCCAAAAATGTACAGAGCAGAGGACAGAAAAATACTGCAGCTGCTCTAAATTAATACAATTGAGTTGGTTTCACTGGAGCTACAGTGATTTGTATCATCAAAGATAAGTGAAAGAAGAGTCTAGATAAAAGAGAAGATGAAAGATGACAGCTGTATTCTTTAGCAGAAAATCATGGAGGAATGTAAATGAGGACTATCATAGATGACTCCTGTTAGAGCTGGTGTTTATTAACTGTATCGGATCTCAGATTCGGTTATGCTTTGGAGCTTTTAAAGTTAGATTCAAATTAAGAGTTCTTTGATTTATTTTTCCCATAAGAAAACTTTTAAAAAGGGGAGTAAGAAAGAAATAGAGGGGGAAAATCCAGTAAAAAGGGGGATGACAGCTGGGGAAGAAAGAACAGGGCATTAAGAACTTTTCGTAATACTTCAGAAAAGCTATTCCTTGCTGTTCTGAGCCAGAGTGACATTCCAGCCATGATCTCTCTGTGGCTTTGATCTGTTTTGTGATCACTTTCAACCAGATGGGGTATAATTCTTCAGGAAATATGGCTGTGTGAAAAAGAGCACTACAAAATTTGTATATCACCTCTTATATTAAGCAAGAAAAATGTACATCCTGTGTTTCATTATCTGCTTTTAATGGTGTTTGCAGGTTTGGACTAAGAGCATTGTGTTTCTTTACAGTTTGATTAGAGGATATGTTGTTAATTCCTATGGAACACATATTTAGTTCAGATGAAAAAGTCAAAATAAAGCAAAGAAAGTATTAAAGAATAATAGATGACTTGGTGGGGGGGGGTTGATATAAGTACAGAATATCATAGAAACCATGAGCTCAAATTCCCTATGTGTGTTGGAATTTACATTTGGAAATCTAATGAATTTCAGATGCTGGTTGAAGTTGCACCTTTGTCCTACTCTTCAATGCAGTCCCTGCTGACAAGATAGGTTTCACTGACCTCTGGTGTCTACACATTTTTGCTCTGTTATGTAACCCATTTTGGTTCCAGATAAAGATTGCCTTGCAAGGTTTCAGCCATTTTCTTTTTCCTTCCTTTAACTCAGGGATAGACAAATCTAACAGAAACACCATATTAAAATACTAAAACCTCCAGATTTGGTAAGTTGTAGGAAATAACCTTGAATTCATATTTAGTGCTTATAGTTTTAGCTTTCCTGAGGATGATAAATAAATTTTCTCTCATGAGAAACTATGGAGAAAAAGTATTTGTAGCAATTGCTTTATTCCCTCCCATTTTACTCAGAAAGAAAGTTATTTCCATAGCAGAATAGTTTTGCAATCTGCTGGGTCACATTTTGTCATCTTTATCACATTTATTGCTTATTGCTTTTAAATGCTCCTTTATTTTAGGAAGTCCTTGTGGAATTCACTGAGATATTAAACCAAAGCTTAAACAGGTCAGAATATGGGTCAGGGAGAATAATTAGGGGCAGAAGGATCTGTGGGATCAAGCTGTAATACCATTTAGCTTTTTGAAATGTGACCTTGTTTCTACTTCAGTGATTTAAAGTCCAAATTCCATGATCAGTCTGGGCAGCAAGGTGCCATTAGCACAATGCGTCAGGATGGTTTACGATTCTTTTAACAAAAATAGGGCACACAAGCTTGTTTATGTCCTTTCCTACAAGTGCAATATAACTCTCAGATCATACTTTTAACAGATTAAAGAATTTGTTTTTCACACCTGTGTTAAAGTATTATTACAGGTAACTGTATGATAATTTCACTGCTCTGTAATGAAATCTAGAGCTACATTTCTAAATGCAAAGCTCAAATAGGACCTTGACGTGAGTAGTCAGCCTTGTGTGGTACAGTCACTATCCACTAGCAGTGGCAATAAATCTTCTTGGGCCTTCTTAACAATACCTTTTTCCTCCCCCAGCTGCAATTAATTCTTTACTTGCTTCCACCATCAGAATTGCTCTTCATCAGCCTACTTAACATGCAGTTGGGTTTTTAAACATTTGTTTTCTGTAATTTCTCTAGGAAATACTATTAAATTTCAAATAGAGGTGGTAATAATATGAATCAGAAAACATCTGGAAACACTATCGTATCTGGTTTTCAAATATTCAAATTTTTAGAGAAAAAGCCAAATATGGGACATGTTTGATTCTTCCCAAGAAACAGAGGGATAGAGATTCCAGGTGGTTTATTTATGTCTGATGGAGACATTGCTGTAAGGTCTCATGACCATCACATAGCAGATATTCTGTTCAGGGCAACACTGCTCTTTGCTGCAGTACAACAGAAGTGAGGAAGAAACCGCTAGATTCCCAAAAGTATCTGTCTCCATTGTCAGCGGAGAAAGACTGGTGCCTGAAGAGGATAAATCAGAGCAGCAAAGCTGGGCTGTAACTGACTCTATCAGTCATCTTTGAAGAGGTATATTTCATTATGTTGACCATAGATGGAGCCCCATCTCCTTACCTGGGCTTCTCTCTTCTAGATGCCTAAAGAAAAATGTAAATAACCTCTTCAAACAGCTGTTCTGTTATTAATGAATCCTGTATAGTTTGGAGGTAGGTATTTTCTTCCTATTTTACTTTTAAAATGTATATATATATACCTGGCAATTAGCATCTGTAGCTATTTCCAGGCCACGAAATACCTTCTAAACTAATTTCCAGTACCTTCTCCAGAGGTTTTGTCTGGCAAGCAATAGAAATTTCCAACCTTTTAATGAGTAAAAGCATATTAAATTTGCCATATAGAAAGAGGAATTCTCAAAAGGTCTTGTACTCAATGGAAAGACCTGCATTAATAGCTTTCCTTCACAGGCCTTCAAACCTATAGGAAGTACATATACTGTTTACAGGAATTTCATCTCCAGTTTATTAACACTCCCAGTAGCTGGTCCAACTTTGACATGTGCTTGGACTGAAAATCAGAATTTTATATTTTGTTCACTGGTTTTCTTCCCCCTTCTGTGTGATTATGAACTATTCCCATTTAACCAGCACCTAGTAGAATGTTTTGTGTACATGAACAAGAGGTTATACTGAAATAGATGTGAAAAGGAGAGTTATGCTGAAAAGCCACACACATATGGAATGGCCTCTAACATCGGTGCCAGGGTGGGAAATATCTGTTCAAATGTTAGAGGTTTGTAACCCCTGATAGGTGGAGATAAACAAGCCATATGAAATTTCATCTTGGCTCTTCACTAGGCACAGGCAGCATCAGCTGTAATTGTAGTTTTCCCTCTGATATGGTTCCACTTTTAAAAGTTTATTCTAGTGATGGAGACAACATCATGTGGACACACTGAAAACCTCCTCAGAACAGTCCCAAATTCTTTGCCAACATATTTTCTGCAGTTCAGCATTTAGCAGCTGATATTTAGCCTCACACCAGAGAAAAAGATGGAAAAATGGGAAGCGTGTTCCTCCTATCCTTTCCCTAAAATTGAGATTTTGTTTCTGCTATTTCTTCTTTAGGATCCCAGCTAAGTTTTTGGTCAAATAAGCAGAATACATTTGTTCAGCAGATTGGTCTTTCATACAAAAATAAACATCACATTATGAATCTTACAAAATATTTTCTGGAAAAGGCAAATATGTTCCTTTTGGAAAGAGAATCTGCTATGCTTTTGCTCATTATTTGGTGAAAAGAATGCTCTGAACAGCTGCAGATGAGACCCCTTTATTGATTTCTTTCATTCCGGAGAACATGAGACATTGGATTCTGCTAGGAAAACGGGAAGTGAGGTTTTGTGTGCGGTTCAGTCTAGCTAGGACAGGGCTGCTGCTGCTGTTGCCACTGTGTCCCATTTGTGATGAGTTACACATGAACACAAAACACACAGACCAACTTTAGTTGGAGTTGCCTTATGGCCATGTTGTTTTGCAGTTCTTTTTTGCTGGTCCTTGTAACAATCTGGAAGCAAGATTGTCTGTTTGAGACTCATTTGTCTTTGTCGTAGTATGCTCAAGAATCTTAAGTATTTGACAGTAAAGGGATATTGAGTATGTTAGGTTAATTCTAGGTTGATTCGGAGGGCTATGTAGGCATATTTATTTTGTGAACAAATAATAAATAATAAAATCAGAACAAAGAAATACAAGCTTGATCAGCATAGGTTCAGATGAAAACTTTTAAGATTTTGACCTCCATCACAATTCTAGGTGCAAGTAGTTATTGCAGTATTTCTCATTTCACCACACTCATTTCACCAATGTCTAGCCTTTAAATAGAGAAGATTAAGAACAAGGAAAAAAAACTGGAACTGGGATCCATATCCTAACTCACGGGCCATAGAACATTACATATTGAAAAGTGCTTCATTTTGTAGCTCACATAAATAAAGTATGTGAGAATGTGAGTATTATAGAAATAAACCACTGAAAGTGGTATTATGTGTGACACCCCATACTATTCTGGAAGAAGTTACTAATCTGGAAGTAAATAAATATAGTTTTTCAAGACACTTTTACATCTTTCTGTAGTTAAATAAAATAAGAAAGAAGGTTGCTAACATGCTATTCTAGTTTGTTAAAAGATATTCCTTCTGGCTTTGAATGTGTAAATATATCTTTATAAAATATAACCATAATATGTCTAATCTAGGCAGCAGACAAATGTGCATTTTCATAAGAAGTTCGACATTATTCTTCCAGGATTGTAAAAATGAACAAAATTTTATTAAAAATAACTAGAACATTCAAACATTAAAAGGGTTAGGAAAAAACAATTTTTTTTCCCCCACAGCAATTAACTGGAAGGATTATATTTCCTTCTGCAGTGAAAACATGGCACAGGTACATAATGGGCTTAATGTACAGTTAAGGACCTTGAGTTAAAATAAGGCACGATTAAATTTTTTTGATACAATTAATGAATATGTTTTGTGTGTGTACTTAAAAAAAAAGCACGGCGAAATATTTATTTTCTTATGGACTTTTTGGTAAAGTCTCACATAATTTCCTGAGATTCAGCAAGAAATCTATGAAAGAGGACCATTTCAGAAGCCAACTTTTTGAAATAGATCTTGTTATCTTTGAAATTTAGTCTTATTCAAGGTTTCCATGCCTAATATTTCCCTCAATTTTCTTTTTCCAGGTGTAATAAAGTAAGAGCAGCTCCACAACTGAACTCGTAAGAACTTGTTCACAAGGCTAAGGTATTCCTTGAACATCCTAACCTTTCTTCTACATGGTCTTGTTCATCCTTTTCTGATGAAGCTGCTTGAACTAAATAGTTCAAATGGGTTGGACATGCTCAGATGTGTGGGGGAAATGAACTGTAACTCTTCATCATAATGATGCTATAAAACCCCCAATACTAGCAAGATATATGGTGCTGTCATCCAAAATTGCACCTGGCCCTGATGATTTCCATGCTTTGGTGCATGATATTCCAGCTCTGGTGCATTAGCTGTCCCCATTCCACTGTAAGCCTTGCATCTCAATGATTGCTCAAGTATAAGGGCAAACAAGGAGAAAACAGTGGTTGAAAGCTGAGAACTTGAGCTCTTATCTGATCTCCAGCACAGTTTGCTGACGAAAAATTGTTCTAGTCTCTTCTGGCAGCTGTGGGAATTGGCAGTTACTTGTCTTCAAGATAGGTCCTAGAGGTGCACCCTCCCCTACCACAAAAGAGGTAGCATTCAGGCTGGTGTAAACACTTAGTCCAAAGATACGGATGGGAGGAAGTGAATTTAAATTGGGGTCTCTACAAGAAGATTGTCTGAAAATAGGCTTCTCTTTTACAAGACAGTGTTTTATCTGGGTTTTTCCCATAATAGAAAAATTGGGTAATCTTGGAGAAATTTGGAATAAACTAGCAAAGTATCAAAATATTTTATTAAAATTATGCAAAGAAGGGTGCTTCCTCACTTTCTTTTTAGCTAAACATTGAAATGTATCTGAAATTAAATATTTTTGGAGAAAAGATCAACTTTTGTCTTGCTGTTAATTTCTAGTGATTTCCCCCATCTGTCATAATTCTCTCAGTTAGAAGCCAAAAAAACAGTTAGTGGAAGTCAGAGGTCCTGATGCCAAGGCCCCAGGATGAGAGATTCTACTTAACAAAAGTTTGGCCTAGATTAATATTATAAACATAACTTAAGTGTAACCATTCAGAGAGCTCACAGCAGTATTTTATTATAAAGTAATCAGCGGCAAGGGTTAGAAGGGCAATATTTAACCCTGAGAGTACTGCTCTTTACTATAGGCAAAAAGACATGAATTTAGGCAAGTTATTATTCTGTCACTTTTAGATAAGCTAAAATCTAAATAATGTCTGAGACTCTAAGACTTAGTAATAAATATTTCAATCCTTGAGGTCTTCTCAGCCAGTTATAGAAGTGACACTTTCATTAATAACTCAGAGTCATCCCTGCTTTAGTCTCAAGTGTGCCCTTAAAAAGCAAAGGCAAAATGAGGAGTCTAAAATAACAGAATGAGATTTATTAGGGATG
Organism: Cyanoderma ruficeps; assembly: GCA_008694505.1. Taxonomy (NCBI): domain Eukaryota; kingdom Metazoa; phylum Chordata; class Aves; order Passeriformes; family Timaliidae; genus Cyanoderma; species Cyanoderma ruficeps. Next base: position 1,714,640 of record VZDJ01000302.1, read on the forward strand.
AATTTCTCTATGAAAAGTGCAAGGCAATAACTTAGGCAAAAAAAATATTAATATGACAGGGGAACAATTATTAAAGTAGCTGCTCTTCAGGAAATTTGACAGCTGGAATAGATCTCAATCTGAACATGAATGAACTATGCCAGAGAAGAATGTTCTAGGATATTTTTTTAACATAGCTTTCAAAAGACATGAAATAAACTTCTGCTTTAACTCCATTAGCAAGGCCTCAGCTATATCTAGTTTTAAGCAGGTCTTTTTCAGTGTGTATCAGTGTAGATCAACACAAAACGGTGTAGACAAAAAAAGAGAAAAATACCCAGAGAACTTGACCTGAAAGGGGTAAAAGGAAGGAGAGGAGGAAGAATTTAATAACAATTTAATAAATATGAAATTTCTGAAAAGTCTATTTGCATGTACAAATTTGCCCAGTGGAGAAGATAGACTGCAATAGGAAAGGTCAATTTAAATACCAGGGCATTTTCTTACTGTCATAGGTTGACGCTGGGCAAATGCCAGTGCACCCATGAATGTATAGTTTTTAATAAACTACTGTGAGATGTCGGAAACAGAGCAGAGCAGGCCTATCACTTGAAGTAGAAAAAGACATTTATTAACCTACATGACAATAGACAATAAACACAGGAAAACAACCCAATCACCCAAAGGCAGAATAAGAAACCTCTCACAACACTTTTCCTCCTCCCCCCAATTTCCATC
>VZDJ01000302.1:1725108-1741900 GCA_008694505.1 Cyanoderma ruficeps
CACACACATACATACATATATACATATATGGGTTCAACACATCAAAAATGTGATTTATCTCAAAAGAGGGCAAATGTGAGACTACCAAATATAAGATGAAGAAATTAATACTTTGCTCCCTTCAGGGTTGGTATGACATTGGTTGGAAAACAATTCTCAGTTTTAGAGAGTAAGACTTCAGAAGAGATGCAGATAGGTGAAAGGAGTGCTGAGAAGACAAAGAAAAAAATACAGCTTTCTTTACAAATATTGGAAGTTCAAGTATAAACCTAAACATATAGTGTTGAGCAGCCAGTGAAAATGAGCTCCCCTTGAATGACTGTAAGACTCGTAAGATTTCTAAGACCTTCTAGAAAAAGTTTGTGAAGTACTTTTCCCTACTTTCTCCAAAAACTTTGCTGTGTCCACAGTTTATGCAGTGGAAAATCATTTGTGTGAATTTGTTCATGGGCAAAAATGTCCCCTCATTTGCTTTAAGGAGCCTATCATTCTTCTGACAAACTCTTTAATATTATAGAGCTGAGGTGCTGTTATCAGGTACCTATAGCTTTTGGAGCATGAAATAATCCTTAAAAGACCAAAAATCTCTTAAAAGGCAAGTAAATTTTAACTCCACAAGACGTCTCTCATTAGTGCCTTTTTTTATTTAATGTTATTTCTGGATACTGTGTTATCACTTTTTCCCAAACTTTTTTTTTGAAAGACGTTAATATTTTAGTTCTAATAATCTAAACAAGTAACAATGTAAGCAACTGAGATCAGATTTCTTTCTTTGAATTAGTCACTGGAAAATTAGAGAGATGGAGCCCTGCAGAGTTCACAATTTATTGGAAAGCTGTAGTTGAGCACAGCCATTAGAAAGAAAATGTAGGTCTTTATGACGTTTTGTCACTATTTCATGCATATTGGGAAAAGCAGCACAGGCTGCTGCAAAAGTGTCAGCTCTAACTTGTGGTGCTGTTAATATGAAGAATATGGAAACAGACATTCAGCAAATTATGAAGCACCTTTGCAAGTTAAAAATATACTTTTTTTGGCTACATGTCTGTTTTGCTACATGTGAATGAAAGTAACGTTCTCGATGCGCTGGGTCTTTTGTGACTCTGTCATTGACTAGATAATTCATGAGTCTGAGTATCAGCTTATTATTTCTGGAAATATGTAGTTTGTGTTTCTGGACAATCATGAGTTAATATTATTCATGTTGACTAAAATGACTGCGGGGATTTATTTGTTTCCTTTGTGCCAGGTCACATTCAGCTGTGTTTTAAGACTTCATAGTCATTGAAGTAAACCATCAGACATCAAGATGTCACCTTTTGTAAAGCTGCATGGTGAGTGAAGTCTGTTAAATCCACATAAAATCTTTAGGAGGACTAAAGCAATAAAACCTAAGACATGTTTGTGCCGCTGGTAGAAATCCAAAGTGTCCTTTTAGATTGCTGTAAGTATAGGCTCTTCAGAATTTTAAATTTATTTTGACTATCATTTAATGACAAATGATGTCCGTCTTTAAATCCCAAGAATAGGTTAGTCAGTTTGGTAAAAGGTACATTAATTTAAGAACTTATAATTCATTTCAAATCTCTTTATGAAAGGTTTTGAAGGCAATAGGGAAAATCAGTACCTCCTTTGCTGCTGCCTGTTTCTCATGATCTCACAAATCCTCACAGACTCATAATTTTGAGTGTCTGGATGTGTCTCTGTATAATGGTGAATTGGCACATGGTCAGCCGAATTTCTCAATATGCATATTTTCAAAGTCCAAATCTGGCACAGGAAAATATATTTTAGGGTTCATGTGATTGCACTGCCCAAGCCACTCTCAAATGACAGCTTCAGTGTTGAAACTGAAACCACTGATTTGTGCTTGACCTGAGAAAGAGAGAGGTCACTCTGTTACTTTAAAGACCAGGGAAGTACAGATTCATCTTCCTCCTTAAAATCCATATTTGATAAGCTTTTCTGAAGGGCAACCCCTTCTTTGGCATGCTTTCTGGGAGCTCTGAGGTTGTGTGAGGAGCAGCCATCATAAGGAGAAGGATGCAGGTCTGGAAATCCCATTAAACCAGCCAGTAAGCTGGCTCCAAGTGAGCAGGGAGCCAGCAAAAATGATGACCAAGAATAGGAGATTAATCATGGGCAGGACTTCCACTCTGCCACTGCTTTAAGTGGAAAAATATCAGCACTGATTTTCTGAAGGAAATAAAAATAAATCAAAAGAGAAAAGGCAGTTGAAATTCTTTTAAATGGCCAGAAATAGGAGCTGATTAATGATGAAATTTTAAATCTTGTCTAATGATGATTGTCTCTGTTTTCATGCTCATGTAATTGCCATGAACAAATTATATGCACTGAAAAAAATTTGCAGTGGAAGGAAAAATTTGAAGTGGAGAGATAACATCAAACTGGCCACACTTTCTGTGTAACTTATGGGCTTTTCTCAAATGCTTTTGACAGGAAGACAATGTATATAAGCATGGCCCATAGAGTTTAGGTTCTGTTTATTTTCTGGGAGGAAAAGAAATACAGTAAAGGAGGATTTTCTTTTTCCGGTCCTTCAAGATTATAGTTTGTATGGTAAAGAGAAAGGCAGAGCTGGCACTAATGTCAGCCAGGAGATTAAGGGGATGACATGGTCCTGTTCAGGCCAGGGACCCATTGTGATGCACTTCTCCAGGAATAATGTCAGCATGAGACATAGAGGTACAACAAACCAGAGTGCCACTTCGCATGAGGCATGACTTGCCTCTGCTATCAGAAGAAGCACCAAAGAGAGTGGTAGAGTTACTCATTGTTAATTGGGCAGTTCACTGAAGTACTCCAAAACTGAGGCAATGGTGGTCTGATGGCAGGCAGCAGGCACTCCTGAATCTGAAAGTGACATAGATGAGACATCAGCCATCAGCTGCTTTGACAGAATGTTCATCAGATTTGCAGAAGTTCCTGGAGTGGGTATGCTATCCCTCTCTATCTTCTCAGGAACCTAACAAATGACTGACAGGGACAAATCAGTGACCCATGAAGGAACCACTCTGTTTCTGGCAGCAGGAGAGCACATAAAATTGGCTATTCTTTATGACATACGGCCTAGAAGACAGAGCACCCACTGTCACTGCATTAGCAGTTCCTGAACAGTTAAAAATACCTTCTCTGGCCCGAAGGCAGATCCTGAGAACAAATTCTACTGGGCTGTGTCTTATACAGTTCCTCTCCTCTCCAATCAGGCAACTCTCAGGAAATGAACTGGAATAGGGGAAGAGGCTGTCATCTTCAGCAAGGACCTTCAGGCACTGCTATTCTTGTAGGTTTCCCACTCAGCACGCCAGGCCTTGAGCCCTTTTCTTCTACCTGTCTTTCTTCACCTACAACACCTTCCACCATCTTCCAGCTAACAAAACACTCTGGAGGTTATTCTACTGAAACTTGTTTTGCAATGTAAAGCGCAGGATTGAGAGTAAATTAGTTAATGCATTGAAATTGGGTGTTTGAAACTGATCTGCTCACATGTTCGTTGTTCAGCCATATCTTAATCTTATGATGGATTTTTGCATTTCGTCTGTTTAGAGAACTAGCTTTCAGGGAAGAAGCTCTTATCTCCACTTGTCTACTACCTGTCTGGGTCCTTTTCCTGCATGGGCCCTGATAACTTACATACCAAACATGGAAAACAAATGCAAGAAAGAAAGAGAAAAAATGCTGCAGGGAAATTGAAGTAAGGCCGTGCTGAAAGAAAAAAATATATACCATTATTCAAACTGGATATGGGAATGTCATCTGTTTTCTCAGAGGTGTGCAAACACATGTCTGCAATTCAAAGATGTATGAATAACACATGTTCTCTTTTGACCTGGCCAAGATCTAAAAATTTTGATGCTTGAACTTGATTTACGTATTACATATATTTATCTCTTCATTATGGCAATTCTTCTTGTCAGACTGCAATAATTCAAATGTTAATCATATTTAGTATCATCTGCACTATATATTATACTGTCTAATAATTTCCAAAAGCTACTCTTGTAAAATGTAAAGTAAAAAACATTTTAAAGAATGGGTTCAGACACTGATGCATGGATGGAGTCAAATGTGTTCACTTCCCCCAGCCACACTTCCATGAGCAGAGAACGCAGAGAACATGTGTTTTCTTCAGGGAATGCAACACAACTGTAATATTAATTTACTTTCATGATTTTTCTCAGGTTGTCTTGTGTTTCTATGAGTCAGTGCTGGATGAATGTGTTATGAAGTCATTAGTTTTTTAAAAGAATATGAGAAAGCAGTTTCCTGACACCCGTACCACCTGAGGATGTTCACTGCCCATTTCTTTGGAAAATCTGAAGACAACTCTGTCTTAGGTGAGTATTCCTAGGTCACACAGACACTACTACATTCCCTGTGATCAGACTGAAAAGCTTAGTCAAGACTGGATGGATCTTCAGCACAGACACACAGCTGGCTGGGAAGCTTAACTTAATTTCTGCAAAAGACTTTATGTTTTGAAAAGTGTTGGGAGGGGAATGAAAACTCTCTGTTTCCACTACAGGAACATGTCCACATTTCTGAAATCCATTGTGCTCTCCAGGCTCCCTTGCTCTCTGACAGCCTGCTGGGGAGCACTGGAGCTTGGGAGTTGGGGAGTGCATTGAACCATGGCTGCCTGAATCTGCCTGAGGATGTCATCTGATGAGGGAACTACAAGGACCTGCACTATAAGACTCTGTCACATGAGCGGCCAAGAAGCTCGGAAGCCAGGTGCTCGTAAATCCCCATTTTCCTGTGAGAAAACTATCTGTTACAAAATTTCTTCAAGTATACCTTCCTAGAATAAAACATTTTCTTTATTTTTTTATGCTGAGGCAAGAAAGTGATAAAGCTGTTTTTTCCTGCCCAGAGTTCATCTTCAGAGATAAAGGAAAAACAGCTGCATCTCTGTGTTACAGGGTTGCAATCCCAAGATTACATGCAGAAATTTCTATTACCATTAGCAAAAAGATAATACAATTGATATGTGAGTATTTTAGAAACAAAGTGGCATGCTCTGTATAGAAGCATCCTGGGAGCTGCTTCACCGGCTAGCTCGCTCCCTGGCCCCGATATGAGAGAGGCTTGGTGGGTCTGAACCTCAGGCTGAAGCGTGGTCGGTGGCGTGGAAAAAAGAGTGGACTCTGCTTGGGTTTCACCTGGTTTTATTCCACCTGGTTACCTCCATGTGCAGATGGACAGAGCAGAGAGCGAGAGCAGGCGAGAGCCCCAGAGTGAGAGTCCCTGCAACCCCTCTGTCCCCACCTTAAGTACAGGGGGCGTGCACTGAGAAGGGGAGAACTTGGAACCAATCCCAGGGGAGGGGGGTGTGACCCAGAATGGGGGAACTTAACACAACAATGAAAGAAGGTGGTACCAGGGTATCTTGCCGAATCCTAGGGCTTTTTCCCCAGAATCATCCAGATTTTACAAGGTGATTGGAAAGGTCTATCACAAGGGAAACACCATCGGGGGTTTGGGAATGTGGATGTAGGAACAAACCATTACAAACATATAACAAAATATACAGAACATTAGAAAACCAAAAATGCGCACCGCTACAGTTCTGTTCAGTATGATTACTGGACCTCCATTTTTCCATTACTTGGATGGATTGTGAATATTTTATTCCAGAATTTTCCAAAGACTTTCATTATGAAAGAATCTTTGTTTTCAAACTTAAAGTCATTAGTCTGCTTTCAAAACACTGCTTTCCTCCGTAAGGAGGATTCAAAGTATTTTGGAGATAGAGGAGAGTAGAACTACTAGCAGTGGCTTTAATCATTATTTTATCACTATAAATATTTTATTTTCAAAAGGAGAATGTCACTAGAAGGCATTAAAAAGACCTAAATTTAACCACAGAATCATTGTGATAGGATCCAGAAAGGAGTACTGAAGTAGGTCCAGATTTGAAGCTGGATCCACCCAATTGGACAAAGTTGCCCAGTCTCCTCCAATTGCATTACAATTGCCTCTAAGGACAGAGATTCTACAACCTCTGTGGGTGATCCATTTCAGCTCTTGACTATATTGTAAAAAATTATTTACCACCAGCTAACTGAAATTTCCAATTTTTGGCCATTGTCCCATATTCTTTTGCTATGTACTTTCAAGAGTCTGGCTTTATCTTCTCTATGAATCTCTTAGACAGATGCGGTCAGTGTTAAGATTTCTCCTTTAACCTTGTCTTCTCTAAAGAAGCCCAAATCCAGCTGTTCCAATACCTCTGCGTGTGTCACACCTCCTAATCTGCACTGTCACCTTGCCCTGGACCCCAGTCTGTCAATGTCTTTATTCCACTGAAGAGTCCAAACCCAGACACTTCTAGAAGTAGCTCACATGGACTGATTAGAGTGAAATAAGGAAATTATTTTTCCCACTTGCTAGCTACACTCTTGCTAACATGGCTCAGTGTTAATTAATCTTTGTTGTTGCAAATTTCAACTGCTGATTACTGCTTGCCGACCACTGGGAACTCAGGACGTCTTCTACACAGCCGCTTTTTCCTCCAGGCACATCCCAGCCTGCACTGCTGGGGTTATTCTATCCCAGATGCAGGACTTTGTATCAATTTCTTTTTAACTACATCAGGTTCTTCTCTGCCGATTTCTTTAGCCTGTCCAGATCTGTCTGTCTTCGTTTCCTCCATGCTGGCTGCTCCCCATGATATAGTATTGCCCACAAACCTGCAGAGGGTGTATTCCATCCTTACATGCATTGAACACTATCAGCCTCTGGGGAACACCACTTGGAACTGGCTTTTGGTTAGGCTTCATATTGCAAAATCCTCTATGCCTGTGACGTATTCACACACCCGACAGCAGGAAGTATTGTGTTTGGAGTTATCTGTCCACTGCTGCTCCTTTACAGAAACTGATTAAAATGTTTGGGGTTTGGATGTTTGGTTGGATGGTTTTGGTTTTGTGTTGGCTTTTTTTTTCCCCCACTGATTTCTGCTCCTGAAATCAGGAAACCCCCAGTTTAACCAACTTTGTTGACACATGCTTTTAAACACACCTCTTATCTGACCCTCTGATTTCCTATTTTACTAGCTGAAACAGAACCAAAACGTAAGGACCATTGAAATTGGAGTTATCTGCTGCCACAAGATAGCAAGGGGCACATAGTAGGAAAGAAGAGAAGCAAAACCTTCTGTCTGCTTGTAAACTCACAGCCTCTTAGAGGTTTGCATTTGTCCTGCCAATTTAAGCATGAGTGACAAACAGCAACACAAAGCATCATATTATACTGTACTCTCAAATGCTAAATACATATATGGATTTCATTAAGTTTTCATTAGTTCAGTGAAAAGCCCATCTGTGAACTCCAGTGAACACAACAGAGTAACATGGAATCCAAACAGAACATCTGGTAAACTCTAAAGAAAGTTCAAATAGAAACTAGTCTGTGACTGACTCTGGAAAAAGTAAATTTTAAAGCAAAAAAGTACTCTTCCAATTCATGACTCAATAAAAACCACACTGTTCATTAACAGGCACTCAACATAACAGAAATTGTACAACACAAAGAGAGATTATTTACATTTATTAGGAATAAGAAAAATAGGTTGTTTCATTTCACTGGGAAACACTGCATCCATTCATATGACAGCTCAATTAATTTCCAGTTTTCCAGCACTACTGACACTAATTTTACTGGGCTACCGGCGTACTTGCACCAAAATGCCCATAAGCTTCTAAAAAGCATTTTGAGGCTTTTCAAAGCATAAATTTGGGTAAGAAATTGTCAATGATGGCAGGAGCTGCTGAGAACTGAAGTGACAAATGTAGCCCTTAAATAAGATTTTTTATTCACTTCTCTGCTCTATGAAGTGACCAAAGATCATGTAGCTGCCCTGGCCACTTGCTCCTACCCAACACCATTTTTACTGTCATGAGATAACTTTACTTAGCTACCTGCTGACAGCCTGAAACAGAAACCGATAATGTTTATTAAGAAAACACTGCCCTTTATCAATTCTATCAATTTAACAGAATTTTTAAGTAACACACCCTATTTAATAGCTGAAGGGAGATGACAGTGCCAATGTATTTGGATTGTGGATTTTTTTCTGTCCCAGTATGAGGATTGATTGACTGCTGGGAAGGCATCTCTTGCTGAAAAACAAAAGGGTTTATAAATACCAGGTTCATATGAACTAGGAAAGCCAAAATACATCATTAACTTCTTTTCCACTGATAAATCTGTGCATTGATGTTTTGAGGCCCAGCTAATATGGGAGAGCTCCAGAACTGAAATTGTTGTATAAAGACAGTTTCAGAACAATGTAACCACAATAATCCTAGCTGTGATGACATCCATAAATCTTTATACTGGGGAAAGAATGAAGTGCTAAATAAGGTATATTTATACTGTAATTTGTTCATGAAATCTCAAGTTGGCAACTGAAGGAAACAATTAAATATATACTTATTCTTCTTAAAATTACCAGAGCAGATATTATCATAAAGTCCGAATGTGTGATTTTGCTTCTATTTTTAGGTATATTGAAGGCCGAGAAAATGTCAAGAAAATGTATTTTTGTGGAAAAATCTGTGCTGTGAAAAATGAAAAATTTGAACGAGATTTCCAGAACACTGGATCATCTTGTCAGCTGGTGTGAATTAGTGTGATTTGAGCATACTTCAAGAATGCATTCTAGCATCATCTGATAGCTCTGTGAAATAACATAAACCAAGACCAACTTATAGGAATGTTTTTAACTGTTTCTTTTTAGATTAAAATTAAAATGTGTAAAAGTTATCTGAGATTTTCCTGTGTCTCAAGAAATCTTGATGTGCCTGAAAACATTTCTTAGTTTTATTTCTTGAACAAAGAAAGGTGTATTAATGTCAAAACCTTTCCAAAAGTTTGTTATATATTTCACATTTTAGTGAAAATACAAAAAATTGTTAGAAAGTGGATAATTTAATACAGTAACAGCTCTTTAGCAAATTATAAACTTGTGTAGAGGTTGAGTGCTGAGATACTGAACTATTCTTAAAGCATCACTGTGTAAGAAAACATCTGTTTCTTACAAACTTAAGGAGAATAGAAAGGTTGAGCATATATACCATTCTAGTTGTTCTCAATTACAGTTGAATCAGTGTTTTTTTATTCTGCTACAGTATTTCCCTGAGCTTTTTTTTATGAGAGAGCGCTGTTTTCATTTGTTATTTTTTGTTTACTCTGCTTAGTTTTGTAAAATCTGCTCCTAGAAAATGAATGGGTGTTTTTCTGTATTAACTTTGTCCTTTCAGGCTGTGATCAGAAAGGGCAGGGTGACCAGTGTCCCAAATCATATTATAAAAAGTAATAAGGAGTATTCCCTGCCCCACATGCATTGTTCCAGAGTCAATAACAAAAGAAGCTGTGAGAAAGGAGTGTCTTCTATTATTATTATTCTATTATTATTAACCAGGAAAGGTGTATTACATAACATGAGAGCACATGACAGGCAGAAGAAGCAATGGTGTAAAACACTCCAGATGCAAGAAATGCTAAAAAAACTTGGGGAACTTCGAGTTCTAGACAGTGATTTCTTCTTCCTTGCCTGACTTCACACTATGACAGCAGCTTTCCCTCCTGCCCCCTGAAGGGATGTCTGAGGCCAACCTAAACATAAAGAAGGAAACATTATCTTTGTAGCTATGTGGAGTTCCTGCTACTCACTGGTTTTGCAACACAGACTGCCAGTCTATGGTTACAAGTCACTGGTGATATGAGAAAGGTCTATGCGATCATGAATGGCATTGAGGGCAAACTGACTGCTATTGCAGGAAAAGAGCTGAGGGTTTGTCATCAGCATCAAAAGAAGGCAGAGGTGGCTGTGGAACATGAACAGAGACATTAAGGAGACACAAAGCTCTTTCAAAAGGCCACTGATGGGGAAAGGCCACTAAGCAAAACAGACCTTTAATATGAATTCATATAGTTCGTCTCATGTTTCTATTCAGCTGCAAGTCATTCATTCATGTTTTGTTTCCACATTCTTACAGTTCTATATTCCCACGACTCCTTCCAAAATGGTTTTGAAGTCCTCATTAATGAGGAATACATGATTATGGTAATTTTCCACATTTTCCCTGTTATTGGGAAGATGTAGCTATGAGATCAATTGCCCAAAATAGAAAGAAACAACACATTGTGGTTTATGCCCCATCTGTGTTATCTGAACTTTATTTTCTGTTTAAATATATATATTTTTTTTTAATGAAGGACCATGTGTCAGGCCAAACCTTCAAAACAGAGCATTGGTTTATCTAGCTATGTCATTGCTTCTCATATTTTTGACAGTGACATCACTGGCCATTAAGCTAGCTAAGCAATATCTTTGTTTTTTTTATTTGTCTGTTCTCACAGATCTTTTTCTTTTGTTTTTGCAAGGTGCCTTGAATGTGAAATATATATCTTGTAGAATTTTTTCTACAATTAAGGCTTAGAAGAAGCTGATGAGGAAAAAGTCATCTAAAACAAGTAAGGGAGGGGGAAATTTGCTAAAAAGAAGAAAAGAGAACAGAGGAATAAGGGTTGCTTTGGTAATTGTCAGACTGGTAGCTGTTTGAAATAACTACTGCACAATAACTATTACTCAGTGTCGCCTGTGAGGACATGAAATGACGAGTTCAAGGTCCTTAGGGCAGTAAGGAATGTGCACAGTACATTCACCTCTCTGGACTTGAAGAGAACAGACTTTGGCCTCCTCAAGAATCTGCTTGGGAAGTTACTATGGGATAAAGACCTTGGAGGAAGAGAGGCCCAAGAAATCTGGTTAATGTTCAAGGATCATTTCCTCTAAGCTCAGGAACAATGAATCCCAATGAAGAGGCAAAAATTGTTAGAAAGTGGATAATTTAATACAGAAGCAAAAATGCTGAGGGCTGACACATGAACAAACAGGAAGTTTGTGACAAACTCAGCACAAAAAGGAAGCTTACAAACAGTGGAAGCAGAGACAGGCAGACAAAAATTTCTCAAACCAGCCAGGGATTGGGTTAAGAGAGCTGAAGTCCTGAGAGGATTAGATCTCACCAGGGATGTCAATGACAATAAGAAAAGTCTCTATAGGTACGTCAGCGATAAAGGGAAGACTAGGGAAAATGTGGTCTTCCTCTGGAAGGAAACAAGAGGCCTGGATACCAGGTGGAGAAGGCTGAGTGATTTTTCTCCCTTAGTCTTCACAGACAAATGCACCAGCCACCCAAGTCACAGAAGGCAAGGCAGGGATTGGGAGAATGAAACACCATCCAGTGCAGGAGAAGATCAGTTCTAAGACCATCTAAGGAACCTGAAGGTGCAGAAGTCCACGGGACCTAATGAGATGCAACTGTGTGTCCCAAGGGAAATGGCAGGTGAAGTGACTAAGGCACAATCCATCCTATTTGAGAGTCTTGGCAATCTGGCGAAGTTCTCACAATCTGGAAAAGTGATAACATAACTTTCATTTTCAAAAAAGGGAAAAACTATCTAAAGACCAGTTAGTCTGATTTTGGTGCTTAGCAAGGTCATCGAGCACCTCTTCCTGGAAACTATCGTAAGACACATGGAAAATAAGATGATTGGTGGCAGTCAGTATGGTTTCACTGAGGGTGAATTGCGCCTAACAAATTTGGTGGCGTTCCATGACATGGTTACAGAATTGGTGGATAGGAGAGGAGCAACTGACATAATATACCTGGACTTGTGCAACGCTGTACTGTATGTCTTCCTTGTCTCTAAACTGGAAAGACATGGATTTTCTGACCAGAGGGCTTGGTGGATAAGGAATGGGCTGGGTGGTCACACTCTGAGACTTGTGGTTAGTGGCTCATTGCCCAAAGAGAAAGTGGTGATGAGTGGCATCCATCAGGGGCTGATATTGAGAACAGCACTATTTAACATCTTTGCTGGTGACACAAACAGTAGGATTGAGAGCAGAGAGCACTCTTAGCAAGTTTGTCCACAGAATCACAGAATGGCTGGAGTTGGAAGGGACATTTCCAGTTCATCCAGGGCAACCCCCTGTAAAGCAAGTTCACCAAGAGCATGTTGAACAGGATTTCATCCAGGCAGATTTTGACTGTCTCTGGGGAATGAGATTCCACATCCTCTCTGCAAAACCTGTTGCAGTTGTCTGTCACCCTCAAATGACAGCACCGAGCTGTGTGGTGCGGTCAATACACTGGAAAAAAGGGATGCCATCCAGAGACAGGCTGGACAGACGGGCTGTATGAACCTCATGAAGTTCAAGTGCAAGGTCATGTACATGGGTTGGGGAGATCCCAAGCGCAAATATAGGCTGGGAAATGAGTGGATTGAGAGTAGTCCTGAAGAAAAGGAGTTTGGGCTGTTGCTGGAGAAGCTCAACATGACCCAGCAACATGTCCTTGCAGCCCAAACGTATCCTGGCTACATCAAAAGCAATGTGGCTACCAGGTCAAGGGAGATGATTCTTCCCCTCTACTCTGCTCTCATGAGACCCACTTGGAATATGCCCATCTCTTGGGCCCTCAAAACAGGAAAGACATGGACCTGTTGGAGCAGGTCCAGAGAAGGTTATGAAGATGGTCAGAGGGTGGGATTACCTGTGAAGGCTGAGAGAGTTGGGGTTGTTCAGCCTGGAGCAGAGAGGGCTCCAAGGAGACCTTATAGAAGCCTTTCAGTACCTAAAGGGGTCTACAAGCAAGCCAGAGAGGGAATTATACGAGGGCATGTAGTGGTGAGACAAGGGGTAATGGCTTTAAACCGAAAGAAGGTAGATTATACATTAGATATTAAAAAGAAATTCTTACCTGTGAGGGTGGTGAAGCACTGGAACAAGTTGGCCAGAGAAGTTGCAGATTCCCCATTCCTGGAAGTGTCCAAGGCCAGGCTGGATGGGGCTTTGAGCAGCCTGATCTAGTGGAAGGTGTCCTTGCCCACATCAGGGAGGTTGGAACTGGATGACTTTTAAGGTCCCTTTGTCCCCAAACCAGTTTGTGACACCATTTGGAAAAAACTTCAACCCCAAAGAATTGATTCATAAATAAAACTAAAATCAGCTTAGCTGATTTAGCTTTAGCCTGAAATAAAGCTGTTGTTTGGGGCGGGGGGGGAGTTTGTTGTTTTTTTGTTTTGTTTCATTTTCTGTGTTTTTTTTCTTCTTTCGTTTTTCAGGGGTTTTGGCGGGGGAAATAATGTTTTTTCACATGGGAACTTGTGTGGAAGAGTTAAAGTCTGTTGGAATACTTTATTGGTACAAGGTTTGCTGTTCATTTCCTTCTGATTAGATGAGGTTTCAGCATGTTTCTTCTACATGGGGCTGCTATCAAGGCCTGATTCTGATTTCATTTATATAGCACCATTTTATACCAGCATACCCAGATAACCTTATTGGAGAGATTCCTGATTTAGTCTGGTATGAGATCTGTACAGGACTCTAAAATTGTTTGAATAGATGCTTTCTCTGTTTAATAGCCAAGATGAAAAATGTTTGGATCAAACTACGAATATTTTTTTGCTTCTCATCCTTGCTGAAATGAAAATGTAAAAATAGTTTAATACAATAGAACACATTGGCCTGAGATGAAAGGTTTCATATATTCTAACTAAAACAAAAAAGGGAGGATTCACAAAATAAAAATTCCTTAAGCTGCTGCTGTTCTCTTCCTTTGCCTTTTAGTCACTAGTTCAAGGTTAGACTTTTCTCTCATACTTGGAAATATAGGTCCAGATACTGCATTTTTGAAGTCATTTCAAGACAATACCTTAACAACCAAGCTATGTGCCATTCTAAGAGAAAAATTGATCTCCTTTTCTGTAATGTTTTTACACACACTTTAAATAGCATTCATCGCAGCACACAAGTCAAATTCATCTGATCAAATTCAGATGTCTGCATCCAGATATCCCCAATTTCCTTTAAATAATAGCAAGAAATAAGTACTTTGAGGTTTTATTACCTTAAGAGCTAAAATAAGCGTGACATTTTTCTTTGACCTTCAAGCTGTAAATGTGCATTCCTGCCTTATGCCACCAAGCTCTCTTATTGTATGCCAGACAACTTTTAATGTCAGAGAGAACACTTCTGCCTACACTGTCCTCTACAATGCCAGCTCTCATGGTGTGCACAGAGCATACACACACTGTTACTGTGCAAAACCAATGGATGCTGAGCTGGGCAGCCATGGATATGTTTTCAAGTGTCCAGGATATCAATTTTATCTTTTGTCTGAGGAATGCTCTGCTGCTTTCCAGTCAGACTTAAGCCAGGACAATTAAAATCTGAATGCAGTCAGTAATTTATAACATTTGACAGAAAAAACTGCAGGTGTTTTTGGGACAAAAATGAGAAAATTAAACACAAATATAATTTATTCTACTTACTTGTATAATCTAAACGTCTAAACAGAACTTCTTTCTGACTCTCAGTTAAGACCAGATAATGGCCTATATACCCTATTCCACTTTGGAATAACAGCAGGGTTGATGCCTCTGTCTTCCTCAAGATGTATTGTAACAGCAGTCCAGGTGATTTAAACTTAGAATTCTACTTCTTTTTTCTGAATATTGCATGGGTACTTACAAAAGGCACAAGTGTAACATGGAAATGTAAAGTAGTTCATGCATAGCAGAGCAGTTAAAACAGGAGTATCCTAACACATCACCTCACAGAATCTTCCAGCTTGATGGCACTCAAAAGAGAGGGGGAAGACACTGAGTTAAATGTTTGTAATAGACCAGGACTTGAAGGCCCTGCCTGTCAGATGGCTTATGTAGCCATGTGGATGTACAAACAATACAGGTGAAACCTCTAAAGCCATAATGTCAGACCTATTATACTCCATTTTCCCACAGTCATTCAGAAAACAAAAACTGGTGAAGCAAGCCGTTTTCTCAAATGTCAAAATGTAAAGACAGACATATCAAAGACACATATGAAATCTATTGGTTGAAAGAGAAAATCTGTATGCACTAGTACCCAATCTAACACTTCCCCCCCCCACTCCCCCCCCCCACATTTATGGGGTTGTAGACATATTAAAAAAAAAAAATGTTCACAACTAATCAGTAAATTCAGACTAAATTTGGAAATTTTTCAAGGATGAAAGTATATTTAGATTTAAAGACATCCAACGCTTGAAAAAATAGCTTTAAGCTCAATTAGTCTGAGATGCACTCAGAAGCTCTCAAAAATTATGCACCAAGCTGCTGTTCTCTCTTTACACTGCATCACCCTTAAATCCCTCAGCAGCCTCAGGATTTACAGGTAGACTAGATAGCTCTACATTATATGATGATCTCCTCCATGACTTCAGTAAGAATAGAAATGTCCCCTTGCTTCTGTTACCTGGCAACAGGCGAAGGTCTGCTGTGTAACATAGTGCTGATTTCTTATGCTGTACACACATTTTAAAGGTAGTATCTAATTCTATAAATTGTAGTATCTCTTTATCCCATCCCAGCTTGTATAAATCAGTACTTGAAAAAGAATTTGGGATCACTCAAATGAAAATTCAGGGAGTGAATGAAGTCTCCCTTTCTTTTTCTCTAAGTAGATCACAATCTCAGTAGAGAAAAAAGTACACTGCTGATGCCAGGAAAAAGGAGGAGGACAAGAATTCTGCTGCAGAGGATTTGTGAGGTGTGGAGTTATTTTAATATTGCTGGATGAAAAATCTGTTACTAAAATAAGAGTTTGGAATTAATCCACTTCCACCAGAGTGGAGGAATGTTGGCTTCACTAGTTTTAAATGCTCCAATAAAAATGCTACATTTTTATAATTCTGTCTATGTTCACTTTCAACTTGGTCTCCATAAATTGCTGACACTTGATGAAAACTTTGGCCTAGGCATTTCATTTTCTTTAGCTTTATCTATATTTCATTTTTTTGTGCTCTATATGGAGAAAAATACATGAAAACCTGGACAAAAACAAGTTACACACATGAAGCATATGTGGTATATGTCATGGAATGACACAGTTCTAGGACATATCAAGAGTGTAAGAGAACTAAAATAGACATTAAATGTTAAGGCATAAACCTGATCTGAAATGCCAAATTAATGTGCAAGTATTTCAGAATTTTACTTAAGAACTGTATATTTCATGACTTAATTTCACAAAAAAGCAAATAAGATAGTGTTTCCAGGAAAAATTTCTTAATTTTATTTAAATTTAAAAAAATCTTGACTGAATTAATATTGTGGAAAAAGGAGTTTATTCAAATTATAAAACACATTTCTCCAATATTTTTTAATATCTCAGTGGGAGGAGCAAGGATACTTCAGTGAAACATTTTTTCATCAGATTTTTTTCTCAATTCTATTGCGATTTCTCTTCCAGAGAACCATAAAATCACTTAGGTTGGAAGAGATCTATGAAGATCATCTTGTCTAACAACATGCTCAAGGCAGGCTCAGACAGATCAGGCTTCTGAGGGTCACGTCCATTTGGGTTTTAAATATCTTCAAGGAACAAAATTGTCTCTGGGCATTCTGGTCCAGAGTCTGAAAATTCTCATGGAGATTTTTTTCCTCCAGTACAAAATCTCCATCTTCTGAATTTTTCCTCATCCTATCTGTGCACCCATAAGAGTCTGGGTGCATCCTCTTTGCATCATCTTTCCAGGTAGTTGTAGACATCAATAAGATTTCCTCCAAAGCCTCCAGTACAGAATGAATAAAATCAGCTTCCTCAAGCTCTCCTTTCGTTTCATGTACTCTTATACCATGACTATTTCGGCATCTCTGCATCTCTGCTAAAGAGACTCCAGTATGCTGATGATCTTTTTTTTTTTTTTTTTT
This sequence comes from Cyanoderma ruficeps, assembly GCA_008694505.1. Classification (NCBI taxonomy): domain Eukaryota; kingdom Metazoa; phylum Chordata; class Aves; order Passeriformes; family Timaliidae; genus Cyanoderma; species Cyanoderma ruficeps. Next base: position 1,741,900 of record VZDJ01000302.1, read on the forward strand.
T
>VZDJ01000302.1:1741909-1895620 GCA_008694505.1 Cyanoderma ruficeps
TTTTTTTTAAGGTCAAAATCATAAATAGAAAGCAGTGTAATGACTGAAAACTTCCAATGTGAGGAGCACGCTAAGATTCCTGTTATGTATGCTTTGGAGTAGGGATCTGAGGTCCTCTTTCTCTTCCAAATTTATGTTTAATTATTGAATTATGGTTCTTTGTCACATTTTCTGCATCTTGAAAATAGTTCAACTTTATATAAGTAATAAAATGTTCATTTTGAGGTAAAGAAAGCAAGAGACTTCAACTCCAAAGGAGTGAGTATCAAAGTTCATACCTGGAGGCAGGTGAAACAGGGAAAGGTGCTAAAACTAAATCAGGCAACCTGTGAAAAAATCCTTTGAAAATGCTATTGTTTATAAAGATGTGATTCTCTGATGAAAAGCAGCAATAGGTCCTGACAGAAGTACAGAATGAAAAAATTACTCTGAAATATTGCCCTATTTAACAAAAATAGCAATATTTTTGGTTTCTGAAAACTAATAATTGATAATACAACATGCTTGTAAATTGAAATATGTTCCTTTAACCTCTTTTTAAAGAATGAATTTGAACTGGATTTAAACATATGTCAATTCCTGAGAGCAATTGTCAGACTTTTAAAGCAATTGAATCTGATGTTTAATAGCTTAGTAAATTTCTGGGTAGCAAATCCACCAGATATACATGTATGAATTCCAAGAGTAAAATTCTACTTGTTTCACTTATGCTGGAGGTGTCCATTTTTTTTTGTAAGGGATTATTTTCCTCAACATGATAACCAAGACCAGGTTTTTCAAAGGCTTGAGGACAACAGGCCTACCCTAATGAACAGTTCCACTGACATCATCTGAGTCTTGTCTAAGTAAAAGACGGAGAATTTGAGGAAATACACAGTTCTTAAGATTTAAGAACATGGTTTCCATATTGGACAGCAACAACCCCATAAATTACAAAGATTAAAAGATTAAATGCTGCCAATATTTTAATTTGACATAACAGTATGCAAAGAAGGAACTGAGCTAACTATTCACTAAAATATTTTTAACACATTGTTATTAGTTAAATTAACTCCCTACTCAGGGTGTGACTCATGCATATGTTTTTAATTTAACTTGAATAACACCAGCTTCATTTCTGAATATTCTATGGGTTCATTTTCCAAAGAGCATAGTTGAAAAATAACACGAAAACAACTAGAGAAAATGATGCTTAAATAGGTAGCTAAGATTTTGGGTTGTTCATGAGAAGACGACTAAAGACACCATTCTGCTTTTTCTACTTTTCCAGTTCTCATTTTTGCCCTCTATATGTAGCAACTCTAGAGAAACAATCTTTATATAATCTTTCTCTAAAAATGGTTTTACATTTACTACATGAAACAAGCCTAAAGAGAGGGGAAAGCACGTATACACTGAATTACTAAAGAATCATGGAATCATTAAGGTTGGAAAAGACCTCCAAGATCTTTGAGTCCAACTTTTGGCTAAACACCACCGTGTCAGTTAAACTGCAGTACTAAGTGTCTCATGAAACATCCTGTCGTTTCTTGAACGCTTCCAAGGATGGTCCTTCAACCACGTCCCTGGGCAGTTCTTCCAATTCTTAATCACCCATTCAGTGAAGAAATTTGTTCTTATGTCCAACCTGAACATCCTTTGGTACAACTTGAGGCCATTTCCCCTTATCCTGTCACTGCCTGCCGAGGAGAAGAGACTGATAGCCACCCTGTAACAGCCTCCTTTCTGAGAGTTATAGAGAGCAAAAGGTCTCCCCTGAGCCTCCTTTTCTCCATCATAAACAAGCCCAACTCCCTCAGCTGCTCCCCACAAGACTTGTGCTCCAGACCCTTCTCCAGCTCCATTGCCCTTCTCTGGACTCGCTCCAGTACCTCAATGCCTTTCTTGCAGTAAGAGGCCCAGAACTGGATACAGGATTAGAGGTGTGGCTTCACCAGTGTTAAGAACAGGGGAACAATCTCTGCCCTGGTCCTGCTGGCCACACTATTGCTGATGCAGGCCAGGATGTCGTTGGCCTTCTTGGCCCCCTGGGCACACACTGGCTCATGTCCAGCTGCTGTCAACCAGCACTCCCAGTTCCTTTTCCCCAGGTAGCTTTCCAACCACTCTGCTCCCAGCCTGTAGCACAGCCTGGGGTTGTTGTGACCCAAGGGCAGGACCCAGCACTTGGCCTTCTTGAACCTCTTACCGCTGGCCTTCACCCATCAATGCAGCCTGTCCAGATCATCCTGCAGATCTTTCCAACCCTTCAGCAGATCAATACTCCCACCCAACTTAATGTTGTCTGCAAACTTACTGAGCGTGCCCTAGATCCCCTAATCCAGACCATCAATAAAATTATTAAACAAGATTGACCCGATACTGAATATCACCATGCCCAAGACAACCTCCAGACACCACATCCTACCAGCCCTTCTCTGTTTGTAAACAGCAGGTCTAGCAGGGCACTGCTCCCAGCAGACTGACTTACCAGCTACATTAGGAATTTGTCTTCCACACACTCTAGCAACCTCCTAGACTCCATCTTATTAACTGTTGAGTTTCCAGCTGATATCTGACAAGTTGAAGTCTCCCCCAAGAGCAAGGGCTATCAATTGTGAACTGTCATCTAGACACTTATAAAATACAGTAAGAAAATTGTTGTAACAATTTCCTGCCAGTCCATACCATGGATTTGAAGTGTACTCTAGACTCAGGCCAGATCTTCTCTGCCATCACCTGAACCATCATCACTACTCTTTGGCTGGTCTGAGAGGAGGGAAACAGTTGTGAATCATGACTTTATGATTCCTGCAGATGCCACAGAAGGCAAGAGGCCTCCAGCCCACTTAGCTAGGCTAGACAAGCCTTGAGACTCAGATGAAGTCTGATTAATGTGGTACTACCACAAATACCTCTATTTTCTTGATTTCACAGAATTTGCTTATGGAAACTGCTTTATCTTCTTACCAGTACTCACTCCTGTTGAACCCACTTGTGCAACACGTCTTGAGACCAATGAGACATTCTTCGACATCATACAGCATGGCTCAGATATAAGCAACTTCCCCTTCGTACTGTTGTGTCTGTCAAGGCTATTCAAAGCACAATCTACTCAAAGCAAGGTTCTTCTGTTACTCAGTACTGTACAGAGCAGAGCACAGGAGTATCAATCTTTTATATGTTTCTTTGTTCTTCCAGCACAATTAGGAAAACAAAGAAAACAATTAGTTTCCAAATTAATTGTAGATTGAACTTTTGTGACACTTCAGAAACACTTTTTCTGCTTTTAAAGATATTAAGAAGCAAAAAAAATTTATGTTTTCTCTTAGATACCCATGCAGATGAGTCACAGAATTTGCTGTCAGCACACTCATTAAAATGAAATTTAACCTCTTTTTCATTGAACAATTTGCCAAAAACATAAACATAAAAACTATGCTTTTATGCATGTTCTGGTAGTTCTAATTATACATTGGTTATGTTTTTCTTTAAAAATATACATTTGCTTTGAAAAATGTATAAGTTTTTACTGACTTCTAATTTTAGAGTGTAATGGAAAAAAAGTAATATACACATATCCACTGAGATGAGCCCTATAATTGTTATATATTTAGTGCCACATTCATCATTTCAGAGATCAAAAGTCTGCCCTGGCATGCTACATTTCCTGGTGGAAGAAAAGGATAATGGAAAAGTGTTGTCAGTGCTCTGCCATAAGGACCTCTCTAGTCAAAAGCATTTTGCCTATACAGAATATTAGACCAATTTTTAAGGAAATGTTGCCATTTTCTAGGCACTGTAGGCTGACGGCAAGGAACCACAGCTCAAAAGGTATCAGATGCCAGTCAGATGTGATCTTTCGTCTGAATTTGGGCTGATGTTTGATGTTTGATCCTGTTTTTAGACTATCCTTTCTTGCTGAACGTAATTTTCCCATTACAGATACCACACCAAATCTTTCAGGGCAATAGCATAGGCAATCAGTCCCTTATCTAGTTCTGAGAGAAAAGGGGACATTAGATTATATAATATGAAAAGTAGAGTGCTTTCTTTCAGGTGTGCTAAACTAGTTTCATCCTACACCTGGGAAAATGATTTTGTATTCAATCCATTTGTGTTATAGACAGATTCATGATCTTCCCCTCTTCAGAGGCAGCAGAAGATAAAGGGAGTTTTCTTCATGATTTAAGTGTTAATAAAGAAGTTAAAGGTCTGAGTAGCTAATTTCTTGTCTGAATGATGTCACCGCAGTAATTATTATTATTAGTAGTAGTATTTTTTTCCCTATAGATAGGAAAATATAATATCCATGCCTGAAGGGATAAAGAGCTTTTCTATGGGAAAAAATTCTACATAGCAGTGTGGTGATGTTCTTACAATTTAAATTCTTTCTACTTGAAAACAGTGAAAAAATCTTAATGCCAGCCACTTCGCCTTAGACTAAACAAAATTCTCACAATATTTAATGATTTGGTCCCATAGCTTTATACAGGCAATTCAAAATCTGTAGTGAAGACCATGATGATCCCAAATTGATTAATCATAAATCATTGAGGTTGTGACAAGAAGATAGTTTGATATTGATTTATTTTTATAAAGAAATATTATATAAAGTTAGTCTCAAGAGAATTTCTCAATCTTTCCTCTTCAGCAAAGAGTGCTGTGGAAGATGAAATGCATGCCTGTGGTTGGTATCGGTATTCCAAACTTAGCTGGGTTGCCAAGCGCTTCAGCTGGCAATATTTGTTCCTCTAAGCCACAGAGCAGTTCCACTCCATTCTTCTGTTTAAATAATTTTAATACTTTCCAGAATGTAAAAATATGAGTTTAATATGGGGTTGTTTCCACAGACGGCCCCACTAAACCCCAGATTGCATTAAATGTATACAAGTGACATTACAGATGCAAACTGTTTCTTGTTTATGTAACATCAAAGGCATCTCTTTTGTAAATATTGTAAAACCACATGTACTCATTGGTATCTATACTGAACACAGTTACACTTATTTCCTCATAATTATTTCAATGGTTTAAAAGATATGTATTTGTGATGACTAGTGGTAAATATGCATATCCCACATATGCGCTACTCAGATATTCAAACTTCAAAAGAATATTATTGCAAAACCAAGCAGTTAGAAGTTATGAAAAGCAGAATTATGCTTGCTTATGGATGCTGCTTTTGATACTGTGATCACATGCTAATTTTTCATGATCCTTTTCCCATTTAGCACACTGGAGGAGGGATAATGGTCTGTTATTGAGTATCCAGCCTTCAGTCCAATGTATGATGCTATATCTGATGTACTGACACATCTAACCATGTCCTTGAGCACCAAGTGTGCTCACACCTGGAAACAGATCTTTTAGAAATTAAAGGGGGTAAAATATATATGGTACATGAGTTGTTATGCTATCCTGGCTAATACCAGGCACCACCCTGACATTCAGAATAGCCTTTTCTCTAGCTAAGTTAATACGCTGCCCTTCATTTCCTCAGAGTGGGGATTGTTTTGCACTAACATATGAACTCAAAAAGCCTCTACATGGCTTTGCCATCAAATGCCACATGCAAATTAAGTATAAATAAATTTAATTTGAAACTTTGAGTGCCTAAGAAAAATAAAATTCCAAAGCCACTATGAAGAACATGTGTTGGATTACTCTTAGCATAAAGCTTCAATAAAAGGGCTTGAACTTCAATTATTGTTATGACTGCTTGTTGACAACTGAAACATCTCTTTCTATTGACTCAAAGATACGTATTCTACATCTGGTTACTGATGACTATTGAGATGAAGGCCTGGAACAGCAAGTAAGCCTGATTGACTCAGCAGCATAGGAAAATAGGAAATTTACTGGAGAAAATATTACTATTTCTTCCGTTATTCAAAATCCAGCTTTACTGAAGATGGAGCTAAGATGCATCTATACTTAGGTACAGAGGGACAGACCAGGCTCTACCAATCTGGACTGGTGCTTCCATGCCAATTTTGGTCCAGAAGCTGTTCAGACATATTAACTTGTGATTGGTGACTGTACTCATACATGCTTCCCTTCAAGAGGGAGACCCTGATCAGCAAAGACAGTCCTGTGCTATTGTGTGTGAATGGTTTCCAGTCCACTGTCAGCTCTACTCTCCACTAAGAGCCTGGTGGTTATTATATGTATCAGATGCAGGTTCTTAGTCTACATATCCATGTGAGAAAAACTCAGAACTTGTACTAGGATTGAGTTTCTTTTTCTGCTTAATGGCAAACTCAATCATGGCCCAGGAAATGCCATAGAAGAGCTAAGTTTATGGTGTGACTCACTGTCATACAGACCAGAAAAATAATGCAAGGTTTGATTCTGGAAAATAAAAGAATTTATTGTCTCTTGGAAGAAATGGAAAACAAGGTCATGTTTAAAGAGCATTATACAACATTCTCAGGAAAAGAGAGGTTAATAAGAAAAAGAGATGTTCATAGGAAAATTTAGGCTGCCAAGTATGATTTACCAATGTTTTTTAGGGTATCACAGAAAACAAATTTGAGGATGGCAGCAGATGATGGAACAGTGCCTCTTTTTTGTTTAGGATGCTTTGTGACCACACCTGTTTAAAACCCCTTTCATGAGAAAAATGAAGTGTTGAAGTATTTTCATTTCAGTTTGAAATGGTTTTCTGGGTCTACATAGTAGTGGTTGTATGCAAGTGTAATTTAAAACACTTCAGTATAAAATTTAGGGAAATCATATTTAAGATCCTATGTGGCAACTCATGTTGTTCTAGAAAGCAAATGAGCAGCACAATACCATTTTTTGGAGGCAGTAGCATTTTCTTTCAGCTTCTTACTATTCATAATTTTGCTCACTTGGCTATTCAAAAACAAAATGTAGGCAGAAAGCTAGTATGCAATATATTTGTTAAAAATGCAGAATTGAGCACTGAATAATTTTAAGAAGAAAAAATATAACTAGGTTTGGTTTTTTGGTTTGGTTACTTTTTGCATTAAAAAAGTTACCAGAAGTGTCATATTGTTGTTAGCATTTGAAATTTATTCACTTAAATGGTCAAAGCATCTGAAGGGTATAACATATAAGGCATAGTAACATATATATGTGTGTGTATATATATATACACACGCATATATATATATTTCCTTTATCGTTTTATGCATACATTAATGAATGAGATAACTTCCTTCCATGTTATGAAGGGCACCTTAGTAATGTATATTAATATATTATGGATAGAAGGGTGCACAAAAGATGGAACCAACCTCTTTCCAGTGGTGTCCAGTGACAGGACTGCAGTCAATGGGCAGAAACTGAAGCACAAGAGATTCCCTCTGAACATCTGGAAACACTTTTTCTCTATGAGGGTGTCTGAGCACTGGTACAATCTGCCCAGAGAGGCCATGGAGATAGTCAAAAGTTGTCTGGAAACCAGCTTGAACAACTGGCTTTAGGTGGCTGTGATTTAGCAGGATGTTTGGACCAGATGACCTCCAGAGGTCCCTTCAAAACCATTCTGTGGTTCTGTGATAAATATTCAATCATGAGCAGTCTAAGAAGATATATTAATGATTCGTATAGTACAGTCATCTATCACATACCTCACATTGACACCAGGATTTTTTCTGAGTTTTAAATGAGTCAAATGCAATATTTATTGGCAACAGACAGTGAAATTTCTTACGGGTAACCACTGCAAAAATCTCTATTCTTATCACTGCTATAAGTTCCCCTAACTTTTTCATACTTGTCAAAAGGGTTCACTATTATTACAACATTTAATAGTATACTTGTTAGAATAATTTCATATAGAATTTAGATAACATTCATGAATGATATTTATTTTTGTCCCTCATTACTCTGGCAGTTCTTTAATCTTCTAAGATGGCAGAACAAATGCAATTTACAAATGCATAAAACTTCAAAATTACAGCACAAGGAAAGGTACGTCCAACTAAATCTGTGATAGAAGTTTTGCTACACCTCTAAACAATGAATTTCAGTGTTCTTAGAAATATATGGATATGTAGGCCAACAGTATGGAAATATGACATGCAATGGCAGTGGCCTTGACAGATCACTGCAGCACCTCTTACCCCATGCTGAAAAGGAGACTTGGTACCAAAGTTGTTTTTTTTAATCAGAAACATTAATTTCCTCAGAAGTCTAAATCTTTCATAAGACTTTCATCTAGGCTTCACTTTCATAGGCTTTGGTTTGTAATACAAATGTCCTTTGATTTTTCTTGCTGATTTTTATTTACAAAAAACGCAATGCTGCCATCCAGTCTCTTTTAATATGCATATCATATAGATTTTGTTTAGACTCTGTATTTCCTTCCTTCCTTTCAAGCCACTGATTTTTGATTAGTCTCAGTTCCCTTCTTCTACTAATCTCTGCCCTGCAGTAGCATCCATCTCTCTTAATTGTTCCACTTTCATTTCAGAGGCACCCTATGTTTGCTGCCTGTCCTCTGTGTCTTTGCATAGGGCATGCTTTCTTTGACACATGACTAAACAGTGCAGAAGAGAACTTCTTTCTCTCCCTTTTGATGTCTGGCCTCAGCCTGCCCTGGAAATAATAATGTGAAGAATAGACTCATACAATCATTAGGTTGAAAAGACCCTCAAGACCAGAGTCCAGCCTTGGACCAAACGCTGCCATGTCAACTTAATCTTAACAATAAGCGCTATGTCCAGTCATTTCTTACACACTCTCAGGGATGATGACTCCACCACTTTCCTGGGCAGCAAGTTCTAGTCATAAAACGCCTTTTCATTGAAGAAATTTATCCTGATGTCCAACCCAAATCTCTCCTGATATAAAATGAGAGCATTTCCTCTCATCCTGTCATTTGTTACCTGGAGTAGAGGCTTACCCCACCCAGCTGTAACCTCCTTTCAGGCAGCTGCAGAGAGTTATAAGGTCTCCCTTGAGCCTCCATTTCTCCAGAATAAACACCCTCCTCACAAGACTTATGCTCCAGGCCCTTCACCAGCTCCATGACCCTATCCCAGGCATGCTCCAGTACCTCCACATCCTTCCTGAATTGAAGGCCCAGAACTGGACACAATACACAAGGCCTCACCAAGCACAAAGGGACAATCACTGTCCTCGTCCTGCTGGCCACACTATTGCTGATACAGGCCAGGATGTCAATAGCCTTCTCGGCTACCTGGGCACACTCTGGCTCATGTCCAGCTGCTGTCAACCATCACCCCCAGCTCCTTTTCCCCAGGCAGCTTTCCAACCACTCTGCCCCCAACCTATAGCACTGCAGGGCTTTGTTGTGACCCAAGGGCAGGACCCAGCACTTGGCCTTGTTGAACCTCACACCATTGGCCTTGACCCATCAATGCAGCCAGTCCAGATCCTGCTGCAGAGCCTTCCTGCCCTCCAGCAGATCAACACTCTCGCCCAGCTTACTGTCATCTGTGAATTTACTGAGGGTGCACTTGATTCCCTCATCCAGATCATCAACAAAGAAATTAAACAGGCCTGGGATGTCAGTATGCTCCATAAGAACATAAGTTTCTGGGATTTTTGTGGTCAAGTTTTAGCAAACTTCTTGTGAGTTCATACAAATTGGACTTTTCCAAGATTTACATTATAAGTGGTTTCTGGTATGGATAGCAAACAGCGCATCAGTGACACACAGACCACCCTTTTGCCAGATGTCAATTTCCTGCTCAACATTTGAGGAGGGCACAAGAGCCGCCAAAGTAAAGGTTATGGGACTGTTTTCTTAACTGCAAAAAATAGCATGTTTTTCTCTTGCTTCACAGCAGAAACATTTTGGCTGAATTTTTCCAAAAGATTTCTTCACAAGGCAAATGCCGCACATGGAAAATTTCAACCTAAACAGTTAGTTTGGCAAAAGTATAAGCAACTAGGTCTTATAACAGGAAATGTTTGCAGCCTTAATACTAAGCAGGGCTACCAATTCAACATATAATTTACTCAGCACCACCCTTATGCACTGACAAAGATATTCAGCACCTTGCAAGGCCAAGCTGTGAACTTGGAAGGAATGAGCCATAGCTCTCAGTTAATGGTGACAAGCGTTGAGTATTCTCTTTTAACCACGATCTGCCCATTTTTTGCAGCGTAGCTGTTTACATTCTACAGCCACCATATTTTTAAAAGTCCTTCACTAAGTTTGACACTCATGATGATTTCAACAAAGTTGAAAAGCAGAGAAAGATGGCCTGCATAGTTTCCACCACAGCTTTTATGACTAAGGTAGTTTTTGAACCCTTTTTACTCTTCCATGAAGACACTTTGCCCGTCTATTTTTGTCCTGTTGGAACATGAGGTTATCCACATCACCAGATATAGGATCCACACCATCAAATATATGACACATGAGCATGCATACCAATGAATACTCCACAAAAGTGATGGCAAGACTGCAGAATGTGGGTTGCTAGTATACAGGCTTCACTATCTTTTCCATTAGATGGCCAGTGACCTTAGGTGCTAAGGGACTTTGCTTTTGGCTTTTTTACTCCAGAATAATTTTACAGTATCACAACATGTAGAAAAAACCTGCCATCTATAATAGGTCTAGAAAAGCCCCTCTTCTGGGATTTTTCAGCCATGTTACTTGTGCATTGTATTTTTCTACTGGTTCGAACTCAGAAACATGTAAGAGAGGTGTGTTTTTCTGGGAAGCCTTTTCTTTCTCTGAGCTGATAATTTTAGTGCAATGAGACGTAAGAGGGACAGTCCTTCAAATTTCAAACTCATCCTTGGACTTGAAGTGAAAGAACTGTTTTCCTGCTGCTTCTGTTAAAGCATTAAGCTTCCAAAACAGAGGGAGAGAACACATACCTATTACCCATCACTGTCACCAGGTCCACTGAAATGAATTCTTGCAGGAGGCATACACCTCTTGAATTGAAAGTGGTCATACAGAACATTTCACTAGTACAACATCCCCTCCTAGAGGGGATACCACCACTTAGCACTGCTGTGCTATGTCCCAGCCAGATGCTCAACAAGAAAAGCCGAGGGTAAAAACATATATCAAAAAGTGTTATGCTTGCATAGAAAGGTTTTCGGAGCAAGAGGCCTACAGGGTTGGCTTTTGTGAGAAGGTGCTAGAAGCTTCCTCTGTGTCCAATAAAAGAAATGTCAGCTGGCTCTGAGATGGACCTGCCACTGATGAATGCTGAGTGGAGTCATTGCACCTCAAATTTACTGTGCAAGAGTGAATTCCAGTCAGAGGGAGTGAGAATAAACATTCTGCTGACATCAAGGTCAGTGAAAAAGTACAAAGAGGAGGTGGTCCAGAGCAGAGATTGCCATGCAGCCTGTAGTGCAGACAACAGTGAGGCAGCTGTGCCCCTACACAGGCAATGGAAGACCAAGGGGAAACAAGGATCCACCTATAGCCCCTGGAGGAGCACACACTGGAGCAGGGGTAGAGTGTGCGGAGTCCTTCCCCTGAGGATGAAGGAGAAACAGAGACAACATATGATAACGTGCCTTTCCCAATTCCCCTGCACTGCTTGATGGGAGGAGGTAGAGAAATAGGAAGTGAAGTTTAGTCTGGGAAAGAAGGGAGGGGTGGAGGAATCCATTTTAAGATTTAGGTTTACTTCTTTTTACCCTACTCTGGCTTGACTGGTAACAAATCAAACTAATGTTGTCAAATTGACTATAATTGGTCAGTGATCTCTCCCTACCCTCATCTTGACCCTCGAGCCTTTTGTTTTATCTTCCCTTCACTGCCCAGCTGAGGAGGGGAGTGAGAGTGGCGCTGGTGGGAAGCCAGTGTCCAGCCACAGTCAGCCCACTGCACGAATGTTAGAGAGTAGGATTCACAAGGAAAAATGCAAAAATGTTGTATACAATTGCAAAGCCAGAGCCTTGAGAATGAAAAGAACAAAATGAAAAGAAATTTACCCATGCCAAATATTTCAAAATCACAGAAATTAATTATTGTATAGACAGATTACCTATCAGCTTCTATGTAGACATATCACATGATATGTGATTGTGATTAAGGCAAAAAAGGTGGTGTTACATGCAGCATTAAGGCATTATTGTGAGTGCGTAATTTCCAAGGAATCAATTGAAAGATAGGTACACTATCTTAAAGAGAAAAAGCCACAACCTTTAATGAAGTTTAATATCTAAGAAAACATTGAACGACAATAATTACCTATTTCATATGAGGCTAGATCTGGCATTAGAAACAAAGGATTAAATCCTCATGATTCAAGAAATTAGTCCTGAAAATGAGCATTCAGTATCCCAGGATTCAATGCAAAAACTGTTAATGCAAAATCAGAATATAGTTTTCTTGTTTCCCTTTGTCCAAGTGGAGTTTTACCTGATGGCAACTTAGCAGACATTGATGTTCAATTTGTACAAGAGAGCTGAAACTTTCTGCTGAAGTATTGTTGGACTTCTTTCATTACTAAATATGTTTTCATTTCATCTTTGGCAAAAGAAGACCTGATGATTAGAAATAAATTTATAAGGAGACAAAATGAAGAGACACAGGAAAGTCAGTATTTCTATTTGTTCTGAAGACTTTTATTACACTTCCACTTTTACATATGTATATTTTATCATTTGAAAGTGATTGCGCCTAAAAGGAATAATCGAATTTAAAAAGCAGTGTCAGTACCAAATACTACCTTCCATTTACCTCAAATGACCAATTCATTTTCACTGAGAAGCTACTGCTGAGCCTTGGTCATAAAGATGCTGTAGAAATACTGATACAAGCTTTGCCGAGAATTTTGTAATTTACTTCGTTCCATCTACTCATAAGAAGCATGGCCTAGTGAATCCAATGGCAGCTGGAATGTTCCTGGATGAAAAACTAGTACACTGTTTTGAGAAAAAAGTTAGAGTTCGAACATTTGGTTTCATTTTAAAGTAGAATAAAAGTGACATCCTTTCAAATATTTAATTTAAAATACAAAACAGCCTACATCCCCGTGGTTAGGATACTGGAGTAATAGCTGTTTGGAAGATTTTCAAAAAATTGTATTTTGTTGGGAAACAACAGTTTATTAAAATGGGAAACAAATCTGTTTATCACTATGTTGTTAAAAGAATTTTTAGACTGAAAGCAACATTTCTCATTCAAGTTGCAAGACTGGCCTTGCAAAGGGATTTGAGCATAATTCTTCCAAGTCCTCAGTGATTTCTCACAGAAAAATGGCCATTAGGACTAGGCTTGACTTCCTACTCTGAGACAGGCTTCCCATGTTATCTTGGACAAGTTGCTTTGGTCCAGATTGTTTAAAGGAATTGAATGTCTAAACCCACTATGTATGCACATTTTTTCCAGTTTAACTGCATGGTCTAATCTTACAAGGAGGTCAGAGTATATTTCAGAACAAGATATGGGAACACCAACTACAGACCATCATTGGATAAGATAAACAACTTAACATTTAGAGGTGGTGGGAACAAATGCATTCAGATTGAGTACTGGTGGCAAAGGATGTGGCAGTCAAGTTTCAAGTTCACACTTTGTTCCAAAAGCTGCAGAATTTAGAGCATTGAATTGAACATTGACATAGCTGGAAGCTCTGTCTTCTGATCTGTTTTACAGATCAATCAAACTGCATTTTAAAGCTGTTTTATCCAAGAGACTACATGACTGGAAAAAGTTTCAGAACCTCATTGTTCTGACTGCCAAACAGCTTTTTTTAATCCATTAATTGAAAAATATTAATTACCATTTTACACTCATTGGCAGTGATGCCCTTTGACTAATATGGTTTCTTTCTTCACTGGAATTTGTGTACCTGGTGTACCAACAGCTAGCAATCACAGCCATTCTAAATTCTTCTTTTTATAGGTTAGACAACAAATCTCTTTTACTATCCCTTTGTAAATAAAGTTTATTTCAGTTGCAAAATCTGGTAGTCCTCCTCCCCACAAAGAATCCCAGACTCACCTAGCTTAGGAAAGACCTCCAAGATCAACAAGTCCAACTATTAACCCAGCACCACCATGTTCATCATTAGACCCTATCTCCAAGCACCACATCCACACACCTTTTGAAGGCTTCCAGGGGTGGGGATTCTACCACTTCCCTGGGCAGCCTGTTCCAAAGCCTGACCACCCTTTCAACGAAGACATTTTCCTTAATATCTAATCTAAACCTCACCTGGTGCAACTTGAGGCCGTTTCCTCTTGCCCTGTGGCTTTTTACCCAGGAGAAGAGACCAACTATCACCTGGCTACACCCTCTTCTCAGGTATCTGTAGAAGAGCAATAAGGTCTCACCTGGGCCTCTATTTTTCAAGGCTAAACAACCCCAGTTCTCTCAGCTGCTTCTTATAAAGCTTGTGCTCCAGAACCTTTACCAGNCACAGTGAGAGACAGACCTGGAAGATTACCGACTTCAAAATTCCCGTTTGCTTATGGCTGAATAAATATCCTTCTAAGCAGAGTCAGTGTAAGAATTGTTTAAAACCAAGGGAGTGTTTGGAGCTGTGAAGTGCAGGAAGACTCTCACTAAGTGAAAAGAAACTCCTGAAAAGTTGGAGGAAAGTGGGGCCTCTAACGGAGAATTCTTATTCCCCTGGTCAAACAGCTGTATGTTATGTACAACAGCCACGAGTGAAGTCCTTATTTCTCTCAAAGGAGATGTGCCTTAATCAGCCTATATGACAACTACAATTTTGCAACTTCTAGCGAGTCTTGCTTATAAGTTTGAGTCAGGTATAAACAAGTTGTCAATTTATTATGTCTAATTTTCAGTTTGTGGCATAGGCAGGTTCAGAAATATGGAAAAAAAAAGGCAATTCTGAAAAATATTTTTTAATGTTTGATCACATTTTCTGGTTTGTCCTCAAATTTAATACAGTAAATGCTAATGAAGTAGTAGAGTATCCACTATTGGCCGCAAGAAAAGCTACTGATATCTGGTTTTCTCTGTTTAGTTTCCCTCTGTTTTAACATAAGCATTTTTCTAGCATGAATGGATACAGATTTTCCATTAAAAACTGCTAGCAGTGGATGAGTAAATGTCTGCCAATGTTACAGCCAGTTCATGAAGAATCCAGCTCCACGGTCTCGCCAACACAGCAATTAGGACCACATGTGCGAGAGAGGGAAGGGAAACCCATGCATAGTGATGACAGTCCCATAAGGCCTGATGGCTGTCTTTCCATTCCCAAATTTCAGAGGCTTTTAAAAACATATCTGCCTATTAGAAAGTTTTGGATTGTGTTTTTTAAACCCATGATACTCCTTTCTATATTATTATTCATCTCTTCTTTAACTATTGCATTTATATCTTATTATGTCAGGAAAACAGTCAGTTTTTAAATTATTTAACACAAGAACTAATAATAGAAGAAGAACATAGATAATGTTGACCATGTATATAGCTTGTATCCATATAGATAGGAATATGTGTATATGTATGTGAAAAAACATACAAGAATATTAAACTACAAATATTTAGACTGTGAATGACTTCTGGGACTGGCACCAGTCTTTGGAAGCTTCTACACCTCAGTCAAGGAATTTGCTTCATGCAGGATTTTGTCACTTGTTTAGCAGCCAGTATGAAATGAATTTGGGGTTATGCTCTCTTCTCAACAAATGTACAAATCAAGCTAGAGTAATGGATCTTAATAATGCGTTCTACAAAAGGGTTTGTAAGCTGGGATAGATATGGAACTCAAACTATATGACTGCTATAAAGTTTATTAGTAATTTGAGCAATTAAATCCACAATGGTAAGTATATATATGTAGGTTGTGACTCTGATTAAAACATAAATCCAACAGCAAACTGTAATAAAATGACAGCAGCAATCACGGGACAGAAGGATCAACGTTCCAAAATAGGATTAAAGGTTGCTGACATACAGACAGAGAGCTCACTGACCTTAACAGATGAAATACATATTTTTCAAAGAACAGCTCAACCTTGCTCAGTGACAGCAGACACAGAAGAAAACAGGATTACTGAGGGATGGCACAGTGCCTGAGGTACCATGGAACAGATTGTCCACACTTGAGCCAGGATTGAGGCATAAGCACAGGCTGTTGGTGCAGATACCAGGAGGACACCCAGTACCACGATTCACAACTTGAGAGGCAGATCCAGTCCCTCCTGCATTTACCAGGTGAGTTAATCCCAGTGGGGACATCTGTCTCTGAAAGGCAGCCTGAAATCGGCAAGGCCACCATGACACATCCCTCACACCAGCCACCAGACTCTCCTGGCCAGGCTGCTACACTGGGCATGTTGTGACCCCTCTACATAGCTAATTGGGTAAACTAAAGGCACAGGCTCACATCCCAGAACATGGCTGGCCCTACAACATAACACCCTCCATGATGCCTGGTCAGTGTCTCCATCCCTCTCTCAGACCACTGCCAGCTGGGGGTATCTCCCCTGCCAGGCTCTATTCCCAGGGTATTTAGACTGTAGACTTCCTGGTTCAGGAGAGGGAAAAAACTATGATTTGAGCACAGGTGACAGGTTGGGCTATTGCTCTTGTGATTGGAGAATGGTCCTTGCTCTCTTTTTTTCTAGCTTTACTTACCTGATCAGCATACACTCCCCACAGGGCACCTGTTGTCTTTCTAAATTTTGAGAGTGCTACAAAGCACCCTCAAAATTCAGTGCTACAGAGTGCAGGTCTTGTGACATGTCAGATTGTGGACATTTGGCTCAGAGAGCACTCTGTGCTCTTCAGATAAGCACTGGACCCACTACAATTACTGAGGCACACTGTTGCAAAGAAATCAATATCTTCAATTAGTTTCTTTAGTCAGTTCATTAAGCACTGTGCTTGAAAGTGATGTATTGTTTTGTGTGAAGACACTCACTTTTTTCCACATAATCAAAAATCATTACTTTAGCTTTACATTGGTAACATTTATCAACATACCTCCTGCATTCATTTGGTGCTCAGAGCTGATAAGAAACACCTGCAGAAAACTGAATTACAAAAGAACAATATTTTAGTTAAGATGGGTACTGTCAGAGAAAGCCCTGACATCTAGCGACTGAAGGCTGGTAGGAACTGTAAATCCCCAAAGAGTTGAAACCACACTCATTTTTTTTAAAGTTGTGGCACTTTGCCAACAGGATACGGCTCTGTTACAGCATTGCAGTGAAGTGGTTAGGGTCAGAATTGCATTTAGGCACAGTCATTGTTGGATAACTGCCTGCCCAGCCTCATTCATTCACACACAGTACATATGTTTATAATGCATTTTGAGGCCTCTATAACATGGACTTGAAACCAAAAGAGAGAACAATAAAGATTTAACCAACCAGCATAGCTGGTTCATTTCCCAGACTCTGAACTCTATCCAGAAGACACAGCCAGACATGGCTTGAAGAAAGAGCCCATAATACAGAGAATGAAAGAAGAAGATGGAGAGAAAAGAAGTTTTCAGGGCATCAGTTAAGAAGAAAAATAGCCTTGCTTACATATGGGACTAAAGAGTCTACAGATGTGCACAGGATGAAACATCCTCAGCTTCGGGCATGCATTTCTCAGGAAATCACTACCTTCCAGTGCAGCTCCTGATATTGGCTTGTTAGATAGAAGAGCCCTGAACTTGCATTTCCTCTTCACATAATATTCTCCTGATATTTTAAGAAAATGGATTTATAATACTTTTGTACATGGATCCTAGCAATCAGGGCATATATGGCTGCAAAATTGAGAATCTTGTAAGACGCAATTTAAAAAAATATCCTTCAGGGCATAGCTATGCTATGGAGTACAGGGCACTGCTGTGCAGTCATGTGTCATACAAGGAGAGGAGGAAAGAAAGGAGGAAAGCTGTTCTGCCTATAGGAGAAAGCTCACATGGGTCCTCTAAATATGATGTCGAAGCGTACTAAAGAAGATGGAGTCAGGATCTTCTCAGGGATTTCCAATGACAGGACAGGAGGCACTGGTATCTAATTGAAATAGAGGAAATTCCATTTAAGTGTAGAAAATCCTTTTTCTTTTAAATGTGGAGCTGACTGAGCATAGGATGTGGTTTCCCAGAGAGGTTGTGAAGTCTCCATCATTGGAGAGATTTAAAACCCACTTGGATATAACCCTCTGCAAGATGCTGTAGCTGACCCCAGATTGAACTAGATGTCTCCAGAGGTGTTGTCCAGTCTAAAACTGTGGTTCTGCTGTCTGTAAACAGTGACACGTCACCCCTAGGACAAATAAGCCAGGCTGAGTTGGTGGTATGCTGTGCTCAGCAGATTTTTTTTTTCAGTGCCGCACATTTTAAATCTTCTGACACTCAAGCTGCTGCCTCTGTATATAACATGCATTAGAGCATTTAGATCTATCACCTCTTTCTGTTAAGATCATTATTGCTCCACAGCAGTGTCCGACAGGTGGCCTTGGATACCTGCAAAATGCCTTCAGTTTGAGTTTTCTTCACCTAGTTCTAACTGCTCTCAAGTTTTGCATGGCTTTCTAAAGGCCTGGAGGTCCTATGTGAGAGGCCAAGAAACTGGACATTTGTGAACATTATGCCCAAATGTAGTATTATTGTCTCACCATTATATGATTAGTAAAGTAATTTTTGTTGACAGGTCTATAAACCACACATTTTACAATCTTTCTCCGTTACAGAAACCTCACTATTTGCTGCAAAAATGTCAGCCAAATAATATGAAGTGGTATCTTCCAATTAGAGCTATATTTTTAAAAATAACCACTCTTGCTATTAATCAGTTTTATGTATACTTCAGCAAATATGGGCAGAAATATTCTATTAATCAGGGGAAAAATTAAGAAACAGGAACAACCTTAATGCAGGAAAGTAGAAAATCTCCTTGTTTTGCTTTTTTTTTAAGTGACAGCTCTGTGATATACCTTGGATTTAGTTACAAAATATGAAGAATATGGGGTGAAACCTCACTCCTATTGAAATTACAGAGAAATAGGCCAGGGTTTCATGCATGAACAGTAACTGGCAAGACTTAGAACTCATAAATATTCATTTTGTTTGGAATTAATGATGAAACAAGGGTGTTTGAAATGCTTGATTTGAGAAACATTTTGAGAATTTTGAGAACACTAATTTTACCTATTTGGTAATTTTTTTGGTTCAGATTCTTGTCTCATAATAACCTTGAATAGGATGGGGCTTGCTAGGGCATTGGGTTTAGTCTTCTATTATGATGAATGACTGTTTTAGAATAACATCCTGTATTCACTTAACTGGGGACATCCTAAATGCTTCATGATTTTCTTAGTCTAAAGCAAAAGCTGTTCGGTTATCTAGTTACTGCTGGCATTTTAAGTGCCTTGTGTCACTTCTGCACTAGTGCATTGGTAGAACTGAAAAAGTAAACTGACTGAAATAACACAACCTAGCATTAAATTAATAGGAAAGAGCTACACTTTATAAATCAAAGCAGTTATCCTGAAAGGTTGGATGCAGCTGTGCATAAACAGGAAAACTCTGCAGCTGCTCTCCTGTCCAGTCATCCAGTCTGTGAGCACACTGGCTGACATTAATGGATGAGAATTTCTCTAAGTGCTTAGAATAAATCTGTGCCTGGCCCTCAGTACCACATTTAAGTACCTTATTGTTTTCAGGCCATCTTTGTGGTATTAACAAATAGTTTTTCTGTGACTCTTAAATAAAGTTTCTTTCTGCTCAAGGGACAATTTTAAACAATATCAAGGTATTTTTTGTTTTGAAATACTGTTTTTTCAAGTTGATACCCACCAGATTTCTGCCTCTTAGTTTTTGAAAACTCGTGATATGTACCACTTATTAAAACTTATTTACCTGCTAAGTTATGTCCCTCTGTCTTTTGCTGATGATGTTCAAGTCATAATTTGAAATGAAGATGGTGCTACAAACAGTCATCACCTAGCTGGTGGTCTTGTTGAGAAAAATTGCTAGGATATCATTTTATAATAATATAACTTTGTTATTAAAGAAATCTCAAGCAGTGACACCATAAGTGGAAAAAAAGGTGCCTATTTGCATGTGGTTGATATATTCAGCTGTCTGGTAGACTGAATATTTTTATGAACCCATGGAACAAGTTGTGCCTGGAATAAACTCTTGATTATCATGGAATCGCTGGAGGCTTGGAGCATCTTTCTTTGCCTGAAGTGTATCTTTTGTGAGTTAGCACTGTGAAAGTCATCTTTACAGCTCTCATCAATCTTAAAACACTCTGGAGAGACATTTTAATCCCCATGTACAGATGGTGCAAATATATCACAGAGAACTGAAATGACCTCCTGAAAACTAACCAGCAGGTCAGCAGGAAAATTGTTATACATGGATTCCTCCATGAAAAAAACCATACGTATCCAGACATTTTATTTCCAAAAATATTGCTAGTTTTAAATAATTTCCAAGCATCTTCTTTGCTTACCTTCTTAAACTGATCCTCATAGGCTACGTACAAGGTTATCCTTCTAGTCTTAGGCAGTCAGGAGTGATGCAAATGGATACATTCCTAAGCATTTCACTGATTCTGTGGCTGTCTGGATTTTCATGTCTAGGAGACAAAGAAAAGCAACCACAGTGATTGTGCATGCATTAGTCTATGCAATGGTTAATTAATTACAGTCAATTGGTTATTACTGGCAGGAGTTTACCTACTCATTTCTAGACAACTATATAGTTATTTCAGACTGGTGAAACTGCTTTTTTTTCCACTTGAACCATGTGTGTGCATCTAGGCAGCTATATATCAGTAGTCCATGTTCAAACACAGGAGAACAAAAACCATCATCACAGACCCAGCCTCACTGACAGCTTGTTTTCAAAGTGATATCCCAATGGTAGGTAAAGGTAGAAAGAAACTTCCTGGCTATACTACTTATAAATATATGTGGCTATAGTAGACCAAAGGAATCAAACATAGTTTAAACAATGGCATGTTGTGTTTTCTAGGCTGAAATGAAGTTTTTCTAGAGTTTGGATATAAAAATAAAACTGTCTGCAATCATTTTACTTCTATCGCCTTGAATATTCTCTTCTGCCTTTGTAGCAGAAGTAGCCTCTATTCTTTCTCTAGTGCTACTCCTCAGATTTGCTTTTGCTGTACAAACAAATCTCTCAGTCAAATGATCCTTCAGATCAGGCTAAATGTCCAAGGCAAGCGCTATTATTCTGGTAAAACTGGTAATACTTCCGCATTTTTATGAGAATGCATCAAACCAAGAAAATTCAACAACTCCAGCATTTCCCCAGAACTTCCAGAACAGAGCAAATCCCTACTCTTCCCTGGGAAAGCAGCAGAGCGGTTCAGCACATCAATATAGCAAATGTTCAGAAATCCTACCAGTGCATCTGCATGATAATAGTACTGGGGAGGACAAGTATGGTTCTCTAGTGCAATAAAATTAGATGATGCCAGTCACTGGCAAGGTCACCAGTCAAACCATAATTTCAATGGCACATAATGACAAATAATGCTAGTTAATTATGAGGAAAAACTGTAATAGATGTTTTAATAACATTTATGTCTTAAAAAATTAAAAGGGAAGGAAAGGGATGTTATGTACTCTCAGGCATATGTATGTGAACAGTGTGATAACTGTTTTATTTTCTTTAATGTTATTGCCTAGGTTCTCATTTTTAATTTAATGAGGTGTGACAATTCATTTTAGAGCAGTTTCAGCAGATGAGGATCTGGTTTTAATGCTGAACTCAGTAGATACTGCAAGAAAACAAACAATATTGATATAGATCTTGCTGCATAAAGACAAGAATTTGAATAATACAGGTCAAGATTTAAGTTCTGATTTTGATACCAAGATTAAGTGGCTTAATTCTTAGCTATCATGAGTACACAGAAAGTCTTCCTGGTGTCTGCTATATATGGTGGTAGTACATTGTATCTCAGGCAGTTTCCTTAACAATTGCTTTCATATTTTCTTCAGTGATGATATATTCTGGGTCCTCTGCATTTGCTTACTGCTCTCCTATTTAAGTATGCATCAAAGCACATTCTTGTGAGATTTTTACAGCCCTTGCCAAAAGATAGCTGCGTTTCTACAAAATTTGTGGTCTATCTTTGCTGCATATCCCTTCATAGCCCTTCTAAGGAACAGAGGAAGCTAATCCTTGTGTTTATCAATGAGGGACTCATGGAGCTAATAAATGTTTTCCCCCTACTAGAGAGAATGTTCTGTGCATGTGCTTCAGTTTGTTATCTTCTTTTCATCTGGCGTCAGAATCTGACCCTTACTCTTTTTGAAACAATGCATTTCAAATTTTTTACATTTAGATATTTACACATTACTAATGAGTAAATGTGATATATTCACAGAATCACAGAATGTTCTGAATTGGAAGGGATCCACAAGTGTCACTAGTTCCAGTTCTTAAGTGGATGGCCTGTAAGGGGATCTAACCTGGGACCACGGTGTTACTAGCACCATGCTTTAACCAACTGAGCTAGGGAAGGTTGGATAAGATTGAATAAAACCTTCACTCTGGTGGTATCTCAGATGAACCAGAAATGTTCCACAGAGAAATGACAGAGTTGGTTTATGGCTCTGAATAACAGGAGAGCATATTGAACTGTTCTCAAACTCTGGCAATAAAATTAAAAAAAAGAAAATATTGTTCTGGCAAGATGCCAGTTACATCCTCTGTGACTAGCATAGTACAAATTACTGAAGAATGTCTTCATCTGAGAAAATGATAATGTAGGGATTAACAGAAATAACAGTACTTCAAAAACAATACTACCAAAACTAGAGAGATTCCTGGAAAATTTCAGTGTGTTTCCATATTCCAAAATGTTCTTTGCAAATGTCTGGGAAGACTTAAACAAAACTGTTTATGACCACCCATGAGTTTAAAGTAATGCTCCTGTCATGGCACAGAAAATGCTCTCTGATCTCATGAGGAACACTGCTTGCAAATCTTGAGTTGTCACTGATGATTCAGTGAATCATATTTAGCAAACTGAACACAATAAGTAGAACAATGACTTACTGATGACATAATAAAATCTAATGCTGCTGATGTACAGAAATCACTACAAGTCACCATGAGAAATAAATTACAGACCTCGGATCACATTCTAGTTCACAAACATATTAATTGTCAAAGGAAGACAGAAAAATCTTATACTCCTCCTCTAGGAAATCTGTTCCTGAAGGTTATCAGACAGCTCAGCACATAGTGAATCCAGCTGGTCTTTCCGCCAGGACCAAATACATTACAAGATTTTAGTTTCTGCATGCTTCTAATGCACAAAGAGAAGATGAAAAGTGTTTGATATGCTGTACTCTGTTATGGTTCCTGGACCTTATGCCAGCAATTTTTCTGGTAGTGAAAATATAGTGGTCTTAGGTCTGCACCACACATGTGCTGGAGGACCTTGTATTCATGCTGCATTTGGGGTGGTCTTGTTGGAATACTGCTGCAGGAGGAGGAGGAGGAAAACTGCACCAGGAGGAAAACTGTTTAATTTTTGAGATTGCACCCAAAAGAAAATGTGCATAAAATACAAACACCTCAGCATATTAATTTACTAATTTATGCACCTACAGATTTCTTCAGCATAGCTCCAATCTGTCCTAGAAAGTCACTCCATCGTAATTTAGAGGAGTTTATGGTAGTAAGTTCTTCTCACCACTAAAACTTGTTTCAGTTGTCAGTAACACTCCCCTGTTAAAATAGTATAGTACTCCTGCCTCAGTTATTCTGCTTTTAGGTTCTAAATTTCCTCTTCTGTTGTACGTCTCTGTTATATAAATAGGCTTCTGCCATACTTTTTCTAAACAGAATATTGGTTCTTGTCTTCATGAACCTGTTTAAAGAATATTATTTTTTTAAAAATCAACTTACTACTTGCTGCTGAAAGTTGATTTAATACCAGGAAATCGTTGAAATTGTTAGTGTGTTCTGGATTGAGATACAAAGAAACAGGAAAAATTTCATGGGTCATAGGAAAATAAACTGGGTTTCCTACTTAATATGTGAACTACCTGAGTTGTGCTGCAAGAATTGTACCCGTATATTAAAGGAAAGATGTTTTCAGAATAACTAATTTCTCTGGAGACATCCAAAGGGAATGTTCTCATACACATGAAGTTAAAACAATATCATCCTTTTCTGAAGTGATACTTCATAGATGTTGAGATTTTTTTACATTTCTCACAAATTAGTTGACATAATCCTTGAGAATAGATATGTCGCTTCAGAGCTGAATGATTGTGTCTAATGGACAACGTACTTTTAAAAAGGTTGTAAATTTACAACTTCAGGTGGATTTTGGTTTCCTTGCACACTTGAAGTGTCTCCATAATCCTTCCTGCCCTTGCTTCCACACCTCCCTTTTTGTGTTTGAATTTTATGAAGATCATCTTGCTCAGCCACACAGGCCAGCTGCTGTCTTTACCTAAATTCCAGTACACAGGGATGGAAGTTTCTTGAGCTTGAAGAAGGTAATTCTTGAATATCTACCAGCTCATAAAGACCCCTCTTTTCTTCAAAGAGGATTCTTCCCAGTGGGTATCTGAACAGGTCTCGTGAAGCTTTTCTCCTGAAATTCAGGACTGTGACCTGCTTTTTGTCTTATTCCCTCCTCTCAGTATCCTGAACCCTGATGTTTCATACTTGCTGCAGCACAAGCTGCCCTCAGTTTCCACATTCCCAGGAAGATCTTTTTTTGCAAGTACAGTAGACCATGTATTCATAATGATTACCCATGTCATCAATGCACTTCAAAAACCTCCTGGATTGCTTCATATCACAGCATAACCTTTGCTTGTCTAACAATATACCACTTCCTCACTTCATGGCTGGTCATCCTTTCCTCCCCCTGTCACTCTTAATTTAGAGGTCTCCTCACCAAAATGACAGCCCGTGGCTTTGCTTAGCTGGTTAGATCCCATCTCTTTCAATAAGAAAGTCCAGTTATCCCT
Organism: Cyanoderma ruficeps; assembly: GCA_008694505.1. Lineage (NCBI taxonomy): Eukaryota > Metazoa > Chordata > Aves > Passeriformes > Timaliidae > Cyanoderma > Cyanoderma ruficeps. The sequence goes on from VZDJ01000302.1 coordinate 1,766,766, forward strand.
GGTGAGGCTAGTAAATCCCCTGAAGCTTATAAGAAATTTCCACTAAATATATGGTTGTTGAAAGCTACATCCAAATGAACTAACCAAACTATGTGCTATACTCTATAGTTTGAGAACATTTTGTTTTACTTCTCAATGTAACACAGCGGCCACTGAAGACATTTTGGATGTTTTCAACTGCTCCATTTTCCTTCCCTGAAATGTGGTCTCTTTAGCAATAGGATACTATGAAAATCTTGTTTCAGCAAAATTTCCGCATACTGAAGTTAAAGAGCAAAAATACAGTGTTTTATTGTTAGCTTGTATTTATTGTAGCCCATGGAAAAGAGAGCGAAAGAAACCTCACAGTCACCACATCTTTCTCCGCAAGAAGACTGACTAAATCCAAAGTCTTCTTGGCAGGTGATTGTCTAATGCTGGTCTCCTCCTAAGTTTCCAGTGTCAGAGAGTCCACAACGTCCTCAGACAGCCTGTTCCAGTCCTCACTCTGCTCATGGATAGTGTTTTGCCACTTGGGACTGAGCTGCAGTGCCTACAATCTCAGCCTGCTACAGACAGAACAGTTTGTTCTATTTATTACTTTTTACATTTTTAAAGAGTGTTATCACCCCCTCCAGCCACTCCTTCTCCAGTCTAAACATTCCAAATTCTTTTGGCATATTTTTTCCATAGATCATACTTTCTAGACCTCTGATCATTCTTCCCCTTTGTACTTTTTCCAAATACTCTATACATCCCTTTAATAAAGACCTTGAAAACATAGCATTGGCTCCTGCTGTGGTCTTATCGTATTGAGTAGACATACCTTCTAGATGAAACTTGTGTTTATAGATCTCAGAATGATATTTTCCTCTTTCTCCAGCTTTATGAAATTGTTGTTTCATGCAGAGTTTGTGATGCATTAAAACCTCCTGAGCCTTTCGTGAAGAATTGTCACACAATCCCTTGATCAGATTATTTATACAGACTATTCTGCATGCCTGAGTATCTTTGTTCACTTACATCCTAGCTTTTTGACTATGTTTCCATTTTGTAGGGATTGTGTGCTATTCCTTTCAGTGTGATTGAGGGTCATCCAACTATGGCCATCCATAAAATAATAATTCTACTCTCAATCACACATTATTCTTTGGTCTTGCACTGATGTTACTATAGTTTGCTAAGACCAAATTTCTTAACATTGCTTATGAGACTGTTACATGAGAAATTGTCAAAACTGTGACAGAAGTCAAGAGGTATCTGGCATCCATTGACTCTCTTTTGACCACAAACCCTACTACTCCATCATAAGAAGAAGCAAACTGAGAGAGGCTTATTCTCAACAAATCTATGTTGGCTGTTACTTACCTCCCTGTTATCTTCCAAGCACTTGCAAATAGTTTAGCCGATTATTGTTCCAGTACTTTTCCAGGAACTGAAGTTTATTCCTCTTAAAATCCCTGACACTTTCTTTTTCCTGAACATAGGCTCTATATTTGCTAAAATTCAGCCTCTTGGATTTCATTATTCCCTAGCGTATGCTCAAAAACAGTTGTTAGCAGCTTGGAAATAATTTCAGTCAGTTTTTTAATCAGGTGAGTTACAACAGGATCAGCTGATTTAACAACATCCCAGCTGGATGGTTATTCATCAAAATTAGTGGGTTATCCTAGTCTATCTGCAGTTTATCTCTATTACTGATACTAATTGTGATAGGGTTCTAATCATAGTTAATCTTTGCATAGAAACCACTCCCCTCACAGACTCACTTTCTTGTTGCCATCATTTGTAAGATTTTTAGAGGTTTTATCTCTTTTTCAAATGTTTCAGAAAAGATAAGAAAACAATCCTTTTACAAATAAATAGATCAAGAAGCAATTCAGATGTCATTTATACCAAAATGGACCAAGGGCTGGTCACTGCTGTTTAGGAAATTAGCAGAAACAGCTTCCATAGAAAGGAAACTAGTTGGAATAACAATTTCTTGTTACTAACCATTTCTAGTTAACAAGTAGGATTTAGTGCAACTGGGTTTCATTACTGATCAAAGTATTATTACTACTGTATGCAATTTGTGTCATTTAGCAACTTTTCTAGTGATAGGTATTATACCAAGAATGCGAAAGTGTTAAATAAAGGAAAAGATAACTAGCAGGCTTACATTGTGGTCTCATGGACTTCCTGGAGAAGTGCTCACTATTTTTATATATAAAAAAAACCAGTTAGTTAAAAATAAAATGTCCAAAAGACAGAGGAATAATACAGGTTAAGCCAACTTTTTCAGGATCCATAAATCCTTACATAAATCCTTCTGATGGGAAAATCTTTAAATCTTCAGCTTCTAGGAAAAGAAAGAATGTTGATTCTGGCACCAGCTGCTAGCCATCTACCTATCATTTTTCATGAGTTACAAAAGATGAAGCCACCACTTAGACACACATGCTAAAATTCCTCCTTTTGGAAATGTATAAAAACCTGTCAGGTTTGCTTAGAAAATTTTAGCTTTACTAACCTGTTGTTTACCTAAGAGAGAACCCTAGCCACAGGAAAAACATGAGGTATCTTTTGCAAATCTTTTCCTATTGCATTGCTGAAGTCTGATTTAGGGACTTGATTTGACTAAAGGCTTTTTATCACAAGAGCTGCATTTTTTTGTCACTTCCTGCAGCATTAGAAGCTGGAAGCAGAGTGGTTGGAAAACTGCCTGGCAGAAAGGGACCTGGGGGTGCTGGTTGACAGCAGTTGAACATAAGCCAGTGTGTGCCCAGGGGGCCAAGAAGGCCAAAGGCATCCTGGCCTGTGTCAGCAATAGTGTGGCCAGCAGGACCAGGCAGTGATTGTCTCTCTGCCCTCTGCACTGGTGAGGCTGCACCTCAAATCCTGTGTCCAATTCTGGGCCCCTCAGCTCAGGAAGGGCACTGAGGTGTGGACCAAGTCCAGAGAACAGCAGTGGAGCTGGTGGAGGGTCTGGAGCACGAGTCCCATGAGGGAGTTGGGGGAGTTTAGCCTGGAGAAAAGGAGGCTCAGTGGTGATCTTATCACTCCACAACTACGTGGAAGGAATGTCTTCTCCCAGCGAGGTGTCAACTGGCCTGAAGCTGTGACAGGGGAGGTTTAGGTTGGACATTAGGAAGATTTTACATTGGGTGATTAGAGTGATTAGATACATGATAGAGATATTAGACATTGGAATGGACTGCCCAGGGGAGTGGTGGAGTCACTGCCTCTGGAGGTTTTTAAGGAAAGACGATCTGACACTTAATGCCATGGTCTAATTTACATGGTGGTGTTAGTTTACAGGTTGGAATTGATGATCTCAGAAGTCTTTTCCAACCTAATTTATTTTGTGATTCTCTAAAATTTACCTCTGTGAGAACTCACCCACAAAGCCTGATATTAGTTTGTAGCAGGCATTAGTCAGCCTTGGAGACACACTCAAGGCTTTCTGACCTGCCCCATCTGAAAACAGCTGCATCAAATTGTGGAGTGGCAGGAGACCCATGCTGGACATAGCACCAGGGAGTTACAGCCATTCATTGTGCAGGACAGCCCCAATCCTTTCTCACCTGACTGTTTACTCCTTTCATGTCAGTCCCTGGATGCTGCCCTTGCTCTGCATTCCTGGGTATACCCTAGAGGCACTCCTCTGGGATCTGGGAGATCTGAGGCTGATTCCTTGAGACTCAGAGAGAGATTAGGTCTGTGACCTAGGACCAAGAGGCTATTTGCTGAAGTTAACACTCACATCTTCAGAAAAGGATGACCAGCCCCAGGAAGGAGTGTGTCCATCTATCATCTTTACCTAGTATTCCTAGTCAAATACCTTTAAGCTCCTGCTTTCCCAGGCAGAGAAATACAGCCTTACTCTTCAGTTTGAATCTCATGAATAACCAACCAGTTTTGTGTCTTGACAGGAGAGATAATCTCTAGTCACCTGCTGTCCTGAACAGTTCAGACCAGTGCCTTGGATTGCCTGTAAAAGTAGGGCCAGCTAGGATTTCTGCCAGTAAAAGTATTTCTTTTGTCAGATCATGTTCAGGAACTCTGAGTTTCCAAGATTCAGATTTCACAAGCAATCCTGCCATACGAAAGGGCTGGGAATTCCTGGGCTTCCAGTATCTCTCTCTTGGTCCTGGGGCCAGGGGTCTCAAGGCTTCCAGGCGCCTTCATCCATGAGGAACTGGCTGAAGAAAGGAAATGTTCATTCCAGGGAAATACTTCTAAAATTAAGTTTTCTTACTGTTTTATAAAGACCTTTAAAAACAATAAAAAAATGGTTTCCTGAGAGTAGGACATTCTCTTGAAGTTTTGGTCAATAATAACTGGAAATAAACTGAGAGAGCAGCTAGGAAAAAAAGGGTATGGGAGGTCTGTCAGATTTTCTGATATATTCCACATTCTAATAGGTAAATATTTATAATTTTACAAATGTAAACTACATATGCAAAATTTTCTTTGTCAAGTGTCTTCCTTTGGCTGAATAAGTTTATAAAATATCAGACAAAAATAGTTCAGCTCTTGCTCAAAAATAGATTGAAATACACTGATTTACTGATCACTAATAAAAAAATCAGGGCTACAAGATGTTTTAAAAGCTGTTAATTTTCATTTCCCCAGGAGAGAGAATGAAGAAGTTATTGGCTGTTTATGCATGCTGCTTATACTTCTGCCATATTTGCACACATCCATCCTGTGTTATTAAATGGAAAACATAAAAATAAAATAACTTGGAGCAGAGATGTACCCTAGGAGCTGAATGTCTTTAAAACCAGCTTTAAAATACTATATGCAGTATGTTGCATAGTGTGTGTATCCTGCTTCATAAATATACCACAATTGTGGGAATCACATCATTATCTGTAGACCATGGAATTATCTACTCCTGGCATGATTCACTGGACCCCTGGAAAATCTGCAAAGGACCCAGGGGTCTTACAGCACCTGAAGAACAGCACTGGGGTCTGTGATCCATTTTTGCAATAGACTGTGTTTTGAAAGGGTTTGTTACAGCCAAGTAGCTGCACACCACAGGTCAGTTCCAGGTCTGCTTCAGGCCAAAAATAGCTCTTGAAATTCAGAGCTGGAAGAGGAAAAGACAGGCACAACTAGGTTGTTACCAGGATCTGGCATGACAGGCATTAGGCCAAAGCTAAGAAGGTCAGCCCTGCAGAGCTGCCTAGGCCTCTGCACCAAGCTCCCCACTGAAGAACTTTTCGAACGTGGTAGTGCATCAAATGGGATAGTGGTTTCACACCATTAAGTGTTTTGCCCACATCAAGTTTCTGTGCAACCTGGAATATTCAGGAGCCCAACATCAGCAGCCAGGAGCTCCAGGGCTCAGTTCTGGTCTGTCAGAATTTATTTGCTCGGAATATGGATACAGGAGGTCCAACACAGAAGTTTCTGCCAGATTCAGCCTTAATCTGGTCTGGCCAGGAGGTTCCACTACCGTTATCCAGGATAACTCAATCTCATAACATATTGAATAACAGAGAAGTGACCATAGAGACATGAAAATTCCTTGCTCCATGCTGCTACTTGAAGGACAGAGGTAGAGCAACAGTAGTTTAATTTACAATCATATGATCCAGCACTGGAAAGTACTTCTTGCGTCATTGATTCAAGTCCCCTGCCACCTAAACCACTTCATCTAATACTGTTCATAAATGTATCTTAAAACTGGTTAGACTTCTAGTCCATGCTACAGCCCCAGGAAAGTAATTACAGAACACGATTGCTTTGATTATTTGAATTATTATGGTTTCCAGACCAAATTCCTGGCTGGATTATGTGCAATAGTTTTCGTGCCAACATTGTTCTTTAACTTAGATATCCCTTCCCTTTCCACATTATTTAATCTCTTGATGTATTCACAGTCAGTAATTAAAAGGACAAAACAAACAACTCTTTTATCTACAATTGTATTTCCCCAAAGATATATTATACAGATTCCAATTCAAAGGAAACCCAAGATAAGCTGATATCTTGGCATTGAGTTAAGAAAATACTCTCATTGGCAAGCTGGGACAAATAAGTGAAATATGTGTGCTGGCAAACACCTATTATCTCCTAACCCATGCATATTATCCATCCTGCTCATTGTTTCCCTCATCCAAAGAGCAATATTTTAGTGCTCCTGAACACTGGGAAGTGCTGCCAGAGAGGATCCTGCAGAAGGTCCTTGGAACACTTTTCTTCATGGGAGGCAGAGGTGCATTCAGATCCATCAGCACATCAAAATGGGGCAGCTGTGGCATTCTAGGCCTGTGTAAAATGAATATACCTGTAAGAACAAGTCAAATCTTTTCAGTTGAAGGTATGACATTTTCCATCCTTTCTTTATTCCTTTTTTTTTTCTTTTCATGTGTATGTGTAAAGAATAGATTGTAAATGTTGTGAGATACCTCTGTTAAACAGGCTCAACTGAGCCAATTGGGAAATTAATCATTGGATTGTTTCCACTTATTTCAGTGCATTTTGAATACCTGACATGCCAAAGTGACACAGATTCTTAGTTCATTCGATAGAGGAACCAGCAGGGTTTTTTGGAAGCATTGGGCACCTGTCTTCAAGGGAGAAATATTTTCACCTACTTCTCCAAAACAGCAGTGTTCATTATTTCTTTATTTCTTTCATTATTTCTTTACCATTTGGCACTCAAATAAAACCTTTAAGTGGGACAAGGAACCCTGGGATAGAAATCACCTGCTGGTCAAGCTATTTCAGCCTTCTAAATAACCTGGAAATTTGTGATTTTTGTAACCATTTAAATCAAAGCCAGGGAAGAAAGATGCCTCTTCCCCAAAACTGCTGCAGAGTAATTCTTCAACAATCTGATTTATGTCAAAGCAGGGATTTCAAAATGCCTGAGTGGATTCCAAGACCAAAGTGCAAAATCTTGGAGTTTTCTCAATAAGTGTCCAATCTTTTCTTGCAGGAGCAAAAAAAACTTTGTTCCTTTAATCAAGGATGCTATTTACTTTTAAAAAAAATTGCCCGTGTTTGAAAAATATATTGATATAGGCATTTTTTTCTTCTTTTGTTCTTGCAACAAAGGTTGACTCTGTAAGGACTTTTCATAATCTTGGCATGCCTGCGAGAAGAATGTACAGGCTGCTCACAGCAAGACCTGTAAATGGTCTCCAGTTCCTACTTTTGTTTCAACTGGCATCAGCAGAAGTACATTATAATCTACTTTAAAAGTTAAATTTTATTTATTGCTTTTAGAGAAATGGCCTAACTATATAAAATATTTATTAACTATCTTAGCTCATATTGTGTACAGAAGCTTGAATAGTCTTTGCCACCGACACAGAATGTCAGAAATTAGAAACAGACGGCAATTACTGAAAAAAGGAAAAAAGATGAGTTTTTAGGGGAAAATGAATGCGGTGCATTCCAGAGCACATAGAGTATTCTTTTCCATGAAAATTAATGGCTATTATAAAGGTATTGCGTTCAGTGAACTCACATATCACTGACTTACCTAGAAAGTGAACCTATCAATTTTTAAAGGTTGACATAACTTAGAAGTTTGTGAAGAGGTCAGTGTGACTGATAGGAGCCTGAGATTACACTGGATATATTCTTCCACAGTTTTCTTCAAGGTTGTGGCTCTTGCTTTTCTCTTTCTCTGTTTTTCCCTGCTTCCATTAATCATTTACATATATTTGCTTTTTCCTATAGTGCTTGTCACAAATGAAAATATATAAATGTTTTCAATCATGGATTGCATATTTATAAAAGTCAAATATTACCTTCTGCCTCCCAATCTTATTACTTAGATCCTGCTGCACTTTTCATTCATATCCACTACATACTCCATAACAGGCCTTTATTAATTGGGACTTTATTTTTTAAATATAGGTGCTAGGAGCTTTCTTCTGAAGGTTCCACCTTGTGGTATTTTTTTCAAGCCGAAAGGAACTTCTAGAAAACCCTCTCACATTTAAGTGTTCAGTAAAAAAAACAATTTTCATAAATAAAGAATTCACAGACATTTCTGTTCAGCTTATTCAGATGTTTTACAACCACAGATCCTTGTGGACATTTCTCAGCCAAAAACTATTTTTAAAAAAATCAAATAAACATTTTCTGTGTGTATCTTCATAGATTTCAGGTGCCTGCAAGAGTTTTGTTCCCTTGCTAATGCTGTTTTCTTAGTTTACTTAAAGGTCATTTAGTTTGGCAGAGTATGTGTCTACCACTGAGCATTTATATGAACAAAAAAAGAAGGACCTCTTGGCATCTCTAAAATTGTCTCACATCATTTAGCCATGATGCAAAAAATTCCTTCCTGGAGGACTTTCTCATGTTCCCATTGCTTTCAAAAATTTATGAATGTGATGTGTAATAGAGACACTAATACAATAAATACTCTTGTCCCATCTTCAATATTGAAATGGAACAGGGTTCTTTATTTATACTGAGAAGTCCCTACCAAAATGTACCCAAGACTGGGGCTTCCACAATTATAACATATTTTATTTGCACTAAGAAAATATTGCTGCATCCAAGTATTTCCCTGCGTATGAACATTCAGGAAATCCAACCTGGATTTTAATTTTCCATTTAGGGTTTTACAAAACCCAAGCCTGTGTCCTTTCAAACTTCCACTAGGGGATTCCACTTGTGAGACAAGTTTCCTGATCCAATCAATGTATGCAAAAGTGAAGGCCAAGATTGGATATAAATGCTGTTTACTGTTTAAAAACCCTAACAGGGCATTGCTACACCCAAAATATCTTACTACATTAGGAATCTCTTGCTGTCACCTCAAGCACTCCATTTCCACATCCCTGACACCCCTCCAGACTGCTGGTTGTCCTCTGCTCCTGGGAGTCATGCCTTCTCCTGCTCTTTGCCACAACTCTGAGAAACAGCAGGCAAATTAAAAAAGGGAAGCAGGGGAAGCCAATATATGTGTAAGTAAAAGCTAAAAGAAATAAAGTGGGAAGACAACAAACACTTCTTCTATGGTTTCTGATCTGACTGTGTTGTCATGAAAGCTGAGAGTATCCCAGTTTCACTCCAACAGGAATTTTGTTTTGGTATACCCCAAGGGGTCCGCCGTTGTATGATGAAACCGATAGATGAGCAGCACACTTCAACGTGTAAATGGGCCTGGCAGACAGTGTAGATTTGGACCATTTTATTTTTAGATGTGCAGGAGCCAGACTGACATAAGATCTCAGCATCAGCTTCCAGCCCATTTGTCACGGAAGGTGCTGCTTCCATGGAGAGGATGGAACATGCTCTGATGGAGAAATGGTCTGGAAGGCACCTGCAAAAGCCTGCTGTGATATGTACTGAGATAACACTTGCAACTCTTACAGGGAAGAATTACCATCATGAAGGAAAAATATCTTGGGTAATGCAGGTGCTGTGTGTTTCTGCCATGGAAAAGAAGGAGACATTTTGCCGTTGTCTGCCAGAATTTTTCTCTTTGGACCTATCAACCTATCAACAGTGAAGTTTGAGCTTCAGAGTGTTGGAGTAATTTAGGCCCTGTAATGAGATTTACACAATTGGATTGCCAACACAAACAGGCACAAGCTAACCAGAAAAGGAAAAGATGGAAGATATGATACATAATTTAAAACATATTTGCAAATATATTTAAAGCTTTTCCGTCCACACTGGCAGATTACTATGCATCAACTCTCCTACTGAGTTGATCAAGACACTTCTGTAATATATTAACAATTCTACTACAACACCATTTATTATAGAGTCTTGATTCAATTAAACTAATGAGTCCAACAGAAGCAGTGAAAAGGAGGATTCAGGATGTCTCCTCTCCAGGGTATCACATCCCGGCTCCTGGATCCTCTTCTGTAGAGAGAAGTAGTCCCAGTGTCAAATTAAAACTCATAATGGGCAGCATGGGTAGAGAGTCCTGAACAAAACCCTTCAGCATGTACTTGCCTTTTTATGTGTGAGTATCACTTGTAAGGACCAACAGTCAGGCGTCAGAAACAAAAACTATGCTTAAATATCTTCTTAGATCACTTCCTGACTTCTTATTGCAAAAATGGTCTAATGAAACATTCTTCAGTCCTGAATGACCCAGGAAGCAAAAAGGGAATCTATGAACTTAGTGCTAGCCTCGCTTCCTGACTCAACAGCAGCAGACAGGGCAAGGCACAGCCTCAGTGACTATTTTATTTGCAGTCTGACCCATGTGACTGCATGGCCAGCTTTAACAAGCTGGTAATATTTCCTAAGCATTTTGCATCAGAATTTCAGCACAACCAAGGTGACCAAATTAAAAGAACCACAGTAATGAAGTCAGCCCTTTCATTAATTTGTTGAAACAAGCAGTAAAACCAAACATAATAAGCAAAGCAATCTTCTAAGTTATGTGTGAGTGGAGGTTCTCACTAACAGAATTTTACTCTCTCTTCCTTGTAATGACATGCATTAATAATTTTAGAAGCTTTTTCTGGGGACTTAAAATAATCAATTTTCATTCTGAAGCTGGAGGTATGTCCTATGTTAAGAGGACTCCATTTCAATATGAATTTGCTTTTAAATGTAACAGTAGATTCTAGGAAAAAAAGTCAATTCTATTGCAAAAATACTACTTGTTGCTCGGTTTAAATCTTTCCGAGATTATGGGTATTTGCAGTGGACTTTTTTCTGGACTCAAACAGGGCAGATGGCTCAGACTATAATCAGACCCTTAGGCCTTTTGTTTGTAATGTAAGAAACCTGCATCTATCTCCCAATAATGCTTCCCATCTGGGAAACCTGGGTTCAGGTGTGTGTCCTACCTACCTCCTACTTTTGTGATCATCTAATATGCTCTTTTATGGGAGGCTCTTCTCCCTCTTTCTCCCAGATCTCAGTTTCTGTGCTAAGGAAGTGAAAATTAATGGCTCAGAGAGGATCATGACATATTCATGACAAGAACCTTATCTAGAAAAGAATTGAGAAGGGCATCACAGCCTGAATAAAACATAAGCCTAGAATTTAACTTAAATCCTGCCTCTGAGACCTTCCTTGTCTACAGTCACCAGTTCCATCAGAAACACAAACAGTGTTATGGTCATTGTTTGGAAATGAGGTCAGTGGTTCAGCACTCCAGGTACATTTATCGATGTGTTTATTTATTTGGCTTTACCTATCTTTTTTTTTTTTTTTTTTTTTTNCTTCTGGCATCACTCACTACTGTGTCAGACATATTTGTTCTTCATTAATTTAATCAAAACCTCAGCAGTTATTGTAAGTATTGGCCCCCTCCCCTAATCTTGCAGTGCTAGGAAGAAATCTGTCTGACTTTATTGTCTTTCCCAGTCAAGGTTTTAGACTTTCAGCTCCATTTTCCAGTGGTAAGTATACATAATGATGAATCACAGAATCAGCTAGGTTGGAAATGACCTTTGAGACCATCAAATCCTATGACATAACACCACCTTGTCAACTAGCCCATGGCACTGAGTGGCACAATCCCTTTGGGGACAAGGCAACCTTGTTGTCTTTCTCTGGACACACTCCTTTCTCCGGGCAAACTGAGCATCTTCAGCAGTTCTTGAATTGATGGGCCCAGAACTGGACACATGATTTGAAGTGCAGCCTCACCTGTGCTGAGTACAAGGGGCAATCACTGCCCTGGTCCTGCTGCCCACACTATTGCTGATGCAGGCCAGGGTACTGTTGGCTTTCTTGGCCACCTGGGCACACTGCTGGCTCATGTTCAGCTGCTGTCAACCAGCACCCCCCAAGTCCCTTTCTCCCAGGCAGTTGTCCAGCCGCCCTGTCCCCAACAATGCATCAAGGCATTGTTGTGGCTAATGTGAAGGACCCAGGAATTGTTTTTGTTAAACCTCATATCCTTGGATTGGGCCCATCAATCCAGCCTGTCTAGGTCCCTCTGAAGAGCTCTCCTACCCTCCAACAGGTCGACAGTCCCCCACAACTTGGAGTCATCTGCAAATTTGCTAATGGTAAACTCAATCCCCTCATGCACATCATCACTAAAGATATTAAACAGGACTGGGCTCAGCACAGATCCCTGGGGGTCACCACTAGTGACAGGCCACCTGAATACAACACCAGTCTCTGGGCCCAGCCATGCAGCCATTTCTTAACCCAACAAAGAGTGGACCTGTCCAAGCCATGGACTTCCAGCTTTTCCAGGAGTGTGCTGTGGGAGTGTCATAGGTTCTGCTCAAGTCCCAGTAAACTATATCCACAATATGTATGAAATGAACCTACTTCTCATGAGCAACTATATGCAGACATATTTAAAGTTTGTAATCCTACCAGTACCGTTTTATATTACTTATTTGGTTTGGTGGCATTCTCATTCATCTCATGTTTTGTCCTTTCATAATTCACAAAATTATTAGTAGATCAATGTATGACCTCTATGCCATATCTGCTGGCCTTCAGATGACATAGTTCATTCCTCTATATTGCATTAAGATCTAGAAGAGGTAGTTAGACTACCACCATTAATTTGCCTTGCAAAAATAATGCATCACAGCTTGCAGGGGGAGAAACAGATACTTCAAATTGTATTCAACTTCAGTTTGCGAGTGAAATGAGAAGACTGGGAGCGAGAAACTTTCACACTAGGTTCAGCGTACCCTATAAAAAAGACACTTCAGTCTTTGATTATGTTGACTTGTGACGGGCAGAGTAAGGAACTACACTCAGGTACAGACAGAAATATATAAAGCAGGACAGATGCTACTGTGGTGTTCCCTTGAGCTGGCTCACCCATTTACTAGAGCTGTGCAAGAGTTCTGTCAAGGAAACATCTGGGCATACTCACACACACAAATATGAAATAGCAGCAAGAACCCTAGCTAAAGTAATCTTTGACATTCAAAGTTAACACCATCATCATTATACAAGCCAAGGCATTTCAGGGGCCTGGTGACAGATGGTAGTATAATTTTTTCCTACTGGACTTTGTTTTCATTATCCTATTTACAGATGAAAGCAGCTTCAGTGCCTGAAATTGTAACTATGATATACACGAGGTGCTGTTTGAAAAACCCTAATCTAACTATACAGCCTTTATTCCAAGTTTTTTTTAAAGTAATAATACAACTTCTCTTTCACTGACTTCACAGTTTACCAGTTATCCTACAATACTGCATTATAGCCCTTCTAGAACTAACTTTCTGTGGGGCGTTTGGGGTTTTTTTTTTAATGTATTCCCTGTTGATAGCTACAGATCTTTCAGCATTTCTGTTTAGTTTTCAGTCTATATGTTTTCCTGGGCATAGTTGCTATCTTGAAGTGTAAATTAACGTGTTTCTACCACAATATCAGGTTTCTTCCACAAGCCAGATTCCTTTTAGACATACAAGTAGGTACATGTTTTGGTTTTCTTAATAACAAAACCTGCACATAAACCACAAAAATATCTTATTTCAGCCTAGAATGACTTATAAGCAATAAAAAATCTGAGAAATCATACTTCCATCATCCTTTTCCTCCTATACCCTCAAAACTTATTTGAAAGAAATGCGGTTCTTAGCAAACATGAATACCTCTAAGGGCACCAAAAGCAACTTTAAATTTTCTGTAAGATACAGTGATTTTCATTTTTGCTTCAAACGAAATTTTATTTTTCATGTGCTTTTCAAAACTTCTATCTGATTCCCCATCTTTCCAGGAGCCTTTAAGCCATAATGAGCTTTTAAAATAATACTTGAATATTCTACCAAAAATTCAATTCTGGCAATAAGTATGTAAAAAACTGTAGATATTTGAAATGGAGAAGTTCATGTACTTCATCCTACTCTCAAAGTTAACCTGTTCTCTCCACTTAATCTCTTAGCACTTTATTCATTCCAGTTTAAAAATGCTGAATAATGGAGTTTTCACGTCTTTCTTTGGGCAACTGTGTGCTGAAAATAATACAAAATTTTCCAATCTTTGCCTTTGTGAAGTGTTTACAAAATACTTTAGGGAAGCATTACTGGTGTTAGTTGAGTATGTTTGGGTTTTCCTTTGTTTTGAAAAGTTTTGCTTGCAGAGATATTTGGACTGACCTCAGCACATGTCCTTGTGGCCATGAAATAGAGGAATACTGGGTGATAAATATCCATCCATACGCCCAAATGTGTTTTCTCCATGGTTAGATCTCTTGATCCCTCTTGAGAACAGGGAGAGAAAATCTCAGAGAATTCTTCTATAGACACAAGGGTCATGATTACAACCCACAAAGGCTGCTCAAATAAGTAGTTTTGTTCTGGCTAGGTTACTGGTAAAACAGTGTTGAACACCTATCCCTGATTGTAGAAGGCTCATGGTAAGGGAACTCAGAAGCCTGAAGCTTATGAAAAAGTTTTCATTGAGCAAGAAACTGCAGACTTGAAGAAGGAGAAGGCAAACCAGAAACAACAGGTCTCAATGGTCCTTGTTAATAGAAGACATTCAGCACCTCTGTTTTTACTGCAACTCTGAAAAAATAATGTGGATTTTTTCATTCAGTTTGTGTCCGAACACGCAAAACTGACTGATTTTTAACAAATGTGGAGACTGTTGTTTTGTGAGGGTATATTACGTTTGAACATTTTGTCCATTTCTTAACAGAACTTTTTATTTAAAGGAGATTGCTGGTGCAACAGCACTTGCAGTATTCTCCAAGAAGGAAATTGTTGTTGCATTGCATTGTACTGACTGCTTGTCACAAATAAACAACTTTAAACTATTTTTAATCAAACTTCAGTTCTGAAGTGGGAAAGCTGTGAAATCTTGAGACTGGTGTGAGTAGGAGCAGAAAATTCCCCTACTTAGAGGGAACTGGATGAAGGCAAGAAGGCAAATCTCTAAAATTGCTGCTTTCTATCATCCCTGCGGTAACAGCTGGTCTTGGACTCATCTCATAGGCAAAAAGTATTGGATAGACAGAATTACTATGTCAATAGCAGTAAATTGAAGATGCTTGGGATTATTCTTCTGGCAATGAGGCCAGCTGGCATTCAGTCGCCCATGTCCTAAACTGCCTATGAGAAATTATGCAGCTGGACACAAAAAACCTGTTTGGAATGATCCTTGGTCTGTCTAGTCCCTGAGTCTCACCAGGAGCTGTCAGAAAGTGAACTAGTTATTGTGGATCAAAAATGCGCCATGAACCTTTCTCATAATTTAGTTATATAGACAATCAGTGACTGTGTTTCCTGGAACTGTTCATTCAACTGAACAGATACAACCATCATAATTTTATTATAAAAGACTTCAGTGGCCTACACAATTACAAATAAAAACCAGAGTAGTGCTTTAATATTTTAACATAACATTTTTAAAGTAGAGGACCATTGCCTTATGAGCTGAGATTATAGTTTTGTTTAAAGTTTAGAAATTAAAAACGAAAAACCCGTTGCATTTTGACAAAATGATGCATCCAATTAAAATTTCATGAGATTCTACTTCACAATATTCTCCAGAGAGCAAAAGCAAGTCATCTGCTCAAAAGTCTTGAGCAATATTTTTAAGGAAAGTCTTCATTCCTTCATTAAATGGGCAGAATTTTTCCAGTCCTCTTTTGTTTCCATTTTGCATTTAACTTTTTATTTCCCTACTTCATGCTACATAGAGGAAGTTCTGAAACTCTCCATCTGCTAATTCAATCAACCCATGTTTCATTCCTGTTTTCACTATTGTTTTTGCTTGTTTTATGAGGCGGAGGCCAGACATTGGGCAAGCTTAAGAGAAACATACAAAAAACATTCTGGCCACCTAGCTCATTTCAAGCAAAAGAATGCGTGAATGTATTTTGCAACTGCTAAGTCAGCTGTTTCCACAGTAAGGTTATTACTACCCATAGCCCAATAAAAGATCTTGTTAAGAGTTTTTGGAAAGTTTTGTTTTGCTGTGTTGTTTACTGCATTAACTCTTCTGTATATCAGGTCATGCAATGTAATTACTTTTTACCTCAAAAAAGTTGACTGAAAAATCAAGATAAAAAGTGTCAGTTTTTCTGTGAGAATTCTACCAATATAACTAGAATTTTTTTACCTGAAAAAACTGTTGTTTCACACTTCAGCACTAGTTTTTTGTTGCACTGTAACTCCACCACATTTGCTACCAGCCTTGCAGGGGCAAATGACAGGAAACCAAGACATAAATCAAGAAAAGGTACATTCCATCATAAGACATTACACAGACTCCCATGAGCTGCATTCTTGTGTGGTCATTCTTATTTGTGTCTTCTTAAGACACAAAACTGGGTTTGATTGTTGGGTTAACAACATAAAATTTATTTGAATATCAGTAACAATAAATCCATTATGATCCGTGTAACTTGGTTTAAGAATTAATGTTAACTAAATTACCATAGTAGCATATAATTGCTCATCTCCAGTTCCATTCAGTTTTGAGAGAAAAAAAAAAAGCAAAAAAAAAGAGGTGAAGAGGTGCAGAAAATGCAAAGGAACACTGAAATGAATACTGGACATTTAGTCATTAAAACAAGCTCAATGAGAAGTATTCTGAGTCAAGTGTTGAATTGTATTAAAGAAGGCTTGGAATTGTGAGAAAAGATGCTGCATCTTGTTTTCCAGTTCCTACTGCATCTATAGAACCTGTACTTCATAAAATATTTATAAGATATAGTATTATATAAAAGAAATGTAAATGTCTTCTATTGAGAACACCTACTTGAATCCATTGTTTAAGAAAGCTTAATGGAAATATTCTGGCTTCACCTTTTGACCTACTTACGCTACATATTAGTTTTAAAAATTCTGGATAGCATCTCAGAGAAAAAGCAACCCTAATAAAATAATCTATATTACTAATACTTGTGATCACTTCAAAACTTTTTTCAAAAGTCCATGTCAGAAACTCAGACCAAAGAAAACTAGGGGATGTTCCAAAATGAGGCATCTGCATCCCACAAACCTACCTCAAAAAGACAAATTTACTGTGAACTGCAAGGTGCCTAGAGCTGCCTGATAAGAAATATTGAGCACAGAGGAACCTCTGGAATTCCTCTCCTTGGCACAACCTTTCCATCTGATTCAGTGTTATACTGGACTTTCCTGTACTCAGAGCCCCTAATTATCATCTGTGATTTTACCTAATTTGTGAGCCTCATTTTTATAATTAATACTGTCATGTTATCAGTCAGATTATCTTCCATATCCTAGGAATTAGGCTGCATATCTGTTCATATGATATTTATGGTTTGGTTTTTCTTCAAGCCTTGCAACAATCTTGAAGAAGCCATTTTTATCTTGTCTTTGGATAGGAAATATTACAAAAAAATTGGCTTGCCTGGAAACCCCCAAGGTTTCAGGACCTCTGAGAAAATCCAATTCCAAACAAATTAGTTCACCACTATAGAATTAAGTCAGGAGAGATCTCTAAGATCCACAGCTTCTCATATTTAATTGCCATCTCCCTCCAACAGCAAAACCCACCAATGTCTTATTGTAAAACTGACATTTCCATTTTGCTTCATCTTTAATTCTTTAGGTTTTCAATAGGAATCATATTCATTCCAAAGCGTGAAGGAAACAAAATAAAGATTGAAATGTTTATAGATGTGCAGAGTCATCCAAGAAGATCGCCAGGGAACATGATATTGCTACAGCCTAAGATGCTCAAGCCAATCTAAGAATTAGTCTTCTATTATGTGTACCCTAGAGATGTGCTTAATACAGAGCATTCCAATCCCAAAGTAGAACAGAAAAGTCTTACTGGAGAGCAAGGTTTCTCTCTCCAAGCATATATATTCATCTGTGGTCAGGGTATTGGTATCTTTGATATGTCTCGAGTTATGCAAACCCATGGGCCTAAAAATAATTTTATGGAACTGTTCATATGCTGTTGATCAACATCGTTTTTAGAGGATTCTTTTCCTCTAGCTTTTAAATGCCATTCCTATAGACACGGAAGACTCATCTTTTGGAAAATTCTTCACCATATCTATATATTGAAAGGAGAACTGTTGCTGGTAGAGGTGGAATTTCTGTGGTTTGGGTTTTTTTTTTTTTAGTTGGTTTGTTGTTGTTTTGTTTTGGGTTTTTGCGCAGGTTTGGTTTTTTTTTTAGTGTGTGTTTTGGGGGTTTTTTTGGGTTTGTGTGTGTGTTTTGTTTTGTTTTATTTTGTTTATTTTTTAGCAAGCTGGATATTTTCCTTCACAAACAATGCTTCCTGTTTTATACCTCTGAAGGGCATGGTGATGTTCTTTAACATTTCAACACATCTCAAAACTAATTAGAAATAGGTTACAGTAAGTGGATATTTATGCTCAAATCCCTGCTATTACGTCACATATGGTCGAAATTGCAGAACTTGAAATAACAAGCAAGAATAACATGCTTTGAAACTTTTCACTTGACAAATCATATAATTACAATGCACTTCATTGCACCTTATAAAATATGTCATAAACATAAGCTATGCTCCACAAAAGCTTGTTCTGCTTCAGGACCCGGCCAAAGCCCAGAAGAGGAAAAACAAATAAAAATGACACAGCAGAATAATGAGACCCTTTTAAATCTCAGAGCAGTTCCAGTGGAATTAAACTATGCTGAAAGCTGGAATTTCATCCTATTTTTTATCAGTGACCTTATATTAATTCCTCAAGATTCTTAACTGTTTATCTTAAGTTCTAAAAAGTTTCTAAATGTGTAATAGGAAAATCAGAAAGACTGCACATAGCTTGACTAGAAGTGGGTGAGATAACAAAATTGTGTTACAAATTTATGACATGAAGAATTTCACGGGTTTTTAGGTCAGTTAACAGACGAATTCAACTCTGCTCCTATCTCAGAAGACAGAATTCGATAGCTTCATTACTGTAATACTTTTGCAATTAGATCTTACCCATACATTTTTTTCTTAAGTTTCTTAACTTTCTTACTCCTTACTGAGTACTTGCCACTCTGGGACTGTGACTTGTGAGATTTATTTCAGGATATAGGGATTTCTTTATTATATAAGCTGTTTAAATATGGACAGAGTTACAAGAGTAACTGCAAGCTGCACTTTTAGTTCAAACAGAATTTATGGTCTTAATACAAAAACACCAGGAAGAATTCTTTCATTGGTTTTATTGCCCTGAAAATCTATGAATCTAGAAGAGGCCATCTTTCTTTATCTTTGGCTTAAAATCTACAGCTCCTAGGATTAGGTTATAAACAGATGGATACAAAATTTATGGTGGTGAATGGTGGTGCATCTAGCTGGCAGCTGGTCACTAGTGGGATTTTCCAGGGCTCAGCACTGGGACCAGTCCTGTTTGATTTCTTTATTGATGATCTGGATGAGGGGATCAAGTGCACCCTCAGTAAGTTCACAGACAACACCTAGTTAGGAGGGAGTGTTGATCTGCCGGAGGGCAGGAAGTTTCTGCAGAGGGATCTGGACAGTCAGGATGGATGGGCCAAGGCCATTTGTATGACTTACAGCAAGGCCAGGTGCCGGGTCCTGTACTTTGGTCACAACATACCCATGGAGTGCTACAGGTTGGGGACAGAGTGGCTGGACAGCGGCCAGGCAGAAAGGGACCTGGGGGTACTGTTTGACAGATGGTTGAGCATGAGCCAGTGTGTGCCCAGGTGGCCAAGGCCAATGGTTCCCGAGCTGTATCAGCAATAGTGGGGCCAGCAGGACCAGAGCAGAGATTGTCCCTCTGCACTCTGCAGTGGTGAGGCCACACCTCAAGTTCTGTGTCCAGGTCTGGGCCTCCCACTACAGTAGGGACACTGAGAGGCTGAAGCAAGTCCAGAGAAAGGCAATGGAGCTGGTGAAAGGTCTAGTGCACAAGTCCTGTGGGGAGCAGCTGTTCATGCTGGAGAAAATGATGCTCCGGGGATGTCTTGTCATTTTCTACAAGTCTCTGAAAGGAGGCTGCACCCAGGTGGGTGTCAGGCTCTCCTCCCAGGCAAGAAGTAACAGAATGAGATGAATTGGCCTTAAGCTGAATGGGGGGAGGTTTAGGTTGGATATCAGGAGGAATTTCTTCACTGAAAGGGTGGTCAAGCATTGGAATGAACTGACTGTGGAAGTGCTGGAGTCACTATCCCTGGACATATTCAAGAAATGACTGGATGTGGCACTTAGTGCTATAGTTTAGTTGACGTGGCAGTGTTTGGTCTCAATGATTTCAGAGGTTGTTTCTAACCTTAATTATTCTATGATTCTGAAATCTGCTTTCTTCATTCTTCCATAGGATAGATGGGAAATTGATGATCAGAAAGAATTGAGGCAGTCTGGAACACCATGTGACTAGCTGTTTCCTCATTTGGAGTTAGTGCTATAGAATTTGCCTTGTGATTTCAAATACCAACATTTCTGAATATTAGCATGAAAATATAGTGCTAATGTTATCTCACAATTTTTTTATTAAATTCATATTAGATATTTCTAAAGATTTAATTTGCTAACCTCATTGACCACAGAGTTCTTCAAAGACTAGGTCTTTATTTCACTGAATTTGTGAAGAAACCACAGTGCAGAATGTTGAAATGACTTGCCAGAAATATTACTGATGGAAGAAGGAGCTATAACCTACTTACTTCTGGTAAATTGTCATGGTCTTCATCCATCTAAGAATCTTGTTGGTGCTATGCAGCTCCCAGTGACACCTTTCTCTGTTCATTGGTCTGCAAAAGAATCAAATCTTTGCCAGTGTTGCAAACCTAAGGGTTGGATTGTTGCAGTTGCAAGATCCTAAGCGGAATGCATATCAAAATCATGATATGATTGTCCTTGTGTTTTCATGTGTGGTGTTTTCATTGCTGATCAAGAAGAATATACAGGAAAACAGTTCAAAGAAAAGTGCATGAACATATAGCAAATTTAAAAGGGAAGAGCAAAATGACAGAATAGTCACACTAAGTAAATAAGGACGTGACCGTTCACAAATAGATACAGAAGGCAGCAGACTCTACAGGTGGCATCATGGCTATGGGCAAACACCAGTGGGAGTAAAAAAAACAAATGGACAATATAGAGCATCTATCAACCTACATATCCTTTTATTTTGTTATGAAACCCTAGTTCAGTACTGCTGAAAGCATCTGCTAATGTACTAATTAGTGTGCTAATTCCCTGCTAATTGATTATGACCATTGATCCTCAGCTGAAATAATTGAGAGTATTTCTGCTGAAAGTGTAGCTATACTGATCTTATGGATAATGTTCAGTGTCAATAAAATGTATTGGATGATTTAATAGGGCCAAAAAACCACAACCAAATATTTTCCTAATATATTTAGCTAAAATAAAAGTAGTTAATTTTGGCTGTATTTCTCCCTCTTTCTCACTCCTTTTCTGGGAAATTTTATATTTATGAAGAGGGAGCTCCCACTGTAGCAGCCAAAGATAAGAAAACCTCGTGGAGGAGTACATGTTGCTGGAACGCAGGGAACCAAATTCTTCTATATTCTTTTCAGTGTTTAATCCCTGATATTAGCCAACATTTATTCTGAAAACAATATTAATGGAAACAGCGCATTTCAAATTTCTAAGTGCCTTCTTGATGTGACTTTTGAGAAAACAAATATACTTATCAACTCAAGTGACATTCTTCCAGCTGAAGAAGAAAATCTGTACTGTGTCACACCTGTGGATAATTGTGGTTCTTGTCTACTTCATTCCATGGAAAAGAACATGTTAACATATGGGTTACCAAGAATCAAAAAATACATTCACTCAGCATTTATACAGTCCAAAATGCCCAGATATCACAGATCATGTGATTCATAGCACCCTTCCCCTTTCCTTAACCTACAATGGGATATAGCCTATTTATTTCTATTTATGATTTTTATAACAATGCAGCTGAAGTCACACATGTTCATATTAGTTAGGAAAGGAGGCTTTCCTTAGAAAAGCAGACATGAAGAAGTGTCTAGCATGCAAATCACAAGGGAAAAACAGACGGCTGTGAAAGACTAAGGTTTGATTATTTCACTGTTCGGATTATATTTCCCTCAGTTTTTGAGGATTAAGGGTCAGACTGCTGCTATAAAAGTAGTAATGACCCATCTTTCACTTTACTGAGCTACATTGATCATGAAAGCATCTGATCTCCAATAAAGGCAAGACATGGTTTTCTTGTCAAAAACTTTGCAATGGAAATGTTCTATTTTTAATGCAATATTTGTGTATTAATAATTGACACCTGGCTGACTAACTTTTTAGTTGAGTTTCTTTTTTCTTTTTTTTTTCCTTTTTCTTGGCAAAAATTCATTGATTTAGCAGCTTATTAACTTAGCAGTTTATTTACTGGCAAACCCAAGCCAGTCGGCTGCCTCTTCTGAAACTCAGATGCAACTCATCCACATAGTTTAGAAAATGGATCACTCAGATCATCATGAAAACAGCCCAGGAAAAAATCAAAGCCTACTTATTTTCCAAGGTTTACACTACCTGAACTTGTCCTGAACTCCATTGATACGTATGAATTTCTGTTTATGTAAGCTACAGCAAAAATGACAGTGCAGGATTTTCTTCAATATTGTTCTATCTGTAATGTAGTGCGTGATACAAAAAAAACCCCAAAATTTAAGATAAGGCTTCAATTTTTGGACAGAGTAAATGTAGAAGTTCGGATTATCAGAAGGGGTAACGCTTTTTGTAACTGGGACATCTATTCTTGGCAAAATTCTAGGTTGAAATAAACAGAACTCTTCCTAAATACTCTGAATAGTCAGATGGCCTTAGTTTTCCTTGTCTAAACAACTAAATCTTTGATGTCTGCGTAAATACCACAATATGTAACTGGAGCTCCAAGGCATTTCTAGTGTAATTGAAATTTACCAAATATCCCATCTGAAAGTTCTTTTCAAACTGCCAGTGAATAGAGGGCTTGTAAATTGTTGCTGTGCACAAAGTAGGTAATTATGAATTAGGCATACTCTGATGCTAATTCCGCTTAGTCACTCACATTTTCCACTGATGTGGACTTTTAAAGAGTAGCATAACTTAAGAGGGCACTGAAAATTACAGTTTTGTACTTCCCATTTCATTGTACAGTTTTGTTGCTAGATTTATAAGGTTTGGAGAAATTATTTCATTACATGGCAAATTCAGTAGTTTTACAAAGTACCAATTTTTCACTTAAGGAGAAAATCTTCCTGTTTTATAAAGATGTTATCATGAACTTTGGAGTACAATAACAGCACTTAGTGCAGATCTCTAGATCCCATGCAGCTTACTCCATGGATTAAGACCACTCCTTTGCATCAGTCCTCAAGGAACACTTGGAAAAATATTAATCTCTATTAGACACTGCATACCTGAACTCCTCTCCTACCCTTTTAAATATACCACGTTTCATGTATCCTCTTTTATGCCTTTTTAGCAGCCAGATACCGGTCATTGAGGGGCTTGGATTCCGGGATTTTCTGGGAATAAAGTGAATACAGCCTAGAAAATGTCCATGTTTTCAACATGTTATACACTTTAAATAACGTTAAAAAAAGTCTGAAATTTATAAATTATAATGTTTATTTTACAGTTCAGCAAAAGGAAAAAACTACTTGACTTCTAAAAACAGAAATGAGAAAGAAAAATTTAAATTCCACGAGACTGGGAATGTTCTTTACCACCAAACAGTTGCAACAATATTGGCCAAACCTACTCAAAAAGATATAAAGAAATGGCCTGTCAAAGCATGGAAATATTGGAGCAAGGAACTGTGAGTCCCATCACTTCTGTGGTTCATAGACACAATGGATTTTTGCTAGCAGCTCGCTTGCTTTTTTTTTTCTCCTTCTAGTCTTTGTAGGTATAAAATTATGTTACTCCTTATGCAAATATTAATGCTCTAGACATGACTCTTCTCTTGAATGATCATTTTAAAGATCAGGAATGTATATTTTTATATCTGTATTTATTATCAGGAATATTGATAGCACAATAACATGAAAATTACAATGATTAATAAACTTAAATAACAAGTTACAATTCATAGTTATTCTAGTATGTTCCTACAAACAGTTTATCATGGCAGTAATAAACTTAGTGCAAGCACTACACTATTTGATGCCTGATTGTATATTATTCAGTTGAAGAAGTGGTTTTATTACATTTTGTATCTTTTTTGGTTCACATATTCTGAAAGATTATTTGTCCTTTCCTAAAGGGAAAAAATCCAAAAGAAATAAGATTTGAAAAGATTTGGAAAAGCCACAAAGAAAAGGCTCTAATTTTTAGGATTTTTTTAATAGCTATTTTACACTGGTTTTCACAGCACATGCCTGCTGGGACTAATGTTGCCAGTAAGATCACTCTCAAATGTCACTGCAGAAAAAGCCACATTATGTTATGCCCATGCTCTGAACCTTAGGCAGTTTTTAAAAATCACATTTCTGCTGGAAACAAGCCCCTTTACCGATGAACCCAGAGATGACATTTTTAGCAATTCCCATCCACGTCAGTGAAAAACTCATTTCCTAAGTTGAATTTTCTTCTGAAGGCCCTGTAAAATAAAGTAGTTGACTCGGTATCTAGCTGAAGCAAATGAGGCAATTCCTTCCACTGACCCTGCTGTGGGAATGATAGCTTCCAGCGAGGATAGCAAACAGCTGGCAGATAGAGGCAGTGGGAAGGAGTTAGTTACCCTCAGCCCTCAGATGGTTCTGCACTCCCAATGCCTGAGACTTCTGGACACAGAGAAGTGAAAGATTGACCTTACATTTCTTGTCCACATCAGTCTGTTTGTGCAGATCAAACACCTAATGACTGGGAAAATGTGGATTAAATGGTCATTTTCTTGATCTTCCCATCCCTGTGCTGCAGCATTTCTCAGTTCTAAAGAAGGGGTAGGATATTTATACATCATTCAGTTCTGGACTCTGCCAGTCTCCTAGGTCAGTCCCTATTATTTACAAGTAGGTTATTTCTTAATTATTTTTCATATGTATGCACTGTACTATTTTAGGCACATTTCTATAAAGGAATCTTGTTATGATAGACCTCTGATCCTTTTCTTGCTTTATCCACTTCTTTTTAATTGCAATTAATTTTTTTTCAGCCTAGCTGCCTCATCCTGCACTGAAATCAAAGGAAATTCTAAAGTTAATTTAAATATATGATTTTTTTTAAATAGCCAGGAAAAGAGCAGGCTTATGTTCTGAGCACTATCTGATGTAATCATAAATGCACATAGGTCTCCAAAATAATAGGTCTCAAATGTTCTCAGAACTCTGGTATAAAATTAACATTTTCATCAGCTGTTCTATCAATGTCAGCAACTCATCCACTGGAAATTTCAGATCATTCAAGTCTTTCTTAAAATTGGAATGAACTCTCCCTATGAAAAATATTTTCCATCTGGTTTGTGTTTTCCATTTAGAATGTGTAAGCAGCATAGTGACCTTAATCAGTTCTGATTTAGGTTAAAATTATGCACTGTCTTGAGAGCTGCCTAGTTTATATTTTTTTTATATTTTTGTCAGACCTTGGCATTAATTCTTCATAATACGGATGTGTTTGCACTATTGTTTTCGTGAAAAAGGCAAGCAGACAGGCTTACATTGCTCATAGGGATGTTCTAGTAACTGATTAAAAAGTATGAAATTGATCAGTTTTACCTAAAATCCTTCTCTGATTGCATATCCAATATTGTAATTCAGAAAAGCTGTTGAAAACACTGTACTTTGAATGTTAGTGGTATGACTAAATAAGTAAAGACATTTTGAAATATACAAAATATTAAAAGATTACACACATTAAAGACAGACTATCTATGTAGAGCCTTAAGAAATGTTTTGAAAGATATATTTTAATCTAGCCTGACAAAGTACTGTTGCTTGATTTTTTTTACAGCAAAGTTTTCCACATTAGCAAGATATTAAAGTACTAGCCCAGAAAGATTTCCGTTGCAGCCTTTCACTTATTACTTGCAATTTTTGGTTTAGATCTACTGCTGAATCTCACATTCTGATATTCTTTTGACTTACTGATATTCTGAGCTGATTACAAAACTCAAAATAATGTAGTGGAAAAGGTAGATAGCTAAAACATACAGTTCAGCTTATGCTCAAGCACTGAAGAACTTCAACAAAACTATCTCTGGATCTTACAATTGCACTGTCTTTTTATTACGAACTATATCCCCTTATAGTAATGACAAAAGTGAAAGCAAATAGCCACAATACAGAAGAATGATTTTTCAGGAAGAACTGACAGAAGACAAAGCAACTCAGCTATCAGCAGGGGAACAATTTCCACTCTTTCATCATAGACGTTTCACATTTGGCTCTTAAAGGAGAGTAGAAAAGGCCTTATTTAAAAAAACAAACAACATACAATCATAGAATAGATTGTGTTGAAAAGGACCTTTAAAAGCCATCTAGTCCAACCTTCCTCCAATGAGCAGGGCCAGCATCAACTACATCATGTTGCTCAATTTCATGTTCAACCTTACCTTGAATGTTTCTAGGGATGGGGCATCTACCAGCTCTCTAGGCAAACAGATACATTGTTTCAACATCCTAATAATAATAAAAAAAAATCTTCCCTCTGTCTAATCTAAATTTGCCCTCTTTTAGTTTAAAAACATTGCCCCTTGTCCTGTTGCTATGGGTCTCTTAAAACTTCAGTCTCCATCTTTCTTTTAAGCCCTCTCAAAGTAATGAAAGGCCATAATAAAATCTGGCCGGAGCCTTCTCTTCTCCAGGCTGAACAGTCCCAATTCTCCCCCTGGTCTTCATGGGAAAGGTGCTTCATCTCTCAGATCATCTTTATGACTATCCCTCTTTATGACCGTCCTCCAGCAGGTTCACGTCCTTCTTGTGTTGGAGATATCAGAGCTGGGTGCAGCACTCCAGATGGTGTCCTACTTGATCAGAGCAAGAGGGGTAGAATAACTCCTTTGACCTGCTGACCACGCTGCTTTTTTTGCATCCCAGGATATGGTGATCATTTTGGGTTCTGAGCACACAAATGTGTGGGAATAAAATGTGGGGGAAAAAATCCTCAAAGCTACTGCATTGTGAAACACATAAACTTTGATCCATCCACTGCTGTGTTCTGTAAGTTGCAAACAAGATGAATCTCTCTTCTCCACCCCTTCACTTACAGTTCTTTTACTGGAAAGATTTTAGTAATATTTTCTTACAGACATAACCTGATAAACAACAAATTAAATTGTTAGCATTGCTTTCAGGTTCTATTTGGTTGCGAAGGTTCCTGTTTCTATTTCAGAAATGAGTACAAGACAGAAACCCTGAAGACAGGATCTTGTCATTTTTAGCTGATCAAATAAGAGATTAATGCTGAAATGTGTCCTTTCAAAGACCTTTTTATGAGCTGCTCCTTTTTAATATTATTTACATTCAGAGCCATGAGAATATGGTATAATAGGGTAAGTCTAAGACTGGGAAAACCAGTGCTGGAAAGGTCATCTGAAGTATTTGCTTATCTCCCTCTGTTACTGTTTTAGTTTGTACTACTGCAAGAGCTTACTTCGATGTCCTTCTGATACATTTACAACCCTTGTCTTCAACCAGACCCCAAATATTTGCAAATCTCATGTTTTTATAGAAAGCAAGATACAGAAATATCTTTTTGCCTCACTGCAACAAACACCTTAGCTGCACTTGGACTTCTGGCATGGATCCCATGACCTCATAGCATATCAGAAATTGCCACATTTCCTGGCTACCCCTCCTCCCTGGACTAAATTTCCTCCTCCCTTGATCTGTGAAATGCCAAGAGACAGATTGGAATGTTCAGCTTGAATGGAGAACTTCAAATTGGTAGTGTGTTGGAAATCTGGTCACTTCATGTGTTCAATTGTTTGATTTGCTGTGTGTGCTTGTGT
The DNA here is from genome assembly GCA_008694505.1 of Cyanoderma ruficeps. Classification (NCBI taxonomy): domain Eukaryota; kingdom Metazoa; phylum Chordata; class Aves; order Passeriformes; family Timaliidae; genus Cyanoderma; species Cyanoderma ruficeps. The sequence continues at coordinate 1,794,496 of VZDJ01000302.1, forward strand.
GAGAAAGCATTAACATCATTTAACCCTTTAAGTCAACCTAAGATAAAATGAAAATACAAGATACAAAAACATATTTATATGACCTGCTTTAAGAAGTGTCTCTTAGTGTCGCTTTACTGAGCTGCCTATTTTTCTGCATTGCCCTTAAAGGGAAATTCATATGTCTAGGCTAAGACACCCTCAGTAGATACATTTCAAAGGGAATGACATCCATCTGCTCAAAATTATATGTATACCAACCTCTACATAAACAGATATGCTGTCAACAACACTTGGAGTAATGCAAGTTTTTTCTGGTTTTTGATTAAGAACAGCTGAAAATGTAGTCAACTATTTGGGATAATTTATTGTGATTGATCCCCAAAATACTTGGCCTGCATATTCCAGGCCCACTCTTCTCTCCAAGAGAGGAATACCTATCAATCTTTCATTTAACATAAGCATTAAACCATTTCTCTCATTCAGTTGCAATAAAAGCTTCTCTGTGGGATTTAAGCAATCATTCCACCAATCAAATCCTGAAAGTTGATAATCAAATGAGTTCCTAAAGTAGTAGCTGCCAAATCCCTGAAGTCCAAAGAAGGGTTATAAATACAATCTCTTGAGCAATCACACATAGCAAGAAAATTAATAAGCATCTTGATTGATTTATCGATAGCTTGCAGAGAAAAAAGTCTTGTAATGGGATATAAAACATAGATCATGTGCTATGAATTGCTGAAGGACTGCCAGATCTTCTGTTCTGACCACCTGCAAAGAATAGTCATCAGCATCATATTGCAGCAACCCATGGAGAAGAATTTAAATTATAAAACAGAAGGCTGGATTAGAAAATGTCACTGAACAATTCTGTTTTCTCATATGTTCATTGAGGAGATGTCCAGAGTCAGAGGTTGGGAAAAGTTAATTATGTTTTTATATTTGAAACCTCTCTTTCTTTGAATCTTACTTGATTACTCATGATGTTAAATTGTTTCCTTGAAAGAGAGCCCAGGGCTCTCTCCTGAGGTAAAGTATCTAAATCAAAGAAGTTCATTCTTAAAAAAAAATGGCCAAAATAATTTCTAGCTTTCTTGGCCTGTGAGTCAAGTCACCAAACAGGGAAGCTGAGTTCCTTTTCACTGTAGAGAAACACAAGCAGCTTAGATGTTTCCCAGTCCTTAGCATGCAAATATGTTAAACAAACTCCCATCACCTTTCCATCTAAACCTAATGAATTTTTTACATTCTTACAATATCCTGTTTCACATCACATTCGTCTTACACCACAATCCAGTATTGCCATAGAATCCAGTCTATTTCCTGGTCCTGCTTTCTTAGCACCACTGGATGCATCTTGCTGCATGGGCTTGTGTTTTACAGCAAGCTTACCATTCTATGACTTGATTTTCTCTGCTGTGAGTAATGCTTCACTCCCACAGGCTCTGCTACTAGACTCAGAAACTTGTAAGGTCTGAAGGCAGACTTTACCAGTGAAAAGCTCAGCAAAAAAAAGGCACACAAAGCTGCACTAGTACAATATGATAATGTAATTAAGCATCAGGGACAGTATCTTCTAAGAGATTCTTCTTTGCAGGAAATAACATAGCAAAGATTCTTATCACACATATCAGTTCTCTGCTTTTGTTTCCAAGCTGACGATTTCAGGTATTGCCGCTGCTTCAGACTTATTAATGTTTACCAATATTGTGTCCAACCTTTAAGTGTAAAACATTCAGGTGTGATTTGGCCCTCTTGTCAGACTGACAACCGAACCACACCTCTTATTTGTTTCAGAAGATGAGAAAATGGTTTGAAATGTTACTTAACTAAAGGCAGTGGAAAGGAAAGGGTTTTACTCAAGGTTTTCATTTAGTGTGCAGGTGAATGTGATAATGATTGAATCATGGTAGTGAATTCTAAGAGAGTTGTTCATAACTGGTAGCTAGGTGAAATGTAGCATCATTTTGGTTTGCACTATCATTGTCTGAGATGAGGCAGATGAGGCCAGGCACATACCTCAGCCTTTTTACCTTAACATCCCTCCTGGACTACAACAAATAGCAACAGAGTGAGTAAAGAAGCAAGCCCAACTTCCTACATGAAACTTTCAGACAGACACAGAGCTAGCTATCAGACTTCTCACCCATGATTTCAGTGGAAATGGTTACAATATTAATGCCATAAAAATCTCTGATTTCACTTAACTCAAGCAGTTTGGACTAATACAGTCTCTACTGAAGTTAAAGGAATGAATTATTAAGCTGTATCTCCAGGATGTCACTCACTTGTAGGCTATGCCCGGTTATTAAACATTTAACTGAGACTGACAGACCTTTGGACTTCTCTGATTTGCCAAGCTGTCACCAACACAAACTGGTTTAAGCTGTAAAAATGATTCTATAAAATTGGCTTTAAGCATTTAGAAAACTCTAGAAAGAACTTTAAAGGTCTTTTTAACAATCCCTGCTTACTTAGAGCATTTTTCTTTTCTTTCTTCTGAATTACAAGTAAATGAACCAGACTGATAGTTTAAAAATGAGTCTCAGTTTCTAGTCAGTGTTCTCAAAATCTATATTTCTCAGGTGGCCTATTCAGGTACATGCTTTTTCAAAACCAAACTTGGTCTGATATTTTAGGTTGATTTCTGCAGACATAAATATTTTCGGTTTATATCATATGAATGAGAAATTGTATTATGAAGCATGATCTCTTCCATCCCACATTCCTTAGTAGATCCATGGATACTCAGAAAATAACTGAATACTTCTAAATCTTATTTTATCCATGAGTGAAAAATTTTATATAAGCAACTCAATCCTGTTACTTGACCGACCAATGATTCTTATTTGCCAGCAATAAAAGGTTTCTACATTCAGTTATTTCTTATACACTACACAAAAACCATATTGGGTTTCCTTTGGCCAGTCATCTTATTAAGTCATTAAGTGTTGAATAAGTTTGCTTTACTGATGAAACTTTACCTCAAAACACTGTATACAGAGCATATGTTTTGAATTGTCTTTATATCCATTGTAATAGAATGTTCCTTCATTCCTAATCAAAACACACTCTAGTACATTTTAGGACACTTCTTCTTAGCCAGCCTGAGACTTGATTTATGTTTAACTAAATGTTCTTTTCTATAGGATTTCCAAATCAGTTCTGAAGAGGCAAACATCTCTGCATTCTTCTGATAGTGTACATTCAGAAATGTGTGAAATATTTAGGAATGTGTAGATCCAGAAGATTATGTGTGCTTTCCATGCCTAAATAATATAAACCAGAAAATACAACACGCATTGCTCCTCCCTATTGATCTCCAGCCCTGAGGTAACGTAATGGTTTTCTGAATCGTGGACACTCCAGGAGAAGTTCAGTTCTCATTCATCACAGGCTGACTGGGCTTTCTTCAAACCCTAGGATTTTGTATACATTTTTAGTGCCTGGCTCTCACTGGCTGCTCCCTGCAGCCAGCAGAAAGTGGTGGTCAGCAAAAAACCACCAAGTTTTAGGTGGGCACTGGGTCAGGCCCTTTAAAGAAACTGGACTTAAATGGAAAAAATGAATCAAAAAAGCAAGGGCTGTAAACAGTCACCTCTAAATCCTAAAGGACAGAAATACTAGAGCTTAGTCCCTAAAGTGCACACTGACTTACTGTGCCATGAAGGTGATCTGCTAACAAGTTCCTTTAGCTTCTGTGTATCATTAATTGGCCTGTGCACTGGACTACATTTTGAGTAAAAAGGGTAGTTTTTTCATTAATCCAGTGGATCGGTATACAGTGAACACATTTCCCAATTCTGCCGCAGTCACCTTATGATAGAAATTGCATTGTTATTCAGTTTATTTCCCTCCTCATCCCCCAAATAAGGGACAATATTATCAAGATGCTGCAAACCCCAGTTCTCTGTTGTTACTACATGCAGATATTATGGAGATGAATCACAGACAGAAAACAGGCAGTGTGAATATCATTACCATGAATACCCTGTGAATGTGAATTTTGTTCATCTAACAGTAAATCAGCAATCTGTAATGTTTTTAGCGGTTGGCTATTTGGTAGGAAAACGTCAGGCCTACAATATGGGCAGATGCCTCTCTAGTTATTTTTTCATGCAACTGAGATCAGGATTTGGCCTGTACATTTAAATTGCCCTGATGACTTCTAAAAATACTCTAGACATAGATTGCAGAGGATAAATGGCATGCTATGAAATCTATTTTTTGCTTTTGTAGAATTAAAAGGGCATTTCCCACACTGTCTCACTTTTCTGTTTCAGACCCCCAATTTGGTCTACAAGAATTGGTGGTGAGCAAAATAATATGGCACATGAACTGAAGTCAGAATTTAACTAATGTTAGTTATGGCCTATTTACAATGCTGGCTGCAAAAGTCAACCCTCCCCTACAATTCCATAGGCTGAAGTGAACAGTTTTACTTAGAATATGGAAAAGTGATACTTTACAAAGCACTAGTCCAAACGGAGGTCTGCAAGGGATGTTGTGGGCAGCAGCATGCTGTGCCCTTTCATGAGTGCTTATAATAACAGTACATTATGTTCTTGCCATCACTTTTGGCAGAAGATTTGCCTTTTTGAGGTTGAAAATAATTACAACAGCAGTATTTGAGTGATATGAATGTAAGCTGTGGGCTTTGCATTGTATCTCAGTGCAAGAATATATGTTACCTCTAAGACCTCAAGTTACCCACACGACATGGAAGGCCTGCTATGAACACCAAACTTTCACAAATCTAAGTGGGCTTGATTTGCCATCTTGCAAAGACACGGCAGCAACTTTGATGAATTCATCCCTTTCTATTAATGCTCATTTTTTTGTAACATGGATGAGCAAACCAGACTGTGGTCTTAACTTCCTCTTTTATGTTCTTGCTCCCTCCTAACTGTTTTGTAAGGTGGTATTTTCAACCTTCAGGAGCTCCCACAGCCTTAGTCTACTTTTTTCCCCAGGGTGTTAAAAGTACTAGGGGATAGGGAGCCACAATGTCCCTGAAAGCAGCTGGAAAGGTAAAATAACTGGGGTCAGGAGGCAGGCAGGTTTTAATTCTGATTCATGGATATGTTTGTGGAGAGTCTGTGCATATTAGATATTTTCACCATCCTTCAGTAGCTTTGGGAGGCATCAGAGCTTGAGTTATACAGTTTCTGAAGCTGCCATGTAGAGTGATAGGCTTCCTGGCACACTTACATAGAAAAGACTCTTTTCCTTCCAGAGAGGAACAAGAAGAGGATAGGAGGGAACTCATTAGGGTAGACTAAGCTAGAGAGAAATGGGGCTTTTCCAGAGTCTTACTCCATTTGTAGAATATAAATTCACACTCAATTACTCTTAAAATGCTCTTTGAAGCATGCATTACCTCTAACTTGGGTGTTGAAAGCTGTGGAAATTTTTTCAGTCTCACTGTGATGGCATCAGAATGATTAAATCCAGTATCCAGATCAAAAATCCCTACTCCTTAGGCTGGGTGAATTGCACACAGGAGGCAAGCAGCTTGAAATTCAGAATAATACTTCAGGATTGTATGACAGTGTGTTCATCCAGGATGCATTTGGCCTGGAGAAAATAAAACAAGTTAATTTCATTTGAATCATGAAGGAACTTTTGAAGCTGTTGACAAGTGTTTCAATTTTCAAACATTTATAAATAAAGTGAAAATCCAGTGGGTGCGTGATGAGAAAAATATTTTAATGGGTGCCTGGGCATCAATGTAGAGTCTCTAATGAGTAGCACATCAGGCTACAACTGAATTTTCCCAAAGCTAAGTTTTTAATTATTCTCAAATATAGTGGTTCAAATAGCTGTGTATGTTCTCTAAGTAGCTAAATCTGGACTAAGTTTGTGTGGCTGGCCAGAGCAAAAGGTCTTTGCTTTGGCTTGACAGCCTAAAACTTCAATGATCTTCACTAAGTTGTGTATAGAATAAAAGCTTACTACTGTTCTTCTCACTGAGTCCAGCCAGGAATAACAGAGGAAGGCATAGTGCTGATGTCATTGTCTGGAGCTGTTAAGTCCACATTTATCAAACTAGACATGCCATGGAGGCTAAATAACAGGTTGCAAGTATTGAGGGCTCTAAATCTAAAAAGCTTCATATTGTTTTGATAGGTTTAAATAAAAATCCACTTAAACTGGCAGTGAACTTAGAGAAAATCTATTCTGACTACACTTGCATCTACGTGTTTTCCAGCAGCAGAAAAAAGTATATGAATTCATATCCTATGAATGTATGGAGACAGGGATTTCTAGCCATATTTCTGGAAGTAACAGAGGTAGTATGTTTGTTTGAAAACAAATATTTGTTCTAAGCATGAGACATAGAGACCATTTGATGTTAACCTGCAAGGGTTTACACGCCTCTTCAAATGCATTGCTTGAAAGATTGTTGGTACAAATGAGTTGTTCTTAAATCCCAGGTGTACTAAAAGATGTACACAGACGAACATCACTGCATGGGTGGAAAGAAAGCAGCTGGCCAATTTTTATTTGGAAGTTTTTCCCATTGAAGAAATAGTTTATAGATTATGCATAACATTGTTTCCATTGTTGCACAGATTTTTATTTTCATTTTCTAAAAATCTGCCTTTGATTATCTCTCTATAGAAGGGAAGTGTTTTGTCCTTATCACTGGAAACAATACAGCAAAAATGTAGGGTTTTCTTCTCATTCCTTTATGGTTTCTAAGTGACAATGGTTAATGACAAAATCCTATACTACTACACATACTATACCTATTGCAAACTGCTTGCATAGTTCCATTGGATTGTTCCATGTAGTATAGTCAGCCACCTGCAGTGTAGTTATAAATCTCTGAAGTCAAGCAATTTATCCTACAGATTATTCCTGGGAAAGTTAAATAACTGCAGTGTTTAATTTATGTTGTTATTAATTTAGGTTTAAGTACATGTATGTATCACTTTTCCTTAAGAATTATTTGTTTACAGCTCACATAACAAACTTTGAAAATTTTTCCCTTGATGCCACTGGGATAAGTATGTAACATATATATCTTTACTTAAATGGGACTCTAAAATGTCGTCTAATGCTAGGGACTTATCTCTTTTCTCTCACCCAGAAGATGTGTACAGCTTTCATTGCTGAAATGTCAATGTAGCTAGAATTTTTAATGAGAAACAGTTTGGAATAATAAAAACAAACTTCTATATAAAGAGCGTGCATTAAGAGTTATTGACACTTAACACACTCATCCAGATACTGTTCTCTTGATTCTGAATAGAGAATACCATTATCAGTATTAGCATCTCATAACTCTAATATGAAGCATAGGCAAAGCTTCAAGGACATTTTGTTGAGGAAATGGAAGGCAGTCTCATCTTTCTATAAAAGTAACAAGTGAGAAAGTGTATAGGACTGCTTCTTTCAGAAAGCACAAGCATTCTGTGTCAAGTACAAGCAGTTATAATCCATTAATGACGTACATTTTTTATTTCCATTCTTTTGTCACTTTACTTTCTGAGAAGAATCTTTGAGTCAAATTGCAATTTATGATTCATGTAAAAGGAAGAGCAGCTAGTATGAGGACTAAGAGTTCGATACATATTTCAATTACATTACTTTCATCTAGTGTGATATCAACATTTTTCTTCAGAGCATTTGAATTACAGTCATCATTTAAGCTTCTAATACATCCTCATAATCTTTTTCTCCTAAAATTGGTACAACTATATGAAGACTGAAACTTTAGCAACACAAAGAATTTCTCTAAAATGGCAACATTGCCCTATTAAGAAACTTTAAGTCTTGTTTAAATGAGCATAACAAGGCCACTTTTATGGAACAAGTGATGCATAATGGGAATAAGCGATGCATAATGGACAGCCACACTAATCATTTTGTGTGAGATCATTTTTATAAGCATCATTATAATGCTCTGAGATAACCAACTAACAGTTTAATCTTGCGAATCAGACGTATTCTGGCTACTGTGATGGAAATCTTCAACCACCCTCCAAAACATCTTAGAACTGCCAACATAAAAAGCAACTGTGAAATATTGTGCCTTAAACTTAACTAGGTGTCAGATTCATGTGGGATCCTTTCAGAATTCTAATACACAATTTACAGAAAGAATAAAGTAGTTTTTCATCTTCTAATATCACAGAATAATATTACTGCTGTATGTCTTAACAAATAATTTGATATTTAGTGTCAATTGGTAGGAAAGAGACTGATAATTTCAGGCGTTGTTTTTCCCCAAAATGACTCTTCTGGAGATAGGGAATATCTCTGAAGAGCTCTCAATTTCTTTTTCCCTTTTAGTGTCCTAAATTGTGAAAACGTTTTTAAAAATTCAGCGTACCTGAGCACCTTCCATAATACCATCATTCTGTGGCTTCTAAGAAGCATCAGATATTGTGAGAGATTGATTTATTAGAACACCACAAGGAAATGCAAGACAGGGCAGTGGCTCCAATGCACAGCCCAAAAATCAACCCTGCTGGTGCTTCCAGTCTTAGCCCCAGTCAATCAGCAGGCCAAGTACGTGGTTTTCTTTCAGAAGCGTAGCATAAGTGTTTCCAGAGAAATTCAAGCAAGCGTGAAATTTCCAAGCCAAGTTCTATTGCTGCTCTCCAAATTTGCAATTCTGAGAAAGTATTCTATTTAAGTGGAAAAACAAAGAGATTGCCCCAGTTGTAGCCCCTTCTTCCACACACACAGACATAAGGCATAGGAAGTTTTTTTAAGCTAACATGGGACCCTAATGCTAACACTTGTCCTCTCTGTCTGAAGGACTCTCCCAAAAATAGTTCTGACCATTATTTGGTGAAAATCATTAAAGCCAGGAAGTTTGTTTTGGCTGAGTTTGAGACTGATTCAATTCATTTTGAGCTATTTTGTAGTGGTTTCATTATCCAAACTTGCATGCATCTTCTGGGCTCAGGAAATGTTGGCATGACTGTAGGGTTCTTAGTTTCAAAAGTATTAAAACATCTTACCCTTTCACCAGGGCTTTATTTCTCTCATTACACCATACAGAAAGAAGCAAGAGCTTCTGACTTTGCTGCCAAATTTTACAAGAAGTAAATGAAACAAACAATAGAAAATGGGTCATTTTTATTCTAACATATGTACATATGTTTGAAAAAGGATGACAAGACAACACCAACTTTCTTCTGTCAAAATCTGTCGAAGTGCCAAAAGTTACTTCCTATTTAAAGGCCTTTTTAAAGAAGGGGTGATTATAGATGATGATATGCATATGAGAAATATTAAAGAGTGAAAATATGAGCACCTATAATAGTTTGCTCTGCTATTTTGTTGCAATATCATGTTTGCCAATAGTGGGACATTTTCGACAGGATAGGAAAAATAGTCATAGTCTTAAAATGAATAATGAAAAATGTGCTTAAAATTAGTTTCTACGAAGATGAGGATTACATTACATAAGAATAATAGATACCTATGTCATTAAGAGATTTACAAAAATCTGTGGCATTTTGCAAGCAGTGGCAAGCACTACTGGGCTACAATGCTACAGCTTTTTAGTACAGATTTGGGGATTTTTTGATTCCTCATAGTCTATGCCATACAGATTGATCAACTGATCCATCTACCTACCTTCTGAAATTTCATTCCCACACAAGAGTACTTCATCTTCTATTGTCATGTGAAGTACTTCAGAGAAGACACAGAATCACAGAGAATATCATCAGTTGGAAGCGACATACAAGGATCATCCAGTCCAGCTCCTGGACATGCACAGATCTATCCCCAAGAGTCACACCATGTGCCTGAGAGCACCTTCCAAATGCTTCTTGAACTCTGTCAGGCTGGTGCTGTGACCACTGCCCTGGGGGGTCTGCTCCAGTGCCCAACCACCCTCTAGGAGAACCTTTTCCTGATATCCAACTTAAACCTCCCCTGACACAACTTCAGGCCATTCCCTTGGATCTTGTCACTGGTCACCACAGAGAAGAGATCAGTGCCTGTCCCTCCTCTTCCCCTCACAAGGAAGTTGTAGCTGCAGTGAGGTCTCCTCTCAGTCTCCTCCAGCCTGAACAGACCCAGTTCCCTCAGCTGCTCCTCACACAGCTTCCCCTCAAGGCCCTTCAGTATCTTCATTGCCCTCCTTTGGACACTCTCTAATAGTGCAATGTCTTGTTTACACTGTGGCACCCAAAACTGCTCCCAGCACTGGAGGTGAGGCTGCCCCAGTGCAGAGCAGAGCGGGACAATCCCCTCCCTTGCCTGGCTGATGATGCTGGGCCTGGTGTACCCCAGGACAGGGTTGGCCCTCCTGGCTACACGAAGTCTAAGCGGCTACCCAGAGACACAAGTGGAATTATTCCAAGATGCTACAGTAAAGTGTGGGTATTTGGTAGGTAGTTTGGAAAGCGGGAGTCTAGCTGGAGGTCTGGCAAATTTTATTACCTCAGCAGTTTTGTAAATCTCATTACTGGAACCACAACTCTTATGAAAGTGATGCATTTCAACCATTCCTAACTAGGCCTTCAATATTCGCTTAAATTTTATCTATCTAATCTCAAACATTTTACCTTGCCATAATCTTTCAGACAGGCCTCATTTGAAATGTAGCTAGGAAATTGCTTTGTATGTAGGATGTAGAAAAAAATGGATCACAGCAGCTGTAATGTTTCCTTTTAAAATCAGCATTTTAAAAGTATCTTGGATCTGTTTTTCAAAGAAAACAGTGACTGTTTTCTCTTGGTCATATTCCAGAAGAGTGTGTTTGATGCCGAAAAAGCCTTTTCTAAATGATAGAGAAATCCCAAAATTTAGTTTGGAATGGAAACCTTAGGAATATCACCCTCAAAAGGGATGATGTTGCTGTTGCTGCTGATTGTAACCCTAGTGCACATTTTGTTATAATATAAAATGAAGGGAATAAATACACATGCGGAGGAAAGATTTAAAGGTATTTACACATAATCTCTGGACAAAAACATGTTACATCTTAGGTGAAGGAGTTAAAATAAGCAAAAAAACCCTGAAAAATCAACCAGATATACATATTTTTTATGGCAAAGATGGAATTGATGCAATAAAGTGAAAAAACAGTCTGGCATGAGTCAAGCAAAGCAAATAGTGCAATTGCAAGTACTAATTGGATTATTATTCTTCCCAAGTCACAATATATTTTTTAACATAAAATGAAAAACCGGAACATAATGAAAACAAAAGCTTTCTCTTCAGCATTCTATCCAGAATTTTTTATATTGGCACATATTTAAATTTGGGGGTTTGTGAATCAAATGAGAGATTTGGCAACCTAGGCAGCAAAAATGAATCAGCAAATTAAACTTTGGTATGTAAGAGATATAACACATATTATGCATCTTAATTCCCAAATTTTGGAAATAATATTTGCCAAGGAATAACACAAAAAAACAAAGAACAACAAAATATATCAGGGCTATTTCCTTTTTTATGTTCTCCCTTTTTTATATTGAGGTTTCAGACAAGTTCCTACCTTGGATAGCTTCAAAATTCCATGACAGCAGACTCAGCAGCTGAAAGAGGACCATTGCCAGCACTTAGGCTAACCATATGAGTAACACAAGCAGTGGGTATTTCCTGATTTATTTATTCAGACCTACTACTCAGTGCTTATCTGTGGGAGGGGGAAAAAAAAGGTGCAATATTACTTAACTGAACTAGTTAGGCGTGTTAAAGTATGATGAGAACTTAATCTCTTAATCTCAAAGGTTTCTTTGATGCTGCTCCCTCCTACTTAAGGCTATAGTCAGTGAGGATTATCTGAAGAAATTATATTAAAAAAATTCTTTTAACATTTTAAAGTTCTGTAGGCTACATGAAGTACAGACTATGTATGTACATGCCTGACAGCCTTAAGGCAGACCTTCCACACTTTATTTTCATAATGACCAAGGCACCCAGTTGACATTAAAGCCCTTCAACCCTCCAAATCAACTTGAAACAGAGAAACCTCATCTCCTCTGGGCAAGCAATAAGGTTAGAAAACCAGTCTTCCCTCTGTGGGATGTACTCCACTGTTCAGGACCGGCCCTTCACTCCAGAGTTTCAGCACCTTCCTGAGTTGTCAGTATTCATGTTGAATGTCAGTGTTCACCTGAGCCACAGGGTGATTTTTTCGAAGGACCTTCAAAGCCTGGTTGTTGGGCCGCATCCTGCCTGTGGCCCAGGAGCCTCCCCGCCCTGGCACACAATGGCACCTCCCTCTCTGCTGAGCCCATGGCTTCTCTCTGCATGTCAACACTGGGCTGATCCCCAGCAAGGTGTAGATGTTTCTCCCCTCCTGCCACATGTTTCTACCTGACCCAGAACAGGGCAGATGGGATAAGGCCAGCTCCTACCTTGCTCAACAACATGTCTTTAGTACACCAGAACATATGGTGTGCATACAGCAAACCGAGCACAAATGAAACCTTTACACCGTCTGTCACTATGTGTGAGCACACGGAAACTCTGACATGAGTTAGAACATCTCTTTTAGTAAGAATACTGAACTGCTCATGGGATTGCCTTTGACTATAATCATTCAATCCAAAATTACTTTTTTTTTCCCCCCCTCTGAAAGAGTGTGGCAGTATCTGGAGCCAATATTTGGGCTCAGACTGTGGCTGGGGGTGGGATGGTTAGAGAGAATAAGTCACTCATTTTTCAGTATAGAACCTGGCAGTTCTATCAATAACCAATGAATGCAAAAAATAATTGCTGCTACAAAGAATTATTCAATTACTGATTAACTCTTACTCAATCTAAATTTGAACCAGGTGTTTGTAGTTGACAGTTCCACAGCATGGGCCAAGATATTTCCAATGCTTTGCCTTCATTAGAAAGTAAGAAACCAAGTACAAAAGTTGTATAACTGTTTTTTGCATCTGATATTTGCCAGTCATTTTGCATGGGTAGAACTCGGAGAAAAATGTAATTAAGTAGAGAAAAAATCATATGGTAAGACTACGTGAAAACAAATTCACTCTTCTGTAAATCCTTTCAACTTCCATAAGTTTTTTTTCTCTAGTAGGACTGAAACCTGGTCCATAGATATGTGATGAAATCTGCTCCAATTCCAATGGTTTAAGAGGTTACCTTGTGCTAGTTGACCGTAAGGACATTTCCGGACTGCCTCATTTGCATATCTTAGGTGTGAGGTGAAATTTATGAGGCTATCTCATCTCCACTGTCATTTAAACTACTGCATTTTCACTCTCAGCTGGTGCACTCCAACACCACATTCTGGCAAGAGGATAACTCGCTAAGGTGAAATAATTTAATAGCATGTGATGAAATATCTCTACTCCAAGATAATTTTTGCTATAAAGAAGGAGTAACAAGGTGCTGACAGCTGGTGCACTTCTCTGCCATTTGGGAGAGCTAAGATCCAGTCTTGACATCAGGGCTTACTTAAAATCATGTTTGGAAACTGAAACCTCTCCAAAAGACAGAAACAAGGCAGCTGGTTTATAAAAAGCCAATCATTAGAGCAGTCAAGTTTGAACTACAAAATGTCTGACTCAGTTTCTCAGCTGAATAAAGTACAACATAGATTTCATCTCTGAGATGCCAGGAGACTGCTCATCACTTTACATAGAGCATCTCACTCTTTTCATAAATTCTTAGCAAATGAGGGCACAGAGCACAGGTATTGCCATGAACTCACAATTTGCAAATGGCTCATGAGACTTGATGAAACATAACCTGAGTTCAAGATTCAGAACATCAGGTGAAAATAAGAGGAGGTGCTGCACAAGATTGGAGACAATTTGTTTGGAAAGAAAAAATTTCACAGAAAGCAGAAAAAAGTCTTAACAAACATCAAAATATCAGAGTTCATCAAGAGCTCTAATCCAAATTCTCTAAAAAAATTATTCCAGTATTAAATGCTTTAGAAAAATCTAATTATGACATCAGTGAAAGTCAAGGTAAAAAAAATTTATTTAGATATTTTTGAGAGAAAATGACAAACCATTGAGATGAACTCTGAAGGGGAACTATGGAATAACCCTCCTGGGGTTCTTAAGCTCAAGACTAAATGAAACTCTGAATACACATCTGTCAAACACAAGATGTGCAACAACAAAAAAAAAAGAAGAAAAAGCAAGGGATTTTACATGTAAGTTTCTGAGTGAAATGTAAAATCTCTTTGCAAACAAGAGGATGAGCTGGATTTTCCAGTGATCCCATTTCACCTAATTGTTATGAAAGAAAAACAAAACAAAAACAAAGTATGAATCAGATCACTTCTTAGTAATGGTCTTTTGGATGGAATGTTCTCTTAATCTGAGTATTTCTGTAATGCTGTCAAATCAGCCAGTCATATTTTCCTGGTACAGTTTTTTCTTTATTTACTTTCTATGCTTCTGGGAGCTTTCAATATTAAATTATACTTCAATTTGCATTAGTGGAGGTATTTTCGTGAGGAAAGAACTGTGATCAGTTAGACACTATTTGTCATGCTTGTTGTCTTGTTTTGCAGTTTGATTTACTTCTCTTCAGACAACAGGGTTGTTCCAAGGATTTGTGTTATGATCAGTCATTTGAAAAGGTTATTACTTCACTATGTACCTACTGCATTTATATACAATCTGAACTGACTAGCTGTGATATATCTAAGTGTCCGGGTAATATATTGACTTTCTTGGTTTTTGACAAATACCTAACCTCTTAAAAAAGTTTTTCCAGGGAAGCAAGAATAAAAAGAAGGTAAAGCTCTGACAATTGCAAACCAGTGCTGAAAAATATTGCAGAGAAATCTGTGTACCCTTTTTGCACCTCTTCCCTCCATGGTCTGCAGTTTATGTAACACAGTGTCAGATGGACTGTGGTCTGTAAAGTTGATTGAACAACTTGAGGTATGCCAAGGAACAGTTCTTATTTCTTTTAAAAAAAAAGAAAAAAAAAGATGTAATAATAACAGAATAATTTTTTTAATTTTTTTAAAAGGTTTTTAGAAAATTTTTCCAAAGACACTCAAGTTTTATGACATCTTGCCACAACAACCCTATGCAGTGCTACAAGTTGGGGACAGAGTGGTTGGAAAGAAGCCAGGCAGAAAGGGACCTGAGGGTGTTGATTGACAAACAGTTGAATATGTGCCAGGAAGTGCCCAGATGGCCAAGGAGGCCAAAGGCATCCTGGTCTGTGTCAGCAATAGTGTGGCCAGCAGGAGCAGGGCAGTCATTCTCCCTCTGCACTCAGCACGGGTGAGGCCGAACCTTGAGTGCTGTGTCCAGCCCTAGGCTCCCAATTTAGGAAGGATGTTGAGAGGCTAGAGTGTGTCCAGAGAAGGTAATAGAGTTAGTGAAGAATCTGAAGACAAACACTTTGAGGAGCTGGTGAGGGAGCTGGGATTGTTCAGCCTGGAGAGAAGGAGGCTCAGGGAAGATCTTATCCCTCTCTACTACTTCCTGAAAGGAGGCTGTTGCCAGGTGGGGGTCACTCTCTTCTCCCAGATAACCAGCAATAGGACAAGAGGACACAGTCTTAAACTGTGCCAGGGGAGGTTTAGGTTGGACATCGAGAAGAAATTTTTCACAGAAAGGGTGATTGGGCCTTGGAATGGGCTGCCCAGGGAGGAGGTGAAGGCAACCTGAAGGGGTTTAAGGAAGACTGGATGTGACACTCAGTGCCATGGTCTAGTTGACAAGGTGGTGCTCAGTCATAGGTCAGATTTGATGATCTCAGAGTTCTTTTCCAACCTAGCTGATTCTGTGATTTTGTAATCTAGAATTTAGATCAAGAGAAAAAACAAATAATTCCACTTCATTTACATTGTACTATCGTTGGTAAAAAAATTAGACTTTTCCCATTCAATTTAAGCCTTCTCAACAACATGAACAAAATCAAATTTTGTCAATTCAAGGTGGTGGGGCAAATATTCATCACATAGGAAAAAGCAAAGAAACTGTCTGACTGGAGTTAGATGATTTGGGCTCGTTGTTCCTTAGAGGCTGGGAAGGAAATCTTCATGGGATGACTTTTCCTGAGAATGTTTTCCCCTTTGTGGGGAAACACATGACTTGAGCTTACAAAATTTTGAGTATTATACACTGAATTTGAATTTTACCCCTCATTTAAATGTGAAAAAATGCCACATGCATTTAAATGTGAAAAGAAAATGCCACATGAAAATGATACAAGACATTTTTCCTCATGATTACCTCATGATTACCTAATCATAGTCAAACTTAAATTGTGCCCTGATCTGCAGATGACTGTGCATTTTCATCACAAATGGCTAGTTAATACTTTATACTACAAAAATTTTTCCTGGTTCTCCATCATCAGTGGCCAGTGGAGTCCAATGGCAGCCCAATTTTTATGGACTAGAAGGCTCCCCCCAGGCTGAACTGAGTTCCCAGCTGTGAGAGGCAACCACAAGCTATGTAAACAAAGGGTATTGTGCTAAAGAAGCTATTGTGCTAAAGAAGATATCCAACTCTGTATTTAGAAATTGTCAAAACAAAAAAATGTACTCAGGCCAATAATAGATTAAAGTAATTCAGGTGAAGGACTTATGGAAAAGTGGGAAAAGACACATTGTTAGTGTCTGATAATAAGCAAAAGATATTGCCATATATTTGCCAAATTTCTATGGATTTTTTAGATTCACACTTACTTCCTCCTTGTATTGAATATTTTGCCTTCTGCATAGCTGTAAGATCACAGCCTTATGTTACAAATGTTATGGTTTTGTGATGGTTTTGGCATGTCTGCTTGATGCAGGATTAGCAAATTAACAATATGAACTGAATCTGTATTTACATAGCTAGCAAATGTACCATATAATTTTAAAGGAAATCATAACTTGTGCCATGCTCAGTTCTGCTACTTAATCGTGTTTTTCCTTATTTCTCTGTTTAGATTATTATTCAGAAAGATGAGAGACGTTTATATACATTTGAAAAGGCCTGAAGCTCAGATTCCTGTTACCAAGGAGCAGCATCTACCCTTTCATTTCAGCCCCAGTGGGAAAAGAAGCTGCATGTTTTTAGCTTTGACCAAGTCATCTACTCTTGATATCTGTTCTAGGAGAGGAAGCTGTAAGATCTTTTTCACAGTTAAGCAAAACAAGTAGTGCAGATGACACATAAAACTGAAAGTCTGTTTCAAAGGAAAGTTGAAGGTTTGTTTCTGTTTAACTACTTGGACATAAGTTCGCAACATGCACCACAGATGCATTCACAACACCAGGGTCTTTCTCAGGGGTGCATCCCACAGAGGCAGAGAGAAAACTGATGTTTTGGACAGACAGCTGATGAAGTACTGAGTGTTGGCTCCTTTTCCTGCTGTGTCATCCCTGGTCCTGCACAGCTTTTCAGTTGCAGCTGAACCACACTACAGGATTGGTCCTACAGGCTGATGATCAAAAGAACCAAGTTATTTCTATCTTTTTCCTGTTTTAGATGCCATAGGCGTCTTATTACTGTGTCTCAGAAAGACTTACTATAAATGTTGATTTCCATGTTCACGTCTTCTGACTTCTTGTGAAGTTATTTATATTCCTGCAGAAAGTTTTTGTTGAATACACCAATTTCAAGAAGATAGTCAGTATCTTATACAGTAAAAGTTGTAATGGAAGCACCAAAAATATTTTTAATTTTATTATGTATGATTTATTCAACTGAGAATTCAGGCAGCTATTTCTGGCTTAAATTAATAAAATCACTCATAATTCTTGAGACTTCCAAAGATAGCCACAGTATGACACGTTAGGGGGCCCAATCTCAGTACTGCATGTGTATAGGTATTACTTTGTCCTTCTTCAGAATTCATCATTTAAATTTCTGTCTCTTCAGACTATTCCATTTCTCACATGGTTTGGCATTAGCAGGTTTCATTAAAGCTTCTTTTTATCAAATTGTTTGGACCCTCAAAGTAGAACTTCCCCTTTCATTAGGATTGGGTGACAAATAGCACTAATACAGTAGATTTCTTTTCCATATAGCAGGCAAAGGAGTTATTTTAGTTTATTGATCATAAGCATAGTGACTCTGGTGTGGAAATCAATGTATTTGCATTAATTTTACAGCAATGATATTAAGTATGGTGTTAATTACTAGCATATTAGTACTAGTCTTAAGAGTTTTAATTCAAGTATCAATATCTGAGTTCATTAAGGTCACACTCTATTCTCTGTCTTGTGTCTCTGCTGCCTTTCTTAAGGATCCAGAATATTTCTGGCCCAGGAGCCTTATATCCATTCCCTATAGTATCTTTATCTCTGTTGACCTACGTACATACTAGGCACAACCCAAGTTTGGAATATTAATTTCTACATAATGCTACACTTTGTACATGGTTATATTCCTATAGAGAATAACATTTATCACCCACTCATACTCTTACTTAAGTACAAATTGCCAAAAAAATTTTGAAAAGAGCATACAATAAAACTACTTGGCACAGTGCTTTGGAATAATGTCAAGAAATAGCAGAGAATCAAGGGGACAGACTTACAAGGACAGACCATTATGCAGAAGTCATGCCATTTCCTTCTTGTTTATAACAAGATAAAATCAGGCTACTTTTTCCTACACATAAGAAACAAAATAAAATTTACAAAAAGGAAAACTCTGAAAGGAACAGTGACTCTATTTTCCAGCTGTTTCAGATCAGCCTTCTCAGATGACAGAAAAATTACTGCTTTAAAGAAAAACCTTCATTAAAATATAATATACTTTTTGTCAGAGGCAACAAATGCATCCTGATTGCATTTCTGGTTGGATTGGCAACATGTTATTGGTAGACCTGAACTTTAACCTGTGGTTGCTAGTGTCTCTTGGCAAAAGCAGCTTAAGCTGGAGTTTACTCCCTGGATTTAGCCGATTGACCAAACACCGTGTGATTTACCTTATTAGGAAAGACGTCTGACAGCAGCAGCCCCATCTCATTCCAGATGAGAGCTGTTCACCAATGAGCAGCTTATGGAAATTACAGTACAGAATTTAAAAAGATGAGCATTCCATTTCCAGTGTAAATGCCATTGCTTTATTTTAATTGCATCTTGAAAGAACAGCTTTACAGTCATAGCACAAAGGTCTTTTTCCCTATATTTAACTTATATATGTACAGATTTCTTCACACTTACAGTAAAAAACAAAGACATAAGTACAACAAGTTTAAAATTATTTATGCCGATTGAAATTTTATGAGACCAACCTTTGGTTCTTTACTTTGGACATACATGTCTAAAGTCTGATTGCAAAGAGCATGAGCAAAAGCTGCTTCCCTCAAAGAAAAATCCAGTTATCACAACGTTCAGCTATGCAGAGAACTTGAATAAGAATACATTCTCAGTCAATAACAATCTTATGCAAACTCCCAGCACAACAAAGTGAGGTGAATTCTGAGTGTTTCAGTAGTAGAATTTCATCACAGAACCATAAATATAAATGTCACAACGTTAAACATAAGAAGATTTTCTAGACAGATGAGAAAAAATAATCTTTTTTTAAGCAGCTACCTTTTTTTTTTTTTATTATTTTTTTTAATTTGAACTGGGAATGAAGCCCAACTTAAGCTATTGGATTTATGGCACCTGAGAGTCCTTCATAAGGGAGAGTAGAGGGGATCACACTGATCTCTTCTCAGTGGTTCTCAGTGGTAGAACCCAAGAAAATGGCCTGGAGTTGTATAAGGGGAGGTTTAGGTTGGAAATAATGAAAAGATTTTTCACCCAGAGGGTGGTTGGGCACTAGAACAGGCTCCCCAGAGAAGTGGTCACAGCACCAGCCTGACAGAGTTCAAGAAGCGTTTGGGCAATGCTCGCAGGCACATGGTGTGACTCCTGAGGGTGTCCTGTGCAGGACCAGGAGCTGGACTGGATGATCCTTGTAGGTCCCTTCCAACTCAGCATATTCTATGATTCCGTTATTCAATGGTTTCTGATGGATTTTGGGAAAAGTCTGAAGTGGGTCAAATGTCAAATCCAGGTTTGCTACTCAGCCCTTGGTTTAACACAGAAACATGACTTTGAGGCCTATTGCAGAGACTGCTTTAACCATCTTTCTGGGGAAATCAGAAAATATTATTTTCATTGGGATAACTCCATGGTATGAGGTTTTTCTGCTCCTAATAACACCATGGGCAAAACAGGAGAGAAAAAGAGGCACCTGTCCAGTTGCTGACATGCAGTGGGTTTCAGGGATATTATAGACATTCAGCTTTCAGACAGGACTCAACCTCCTTGTAAAATCAAGATGAAAGGAAATTAAGAAGGATGCATCCTCTGAACAAGCTAGGATGTCCTATTGTGCCTATGAAAGGAAAGGTGTTAGAAACCCTGTTGGAATTTGGGAAAGGCAGCTATTTATCAAGCAGAAACAGCTCTGTAAAAAATATGATCCCAAATGTGAAGATATTGCTCTAAACTCCCAGGCAGGTTCAGTTAATAAATGTGTGACTTAAATAAACCATATCCCTCCATCTCATTTTCTTTCTTTCAGGTCCAGGATAATGGGGCCTATGTGGTGGGCACAGCACAAATTATCTGCTTTTTATACAGTACTTAAAAAATACACAAGCCTTTTCCTCTAAAGGACAAGTCCTGTGCTGGATATTTTGGAAGGCAGTAATACTGTCAAAGTTAATAACCAGAATTTAAAAGTTGCTGTTTCTACTCAGAAAANATAAGTTTTTTGCACTCATAGATAATAAAGAATTTTAAGGCCATGAACCTCAGGTTATGGGAAAAGGCCTGTTTCTTTTCTGTGTTGCCTCTCAGCCAAGTAATGATTGAGTTGGTGAAGTATTACCTTTTCAGCATGAATCTTACATGGCTTTTAAGAAAAGATAGGAAAGGAACAGCAGAGGAGATAAATCTTATGATCACCAAACTGCCTGACCTGCCCTTTTGGGGGGTGACAGCCTTAGGGAGGCACTGCTGTTCATCTGCTGCACCAGGTACCAGCAGTGACCCTGAAGGAGTGCAGTTCCTCCTTGTTATCCTGTGAACCACATCAGGCGTTTTCTGTCTTCTGCCCCAAAGTTTCGTCTTCTGCTGCTATCCTGCAACTGAAGACTGCCTTGAGTTTTCCTTCAAGTCTTCAGCAGACTCAGCATTCCAGCACCATTTGCCTCATCTGGACCCAGACTATCACAGTCCCACTGTGGGCGATCCAGTTTCTCCCATCGTGCAACTTTAGAGCTCAAAATGCTGAATCTGTAGAAGCTCAGATGTCCACACAGGCTGTGTCTTGTGTGGCAGAGCCCTGCAATCATCAGCAACTTCAGTAGCTTTCTGCTCAGCTGCTCTGAGCCACAAGGCTGGCCACAGCATCATTCCTGTATTCCCACTAGCACGAGGAGTTATAACGACCTCTCCTCCAGGATTTCAGAAACTCTCAGCTCCTTTTCAAAGAACTATAAAATATGTATGTTCATTTATTGTATCTTCTGGTGAAAAGCTAGGATGTATTTTATCTTATATTTAATTACTCAATTTTAGGCTTACAAAACTAAGCTCACTTCCCTGCCCTGCCCTTCCTTGTTTTTCCTTTGTTTTCTTTCATCCTCTCTTTCTCTTTTTTTCTTTTCTTTCCTTTTTTTTTAAGANTTTTGGCAAGGAAGCTCAGATCATGTTGAACTCAAAGGATGAAAACCACAAGAATGCAAGAAAATCATGACAATCTTTGCTTAAATCTTAACTGTAGGGTGCCAAAAAATATTTGCTTCTGGTATTTATTCCCAATTGTCAAAATCATTATGAATAGCAGTCCATCTGAAACACAGGGATTTAGTCACTGGCAGAGAGCAAAGCAAGAGTCTTGCAAGCTGTTTGAAGCACATGACATTGACACTGAAGGTTATCGCCTTACATTGCCTCAAAAATTGTTTATATTCATTGCTTCTTCAAAGAAATAAGATGCTGATAAACTGAACAATTAGCTGACCTGCTATGCAAACAATATGAGTGACTTGTTTAAACTAACATTTGAGATTGTCTGTACTGGCTGTTTTTTTGTCAGTACTCATCAAGAGATGAAACTGAAGTGAAATTGATTGAAGACAAACATTGATCACTCTGCCTTACACCACCATCTGTCCTGGAATGTCACAGTTATATAGGACATTAAATAAAGGCTTGGGGGTTTTTTTTTGTTTGTTTGTTTCCTCTGAATCAGAAACTGAGGTAATTCTGAAACAAAATATTCTCAGAGTTAAGGACTCTGAGAATTTTTAACATTGAGAAGGAACTCACACCTATGGTTTATTGCAAAAACATTCCCAGACCATTCAAATAATAACGCCAGGTGAGTGACATTTCCAAACCAGCCCCATGTAGATGTGCTTGTCCCTGTTTTCTGAGTAGACCTTTCTGATTAGTGCAGAGGGAACAAGCACATCTTTACTTTTTATTTTGACCAAGGCTGGGCAGCCAGGCTGTGGCATGACTTGTGTCCCTGTTGAACTTGGTGGCAGGGACATGTCTCAGGAATGTGGCTTAGCATGGGAAGCCCAGCAGTCCAAACACCTTGAGTTTTAATTCTTGAACTGAATAACTCAATATTCAGTAACAGGAAAACACTTAAAAAAGGTATTTCTATTTAAGCACATATATGGGCTTCATGGCCTTGAACTAACTTATTTGTGTAGGTGCAGTTAAGTATTTGCCTAAAAGCTTGCTCCAAAGATATGGATTTAGAAACATTAGCTGTGCAGGCATTGTAATAACAGTGTCCCTGAATCCTATCTGATTGCCTCCAGAGCTTTAATATTTTGCATGCCAGCCTTCAGTGTTTGAGTAATCCCAGCACGTGGTTTATATAAATTACACAGAGAAGCTTTACTGCATGGCATAGCAATCTTTTTTTTCCACACAAGGCAAACAGCTGAGAAGGGATGACCCCCCACTTACTTTTGCATGAACTTTTGATATGAATCTGGGTCTCCAAGACAACTGAGAACTTTAAATATAATGAAAAAAAAAGCTTTCTGCATTTCCTTTTACCCTTTCTGTACTGTTCTGAAAAGGATATTCTTTCAATAAAAAACTTTAATCTTCCAGTATGAAAATACTGCCACAGCAATTAAGTAGATTTACCAGTGCCATGTATTCTCAAGTAGCATTCTCAGGACCATAAGAAAAAAAATGATTTCTCCCTCCAACTGTCTGGTTTTGCTCAATTAAGATTTGAAATATATAGTCACAAAATTGTTTGGGGATTTTTTTACTGTGTGTTTATCTTGCAAACATTATTATATCAATGCTGAAGAACATTCTAAAGAAGAAAAAATTGAAGAGAGTAGAAGTACTAATCTCAAATCCCTTCTCAGTAGCAAAAATGGAATATGGCAAAAGACAAAATACAACATTATTAATTATGACTGCATCAGGCAAAAACAAATCAGCTGTGGCTTTTTTGTTTCAGCAAATCCTTTCTTGCTGGTGATCATATGTCATATATTTTGAGTGCTTAATTTAAAATAATGCTTGTAAACTCATTTCAGTTTTCAGGTTTCTTGACTCCAATTCAGTTGCATGATTTCTAGTGAACTATGACTAATCAATCATATACAACTCCTTCTGCTTTTTGAGTTAATAGGTAAGAACACCTAAAAAAAAGAAGTTGTAAAAATTTTTTCTGAGAAAAAATGTCATGAGACTTATAATTAGGTGTGAAAAATCGTATTCTTATTAATAACTTCATAATTATGTGAACACTCATGATCAAATTATGGACTATTGAAAATATGCAGCAATATTTCCATGTATAGTCATATAAATAGCCCCCTTTTATAGTCAGTGATATTTAAATAACTTGATCTCCTGGATAGCTATATTGTAGTACATCAATATTGACTGACTGTCTAAAAATGCCATCAAGTTATATTAAACATGAAAAATCAGTAAGAAAAAAAATCTACACAAGCTAGCCCTTGTGCTTCTTTATTTTGCTGCCACTTAAATTTGAAGTGGCAATGTTTTGCTAATAACATTTAAGATTATGCATAATCATCAAGGGGTATTTGTGTTTTCCCAGCAGACCACTTAGTAACTTGGAAATAGAACATGGTCTGTGAATAGAGTGTAAATCCCAAGCACTCCATTCATGCTTTCCCCAAAGCAGAAACCAAACACAGGAGTCAGGTTTCCTTGCAAGGAGATACTGCAGACCTTTTAGGTCTCCATTTTGAGCTAGTATACTGCCTAAAAGTCACCCACAGGTGCAAAGTTAAGGCAAAACTGCTGTGGCACCACCTAGAAAAATTACTATTTTGTCTCTTCAGAGGAGGGTTTCTACAACTTTTGAATTTTCCCAGAAATAACTATGTAGCTAGGGTAGCGCAGGAAGATGGACTGCCAATGGCAGAGAAAGAAAAGTCAGAAACCCGAAATACTGGGAGGCTCACTACCCTCATTCTCAAGAATGCCAAAACATAAAAGTAGTTGGTGACCTCCCCCTGCTGGCAGTGGAGAGACCCATCTGCCTCTCAGCTCTGACAGCAGCTATCCAAAATGTTATTGACAGCCAGAGGGGATACATCTGGGCTCCTGGTACACATCCTCCTTCGTACACAGATCAACGCACAGCCCAGAGTGAACCTGAGCAGACCACAAGTGACTACAGCTCTCTAGCAGCAGCAAGTGTTGCTCCCATCAACCCTCCCAGGACAAAAAAAAACAGGGTTCACACAGGGACAAGCAAAGCCTGAGGGTAAATATGGACATGTCAGTAATGTCAGCAACAGGCTTTTGTTTCCTTCATCTCAGGATGATATTCTGCAGCTACTGAGGGAGGATGGGCTCCCCTGGAAAAAAAGACGAAGAAGAGTATCTTTGCACAATTGTGAAAGCAGTGAATGTTTTAAATTAGGATTGAGGGCATAGGGAAAAAAATTCCTCCAGATAAGAATAAACAGGAGAGAAGCTTAAAAGGTAGTGGGATAAAGTTTTGTACAAAAGGGTCAAAAGAAAAATTGATTGCGCATCAGCTGGAAATCAGAAATGCCTTTATTCCAGTGCAAGAGGCACAGGGAGTAAATTTCAGAAGTAGAAAGTCCTAATGTATAACTCAAACCAGGATTTAATTGGTAGCGAATGTTTAATGGTCTTGGTTTTTTATGTCAGGAATACTAATGTGAAAATAAACAACCTAATTTCTCTAAACATGCTTGTTGGTTACTAACAGTTTAAGAAGTAATGGTCTTCAGGAACAACAGGAAAAAGGGAGTTAAAAGTGTAGAAAAAATCTGGGCATGCTGTGGGCTCTTCAGCATCAGGAATATTTAGGAACATTTCCAACACCTGACAGGAGTAGCAAAGACAAAACTAACTCTGTCAGAGGCAGAAAGTAGATGAGGTGAATTGCCAGCCAACAGTTATGCAATTTTCTGATCTCCATGATCTCCCAATATGTGATTAGATTATTCATCGAAGTGCCAGAAGTATTCAGAAAATAAGAATTACATGTGGTGAAAAAGCTCCATGTCTGTTCTTTTTTTCTTTTCCTGTCTGAAGGAAACTGAATTTATAAGATGGAAGGAGTCACATCATTCATGACCTGATTGCACCAGGGGTGGGGCCCTCCCTAATGCTATACACAGCTCATGACAAGGATCTGTTTTGTCTGCTTTTGGACATGGTTTTTGTTTGATTTTTTTGTTTTTCTTTTCTCAATTATATCATTCTACTCTATTAAATGACCAAAGAACCTGTACCTAGCCCTTCAGTCTCTCATGCCATGTCTTTTTTCAGATGGAGCTTTTGACCAGCTGTTCTGCCTAGAGACAAGTATTGCAGCTGCAGCTGGTTTTGCCATCTAAAAAGATGCAGCATAGCAAAAGTTCTGGTTTCTCTCAATTTGTGTTTTCTGAGATGTAAAGTTTCATTTGAGAATTTCTGTTCAACTCCAGAAATGGCGTAAAATGCTCTTTCAAGTCTGTTTCTATGACTCGTGACTACAGTGTAATACTATAGTCTATAGACTAAAGAGTAACGCTATGCTGTCATCATTTGCTCAACAGTGGAAAGATTTTTTTTTTTCAGATTAGTTTAGTGGTAAGGAGTGCCAAACTTTGCCCCAAAATCTTCAAAAGAAAATACAGTTTCTAAAGACACTGAGTAATTGACTTTAACAGTTTGCCTTCTGCAGAAGACATTAACTTCTATGGAAATGTGATAATCAGCCTCTGAAGCTTGCATATAATGATTACCAAACTGTATGTTTGCAACATAAGTGAAAAATGTTTCATGTGTCTGTGAGCTGTTATAAAAGCACACAAGATCAATCAATCTTCTCAATTCATCGACTTTCAATAATTGGTTTCATACTGCACTATTTAAGCAAGAGAATCTTTTGATTTTTGAACCCATAAATGAATCGCTGCCTTTTTTTAATCGTGCTTAAATTCCTTCTCTACTCAGCATGAAAAAAATATTTATTTGAATCTATGTTCTCTCACACTAGTTTAGAAATGTGTCCTCAAGATGATGATGACATACTCCTATGATGCTATTTTTCTGGCCCCAGAGCACTTTTGAAGCACTGGATGTTGTGGAAATAATCTTAATCAGGGTAGAGAAGGGGTGTTGTGCATGCTGAAGACCTAGATAGTAGTTACATTTTGATTATTTCATTGGCACTGGAATTCAGCTCTATATGAAAGACGGTGCAGCAAGTTTGCTGTTTGAAACAGAAAAAGAACATCCTGTGCATCCATAAGAAAAGCATCCTTCTGTACAAACCAATGTACCAGCAAACGATGCAAATTCAGGGCTTAGCTTGCAGAAAAAGTGCTTGTTGAATCTGAATTTTTAAAAAATATGACATTTTGTTATTGGAAATAATATATTATAAAGACTCTGTGATTAACAATTTAACATAGGTCTCCTTACAGAGGGAAAGATAAACATAGCCAGTTAAGAACTTCTTAGGATCATCTTTCTATATGGTTATACAAGTGTGATAAAAGTCACTTTATGAAATATCATATTTTTGAACCGCAAAACCAAGAAGAAATAAACTTCATATTCTTAAAAATACTGTACAAATATTCTAGCAAATAAATACTGATAATTTGTTAGCATAGTCAGCATCCCAATAGCTTAGTGAAGATAAATGCTAAATATTTGAGATATCTTCTTTTGAAAACAATTTGTTCTCTAACTAGAGTTTCAGAAATATTTATCTCCAAGTTGTCTAATGTATATATACTTTCATGGGATACCTTAGCTTTTAATGTTTTCATTCAAAATGTGAAAGCTAACTCTCTCCAGCCCTATTTCCATGCCCCCCCCCCAAGGTAATAAAAACTGAGATCACTTGCTTTAAAAACAAGTCCCCATCCTCATGTCTATGCTACAATGTCATCTCCCTGCTCTTTCGTTATTTTCTGCAAAGTAAAAAGGTTAGCTTTCTGGTTTAGAATACTGTTATGGTGTTGTGTTAAGGCAACTGTTCCATGTAAAAGATTTAACTCAAACCTTAACAGTTTGAAAGCTCTTCTTGCAATGTACTGCTGAATCTAATATGATCAATGGAACCACAACTGATAGCTCTTACATAAGACATAGTTTCAAAACAACATGTGCACTGACAGCCATTTCATTCTTGTCATGACTCTCTCTCTTGGGTTGAACAGGAAAATACATGCAACTGTTTTAAGTTATACCCAGAGGAAGAAGGGGAATGTATACATATACAGGCTTCCATGAATTCCATGGCATTATAAATACTGTGTACCCACAGCCAAGATTTGAATTTGGCTTGGGCACAATATGAAAGAGACACCTAAGACTAAAGTTTCATATTAAATTGTCTTGGTTTTACTTTATCATTCAAAACTAAAATTTCAGGACTGTCTTGTGGTGGTGTGTTAATTAATTAGTTAAAGTTCTTTGACTGTTCAGTACCTCCCTGTTTATTTGGTGCCTCCCAAGTCTTCTCCTCCCTCCCCTTGGTACCCTCCAACCTTAAGCCCTGCCCATTCCCCTGCCAGTCTTACCTATGTCCAAGCCCCCTATTCTAGACCCTTCCCTAAGCAACACCTACCTAGTTGTTAGTCCCCCCTGAACCCTTCCCCTCCCTCTGGAAAATTCTATTATACTCGATAAACCATTGGCTGGGTAGGCATGTACCATCCTCCCCTGCTCCCTGATTGAGTTGTCTATTTGTCCGTTCCCAGTTGGGTCTTCCTTTGGTTTCCCCCAGTTGGTTTATGTCCGATGTCCCCCCCTTGTACCTCCCCCAGTTAAAACCCTGTGTTGTCCTTGTCCCACCACTCTTGTCCCTGCTCTCCCGTCAGGGAATAGACTCTTCTTGGATACAGTATAAAGGAGTCCTTCCTTCCTTTTTCACGTTACTCCTCCACACACATTATCATGGGCCACACAGCAGAAGAGCAGCTACAGCCTTCCTGCTCTGCACTGCCACCTGAGCCACAGACGGCTGACAGCAGCCTCTGTCCCAGCACGGTTGGTGCAGCAGCTTGGACAAGCCAAAGAGAGCTCATCAAAGACTGGCCATGTCACTGTCTTCCAGGGTGAGTGTCTTCGTTGCATGCAGTATGCTGGCAGACAGTAGAAAAGGAGTGGATGCAGAAGCTCAGTCTGTGGAGCCACATCCTAGACAGGCTTTTTCCCCCACAGCACCCAATCCCACACCTCACTTTGATGCACAGGGATTTCAGCCAGAGAACTAACTGATCACCTCCCTCAGAGAATTTAAGAGAGTGCTGGAAATGTTGGCAACAGTCCCACAGACTCAGGTTGCCCAGGACTGGGTCTCTAGTGAAGAATGGTACTAATGTTGATGTATTTCTCCTAATTTACTACAAAGGTTTTAATTTTTGAATGAGACATTAATATAAACACTCACCTAGCCAGCTAGTGAACTGCCTAACTGAAGTCCATGAAGCTGAATTGATCTAAAGCAAAAGTGCATAGTTAATTAATCCTCCCAGCAGGAGGTATGAATCACCTGTATTTAAATTAAACATATTTATATGTGACAAGTAGAAGCAATGAGTTTAACTTAAAAGTTCTTTCTGTCTTTCTTTGGGAGATCTGTATTTTAACTTCCATCATAAATTTTAATCAAAACAACATCTCATTTGTTAAATGCCTCCTGTTCCAGCCTCAGTTGTGGTCTTCACAAATTTTCAAAACATGTCAAACTGAGATTCTTTCTAATGGAGACAAATGTCCACTTGGGACTGTGATGAGATCATCGAATCAATTTTTGCTTGTGACCTAAGCAGAAAAACACATTAACCTCTTATTTTTATTACTGGAAGTTCCACTTCCTATAAGCAGCTTTTATGTGGTCTCAGTGAGAAGGCAGCAGATGATCAGAACAGAGGCTGGAATACAGTGTGGTATGGACAAGTTTTTCACACTGTCCCCACTGTTTCATGTGGAAACATCGATCAAATCGCTGTGGGTGTCCCTTATACTTTGGAAAACATGGAGTGGTACCAGAGTATGACCTAAGAACATTCATGATGGAGCAAATCCAGAGGGGGATGTGAAGGTGCTCCGAGGGCTGGAGCAGTTCTGCTATGGACATAGACTGAGAGAGTTGGGGCTGTATAGCCTGGAAAAGAGAAGGGTCCTGGGAGACTGTAGAGCCCTTTCCAGTGCCTAAGTAACCAGTACCTGGAGTGACAGACAAGGGGGAATGGCACTGACAGAGGGCAGGGTTAGATTGGACATTAGGGAAGAAATTCTTCCCTGTGAGGTTGGTCAGGCCCTGAAACAGATTGCCCAGAGAAGCTGGGCTGCCTTACTCCTGGAAGTGTTCAAGGCTTGGAGCAACTTCATCTAGTGGAAGGTGTCCCTGCCCATGGCAGGGTGTTGGAATTAAAGGGTCTCTAAGGTTCCTTCAAACCAAATCCAGTCTGTATTGAAATTTAGATCAAATTAGGACCACAGCAATCCAATATAAGTGATTTCCCACATCCTGTCAGTTGAAAACCTACCTTTCTGGAATAAAGCAGAAAAATGACTGAAAGCATCCATATGTACTGAGTAGAGTTGTCATGGATTTCATGGTGGTTTATGTCATACAATTGTTTTGCATGCTTGCTGTTCCCACACTCCTGTGGGAGAATGAGTATCCCTTCTGTCTGAAATGCAATGAGAACAGTCAGAGACATTCAAGACAAAGTGCCATCAGGCAGCAGAAACCAAACATAACTCATTTAGGAAACAAATTAAATATAGCCACACTGGGTCCACCTCCCAAACCCCTAATCCTGCACACATCTACCCAAATCCACACCTATGAATCCGTGATCACCATGACCCAAGCAAGAGCCTCCAAAGCTGCCTTACTCCCACAGTCTGAACAGCACTCACATCTAAAATCACTATTTCTCTGCTGTTTGTCTTTCCCGATTCATGATTGATAGTCTTCATATCTCAAGAAGTCCTGACTAAAAATGTCATTGGCTTGAGCTTTCAGCCAAAGACCCAGGAAATTAAATCATATGGATACTCAGTGAGGCAGGGAGTTCAACAGATGCACTTAAGAGTTCATTTGGTCTCCAGGGGGTAAAAATAAATGAAAAACATAAAGTAACAATTCACAAGGGGCAAATCACCACTAACTTCAAAAAGATATTTGGTAGTTGTTTAAAGGTTAAGTCCCTCAACAAAAATTCCATGACTGGGCAGCTGTTCGATCCTCCTTTCCCCCCCTTCCAGATCACTCACTGGCTGTCTCAAGGAAGCAGAGAGGCCAAGTTTTGGAGAAGGTCAGCAGCCTGCGCCATTTGAGGTGTCAGGGTGGGGAGAGCCTAAGTACATGGCTGATAAACTATTTTCTATTCCTGCTCAGAATTGCTGCAGGCAGTTGGTCCCCTTCACCAGTCCCCACCAGTCATCTCTATCTGAGTTTTCTGGTATTCCTGAAAACCACTTTTGCTTCTAATCATGCTCACTGGCCATAGCTTTTTACAATCATTTAATTTAATTTAGCCAGATTCAACACATTGCTTTAATATCCACTCTGTTGGCTGGACTTGGCTCTTGCTGAGCCATTTCTTACACAGAAGCCTCTGGCAGTATTTCAGCTCCCAAGAAAGCAGGAATCAATAGGCACAATCCATTCAGCATCCACGGCACTGTTTACCTGCTCAGTATGGAATATTTTCTGCTTTTAAAAAAAAAAATATTCTCAGAATTCTTTGTGCAGTTTTCCTTGAGACCAGGCTAAAGTTGTATATCATACTGCAAACCCTCACCCCAGGCTCTCTGCAAATCATTTGCCTACGTTTTCACAACCTGATTATTAATGTCATCATATCACTCCCTCAACTTAAAAACAGAAGCGTTTTTAGTGGAAGTGCCATATGTCATTGCCAAGCTGTGTGAAATTTAGTCTTGCTTCTGCCTGTATATTGCTCCACTTTTCTGCCCGTATATTCTCTCACCTTCTGCACTCTTTTTTTCCACCATTTCCTTCAGCAGCTGTGGGAAGATCATTTTCAAGTCTCAGGGGTCCAACAGTCCTTGCTCAAGCTTCAGCCCACCAGCCCACATGGTTGCACAATACAATATGAGCAACTTCACTACTGTTGGTACAATTAGTCTAGACTTTCATCACTGCACTAATAAAACCTTTAAAAATGGTACAGGAGTTGTGGATGCTGAGTTCAGTATGAATCAACAGACTAATATAGATCTGTAGTACAAAAAATTTGGGCTCATTTTGTAACACTCCAGTGTTGGAGTAGGAAAAAAACTGATCTAAGTTCTACTACTGCTGTAAGTCACACAGAAGAGCTCACTGACCCAAGGATAGTGAATACAATGGATTGCAGAATCAATTCTTAATGTCTAGTGTAGGCAATCTGTAGAATTTCTCTCCCTGTGAGGCAGAATAGTAAGAAAACTTCAGTGGTTACAGACTCACTCCATAAACCCCACCCTTTGAATAGTCCTTTCAGTGAAATTTGTTTGGTAATTTTTTATTATTTCTGAGTTGCAAAAGTGCAGACCATGCAGGAGGGGAAAAAAGTCTATAGCCTCTGCCTCTATTATTGTTTTACCTTACATTTGCAGACATTTGTTCTGTAATTCCTTATATATTTAAGTAATAAACACCAAATGAGTTCCCAAACATGACACATGGAGGTCTTCAAACCTCTAGATATAAATCCAGTGATCTATGATTTGACATTGCAACATATTTATCTGAAAATGGTTTCACTAAAAGAAAATTTGCTATAACAAAAATAAGTGTCTTCTGAAATGAGTGAAGAAAATGGGTTGATGTTGAAGGGAAAGCAACAAACAAAAATAAAAACCTGGGAAAATAAAACAAATTGAACTAAAAAATCAGGTTCAAGATTCCAAAATTGCAGTCTGGATTATTTCTACCATTGTTCTTGAATTTCAGTTTCAAGAAATACGTGATTGGTTAAGCAGTTTCTGCATTTCCCCTCATAAACTTGAGTTTTAGAAACTTAATGAGAACATCTTTCTTTGTGATTTGTTCTGATTAGCTGAGGCTTCATCTTTGCACCCTCTGTGCTAACTATACTTTGATGGTCAAGTACCAGCATCAAACTGAAAGTCCCAGGACGATACTCACTGTTTCAAACTGTATCTCTATCACTGTTAATTAGGTAGTTAACAGTAAGAGAAACAGAAACTTGGCTGGATTTGAAGATAGGGGAAAACAACTGCTTTGGGCAGACAAGCGAACAGCAAGATATATCTAGATAGAGATTGTCTGTATTTGCAATATTGTGAAAAGGTAGAAATACCCAAACCCTGTAAACTTGTTCTAACCTCCTTACTGTCACTATAATGAATTTTCATGACCTATTTCCACTGGCTCTAATTAAAGAAAAGAGAAAATGCCTGAAAATATAGAGTAGAACTTCCAAGTAGGAGTAGGAGTGTCTCTTATCCACATTTTTTGGTACCTTTTTTGTGTTGACTCCTCAATCGTCACCTCTGGGAGAAGAATCAATTTGTGGCTGTAGTATTTGAAAGTGTGGGATGAAAAACTTTGGTTTTGTCTTTTTTAGTCAATTGACTCATCTCTACCATTATCCAAAGCCATTTCACCAAAACTGCATATGCTGCAAAGTTAGAAGGCAGGTAGCCCTTTCCATAAGGTGTGGCCCAAAACAAGTAATTCTAAAATTATGATCTTTTTTTGTAGAATAATTTAATACAAAATGAAGTCTTGAGCCTCAAAGGAAGTTTAATGTAGAAAAGTAGTTATTTTTTGTAGAAGTTGTTGTTATACTGTGAAAAAATAGTAATATGTTCTACTGGAGATATTTAAATAAGATTATATTTTTTATTCTTACTTTTATATTTTTACTTTCCTTTTACCAAGAAAAGAGTTTCTTTTATCCTGAAATGAAAATAAGTCTCTCATATGCACAGCCTTCCTCTGTTGAAATTTGTAAAAAAAGGAGACATATTTGCATTCCTTAGTGAGTTTAAATTACATTATGAAAGTGTCATGGCCATTTAATGTATTTATATTCAGCTCCAATTTCTTGTGGCTTGGATGTTGCTATTGCCGTACCCTGTAGGGAATATAAATATATTCAGAGCTCAGGACTGCCACAGAGATTTACTCTTCTCCTAAGGTGTAACTTTTGCTGCTTTCACAGAAAAAAACAATAAAAAATGAAAGAAATCATACTCATATCAATGCTTGTTACTATACATAATGTGCAATACACAAAAAATCATTCTTGCATAGCATGGATACATTTTCATGCAAAATACAAGGTTCAAATATAAGAATATATTCAGGAATCAAGCACTAAATTTTGCATGTCTGATAGATTTGTTCGCACGGGACACAAAACCCCAAAAATAGGGTTGTGACTTAGACCAGTAGAAGAAGATGCTTAGCTGAAAAGGGGAAGACAAGGTAGGAAAGAGTAACGTAGCAGAACCTGGGCTGCCATTCAATG
Organism: Cyanoderma ruficeps; assembly: GCA_008694505.1. Lineage (NCBI taxonomy): Eukaryota > Metazoa > Chordata > Aves > Passeriformes > Timaliidae > Cyanoderma > Cyanoderma ruficeps. The sequence goes on from VZDJ01000302.1 coordinate 1,828,354, forward strand.
GATTATATGATTATATATGGTCATATATTGACCATACTGTTTTAGTTGTGTGCCTCAAAATATCATCGAAAGACTTTGTGGGGCAGCAAGAGAAGCAAGAATCTTTTAGATTGTTGCACTTTCAGAGCTTCCACCATTTGGCTGGTCTTTCACACTCTTTACTCAAAGGCCCTAAATCCTAATGTCGCTTCACTGTTCCATGTATGAGTTGGCACCCTCCCTTTATACAGCCGGTCCTAGGAGCCAGACATCCTTGGGACAGCCAGGAAGGCACCTGTGTGCAGTGGGAGCTGGAATGAAGCATCCAAGTGCTCAGTTCCACATGCAAACCATGAACACTCCAGAGCTGCAGTCAGTTGCCTTCATTGACCTTCAACATTTTCCAAATCCATTGGTCTTAATGCTGCATCCATCAAGCCTAAGAAAACCACTGGAAGATAGAATATCTGTGATGAGAGAGAACATCAGAAGAAAGACTTCTGCCCTCACGAAAAACAATGGAGTATAAAAGAAAGTGAAGGACATGTAAAGAAACAGAGAGTAGTTAACATGAAACTGAAAGTGTCCCATAATAATTTGTGGGGAAATAAAGAGACTTTTGTCAGCAAAAAAATTAGCTAGCAGGTTTGCACAGGGTTAGAGGCTCAGACATAATTCCAACTGTCCTCAGCAGCAAAAAAAAAAAGTCCAATAAAAAAGAATAAAAATAAAGTTTTGAGTGTTAGGGTTTCAGCTACGTCTCACATTGAATGAAGTACGGGGAAAAGACGCAGACAAAAATCTATTATGCACTCAGGAAAAGGTTGGCAATTGGAGATCTATATTTAGTCACCACTTTTTAGAACAAGAAGGCCTTGTACATAAAATCTGGTTTCTATTTAACCTATTGAAAGATGTTTCCTGCAAAATTTGAAGAATCAATTTTGAGAAAAATTCTTTGAGAGGCTGTGTTTCAAAATCTATACTTACCTACATCAGTTATCATGAAAGATCGTTGCCTTAGAAGTATGAATTCTGTTTATTTCCCTCTGAAGCCATCAGTTTGTTTGCAACACCACACTGATGACACAAAGACATCTATAATAGCATAGGAAGGGAATCGAGCTTGTGATGGGCTGACTACAGAAAATTCCACTCTATAATTTAGTTTGGATAGATACCAATATTCTGTTATTAAATTATGCAAATATTTTCTCAATTAAGTAACCTTTTCAAAGTTGCTTGCTCTCTCCTTTTGATGTTTCATCAATATCTCCTTCCCTACAGTCATTCATTCCTGCTGACCGTCTGTAACACAACAGCATGCTGCATTGCCTCCTCCTGAATTTGTCATTTTACCACATACTGCCCACATTTGGATGGTTCCCAAAAGCTCTGGGAACCCTGAGAGCCTGCTGCAGCTAAACCCTTTCTTCTTTCACTGCTTTTATCCTGTACGATGCTAGAGTTTTATTTACACTAAAATGTATATAACTGTGCTTAGATATTGTTTACTACAGGCAGCTAGAGCATCGTAAGCACTGGCAATTTAATTCTGAGTTTCATGGCCTTTATGACCCCTAAGGACTCTTGAGTGCAATGATTGCAAATGAGTCTTTATGTCATGATGATGTCATTGTGCTTGTAAGCCTATGATTTCAAAGAAAATCTGAAAATTATGTTCACTCTCTGAAAGGCTCAGTAGCCAAAACTTTTTATTATTATTATTATTATCCAAAATGGCTTTAATTTGAAAAGCCTCACAGTTTCAGGGTTAGGTAGCCCAACATTTTTTAATGTCCACAACTAAACATACCACATTCAGGTTTGTATGAGAAGTAGGTTAACAGCAGCAGAAAAATTAATTTACTTTTATTATCCTTACATCACATCAAAACTATTCAATTCCTCCTGAATTTATGATGGCCACTTTCTTACTGATAATATCTACAGCTGGATATATGTAATTAACTTGTTTTTTCCCTAAGGTCATGATGACAATATTAAATTAAAATCCATTCACGATCTTCCTCCAGAATAATATACCTTTTTTATGAAATCCACTATTGTCTCCCAGTTGCTTGGTTCAATCCATATTAAATCAAATCATTATTTGCTTGTGTGGGTGTATTGTGTCTTTCTTCATATTAACTTTTAAACTAACAAGACTATTTCTTCTGTATATTAAGTCTTAGGAGATGAAGCCTGTAGAAGTTTGGGCTTGCTTTTAAAACATTTTAAAAATGTATTTAGCTTTTGTAGTCGTTTCAGGGTTAACACAGGTTTGTTGTTTCCTCAGGAGAGAAGATTTCAATGTGAAAATATGGAATGAGAAATCTAACTGAAAGTGACCAAATTAATTTAGAGAATGATATCCAAAAATAGTTACTTGAAGGGGAAACATAAGACACAAAATAGTAGTGCCTGCTACGGAAAATGAAAGAATAAGAAATATAAAAGGTATGCATTCGTGACCACTAGAGTAAAACAGAAATTTCATGAAGAATACATTAAAAGTGCCTGCAAACTACAAACAAAGAATTCTTCCATGCCTTTCTTCCTCTGTAGGTTGACAGTTAGTTTTTCTGTGAATGTCAGATTTCCCAGTCCTTGAATTCCTACCTACCATGTTTTTATTGGTTATGTTTATGAACACAAATAACAACCTTGGGAAACAACCCATACTTCTTGTCTGAAAATCAAGCTGGGCACAAAGCTGCCAGAGAAGTTTCCTTATTCCATAGAATTATTTATCCCTGTCTGCCGTGCAACTTGGTCATGCGTGATTTGTAAAAAATCAGGATTCTGACACACACTGGGGAACAGTTTATAAACGTGTTTTTACTGACTGCATTCAAGCTAATACCTAAGAGCATTGTTGTTTATTACGTTTGCTCTAGGACATTAAATAATAATTTAAAAATAGTTATAAGGAAAAAAATCCTACATCCTATGGTATGTAATACTTTTCCTTTTAGAACACTGGAAATTTTCATTTCCATTTCATTTTTCATTGGAAAATGAAAGCTGATTATGCAATTGTTATTAGCTGCCAAACACACCATTACTGGTAACTAGCTTTCCAAACTATTTTGATAATTAATATGGGGTTGAGAAATGTCTGATCTAAAATGAACATAGTGCATTTAACCCAAGTAGCCAATTACTCATACAATGTATCTTGGCTGAGTGAGCGTGAACTTAGAGTACTCTGAGTAGGCTGTGTTTCTGATCTTACTAAAGATATCCTAATTGACAAAAGCATAAGAGTGAAGCCATATCCTCAGGATTTTGCAACCTAAAAGAAGATCTTTATATATTTGCACAATTCAATACTATTTTAAGGTAATATTAAAAGGATCCCATTATTAATAGTTTATACTTACCCCTAAATTAAAGTAATACATGAACTTAGGGGCTTGTCTTTATCCAACTTTCACTAGCATAAAATTATTTCCAGCTAGTATCACTTACCTCAAACATTATTGCCTTCTTCAGTTAATTGTTTTTTTCAGAAATAAACACATTGAGAGGGAGAACTCATACTTCACCATGCACATACTTAGACAATCATACATTATAATGGCCCACATAATGGGCTTATACATGAACACATAAAGTGATGTATTTTTCACAGGTGAAAAGGACCAAGAAGAAAATAATAAAAACCAGTATCTGGTGGAACCGTGGAACTGAGTGAAGTGCATAATACCAGTAATACCGTGAGTAATGTCAAATATATTAAACATCCAAAATGTACCATGAATTTTCAGTCAAAGTCAGAAGAATGAGTGTGAAAGAGTAAACAGGAAGCTTCTATAAAGATGACTTAATTTCCAAGAGTTCTTTTTTTCAGGAACTCTTTTTTTGCTAGTGAGTTTTTGGTTATTGGTTTGACTGCTTTATTTCATGTCATGAAAGAAAAAGAAAGAAAGAAAAAGAAAGGAGGAAANAGAAAGCAAGAAAGCAAGAAAGCAAGCAAGAAAACACTAATTTGCCAGCTCTATTTTTTCCTCTTTTTAGGGGGATACTGTAATAATAGTATATAATAATAATAAGTAGCAATTATTTGCTACACAGCTTCTTAGTCTTATTTGCACAACCTTTGTGTGCCTTCATTGTGCGAAACACATTAGAAATGCTGTATTTGTCCCTGTTAATCCCACTGCCCATGTGAAGTAATATACAGAAGTCTGCCATAAAAACACACCTCTCAGAGAGTCCATGGCTCTCATCAAACTCATTTCCTTTTATTGTGAGGCATACCCACAGTCCCTCATGCCAGTTCAGGATGGTGCACAGCCCATCAACAGGAGGCATGGTCCCCACTCTTCCTTCTGGCTGAACTGACCACCACTCCTATGGTTGGGAGCCCTTGCTTCCAGGGGACCAAGCTGACCACATTCTGAGCAATGAAAACCAGCATGTAGCTAAAAACTGCTGAAAGGGAAAGACTGTTTAGTACCTCAAAAGCCAGAAGGACTTGATGTAAAATGAATAGAAACCTTTCCTTGATCTTTGTAGCCTTTGCATGTCCAGCCCATCATGTTACACTCAGGTAAATAGACTGGATTTCAGAGAGCTGCTTATATCATACATACCATGCCTGAATTTGGCTGCTTCTCTCTTCCACAAGTTACAGAGAGAGAATAAAGAGTGCCAAAAATATATTTATTTTTTTTTGGTGCAAGTAGACAAATATGAAGGAAAAAATTAATTTCAACATAGAAAGAGAGAGCTACTTCTGCTAAATAAGCATTAAAATAAATAAATATCACTTTTTATTAATGGATTTTCATTTAAAACTAAGCTTCATCCTTTTCTCAGCCTACTAGTGCAGGAACCATTCTTGAAGTGGTACAGAATGGATGCCAATTCTTACAGCAAACATGAGCATTTTCTCTGTTTCAAAATTCATATGCAGTTTTGGCAAGGCAAATCATAATGTTCTTTTTAAGGATATTTGGAAAAAGATTAATCTACCATAGCCACCATGGAAAGAAAAAATATTAGGTGAAGATTTGGAAATCCAAATGTATAACATGGAGCACCTGCAAAACCTATCTCTCCATAAATTGAATTAACAGAAATTCTTCATCTCAGTGTCCCTTTTCTGTAAAAACCAGAAAACCGATAAAATAATTTTTCTTCCTAGATGGCCTCGGTAAGAACATAATCATTAGTAGCAATGGAACAAAGAAATAAAAATTACTGGGTGTGCATTTGGATGACCATATTTTCTTTCTATGAGGCCTAATATACTCACATTTTCTGTCTGCAGGAAAAGATGTGATGACTAAGTTGCTGTAGAGTCTAGTCCTTATTTAAAAAAGAATTTTAACTAGAAAGAGTTTTTTAAAAAAACCAAATTTACTAGCAGAGTTCATGGAAGAAGTTCCAAGGGTTTTTTCCTAGCAAAGCTCTCCTTCTTAAGCCATTGGTTGTTTTGGCCAAACTCATAACAGAGTTGAGAGTATTTTAGAGAGTAGCACAAACTCCCTAGCGTGCACTAAGGAAGTATCAACTTGCTTGTAGCCCTTGAGACACCAAGCAGAATTCTAAAGAATTCTGAAGAGGTGGGTAGAACCTCCCTCCCTCCCTCCCTGTAAAAATTGTTAACTGGGCCCAACAACACCGTGCTGGTGCTGAGATGAGTTCATTTAGGGAGATTTCATCATTTCACAAAAAAGACTATATAATAGTAAAATTTTTTGCAGTCTTGAGAGGAAATGTTTCTGAAAATAATCTGAAGGCAGGCTTGAACAATTTAAAACTGGATTTGCCTGAATCAACACTTTTGTTTAAGAGTTTTGGCTTTTCCTTCATGATAGAATTAATCTATTAATATTCTCTTTTTACCTTGCTGCCAGTTTTTGGTAAGACATTAGTGTAATATTTCAAAGAAATAAGAACTGTGTAAAGAGCTTCTCTTTTCAGTGTTTCTGTACTGCTTCAGATTAGTTGTTACTGACTCCTGCGAGCATTGAATTGACTGTTAGGCCATTTAAAACCATTAAAAAGAAATTTAACTCTACCAATAAAAAGTTTTGGGTGCTCAGATCTAGAAGAGAACTATGGCTGTATCTGATTTTTGCACAATCCCCACCCTTTATGACTGATCTGTAATATTGATCACGCACTATGGGAGGCAAGAAGGATTTACAACTGACATCAGTAAAGTTGAAAGCATTTGGAAAACACTCATTTTATATAAATATATGTATTTCTGAACATTTATAGTCTGCATTGCAGTCTTCAACGTGGAACATTAGTAAGTGCTGATCTTTATTCTACAACGTAACAAAACCTGTGCTTACAGTAATTCAGAGCCCAGATGCAGAGAAAAATGTAGGTTCTGATGCTATCCCAGGCTTCAGCACTATTTTCCTGGTTTCAGCTAGGGTGAGTTAATTTCTTCTCAGTAGCTGTTATACTGCTGTCTTTTGAGAAGAAGATTCAACATATGCAAGGTAAAATGTCCTCACATATTTTGCTGAAGCAGACTCCCTAGAATTAGGATTTTTTATGGTTTTGCAAAGTCACATTTACTTAGATGAATTTCTTATTTTTCATGGAACTTTATGTCTGTGGTTTTTTCATTTCTAAAATAATACAGGAGGAAATTATGATGCAAAATTCAAACAAGATAAGTATAAAATTTGTCAGGTGAAAATATCAGGAAAATAACGAAATAACTCAAAGGCAATTAACTAGACTAATGTTCAGTCCATTACACAACTTTATTAGTAATATTTTTATATTTTAAATGCTAATAACTGGTGCTGAACTTGGCCTCTTCAAAAACAAGCATAATGATCAGGTTCTTCCCTGGATATTGACAAGGGGAAAAGCAATGTGAGAGAGAAGATTCAGCACCAGCTTGGTTCACTTTTGATTGTAATAGTTGTTAAAGAAGTATTCTGGTGGGAATATAACACAGGCATTTCTTTTTTGCTGCAGGCTAGAGGAATGCAATATGTTCCTTTTTTGCCTTGCCCAAAACACCTTCTGCAATAGTAGTGAAGGATAACTGGCATAAAGATGACTTTCCTCTAGCTTGGGATTCCTTTACACTTGGAAACACCTCAATCTCTTCCCTTCTTTAGAGCTGGCTGAGGAGTTTTTAACAATGTTGAAATAAAGGGACAAGGGTAGTGCAGCTGACCTGGAAAATCAACACCTCATCTTTCTTGCTTAATGATGTAAAAATGAACTGGCTTCGCATCACTGAGAATTTACAGACAAAGGATCCCAAGTGCCTTTTTATGTCTCTCGTCTCAGTTAAAGACATGAAACTTGGTTAAAGAAAATTAATTTGCTCAAATTACAACAATCCTAAATATAACCATTATTATTAAAAATGGAACAAAAATATTAAAAAACCCTATAAATTATAAAAATAATAAATTTATTTCAAATGAATCAGTGAATTTCTGCTACAGCATCATTGGGACTGGCACTAAACCCAAAGCTCTAGAGCATTTCATACAACATTTCCCATAATTATCATATTAAATCATTGCTGATAAGCTTTGGCAGTAGCATTATGACTGGTGGAAAGGAAAACAGAGGAGGTGACACATCAGGCATAGATGAAAATTTAAAAATAATGTTAGGAAACATTCAGAAACAGTTTGGAAAAAAAAGGTAAGGGAGGCACATAAATAGCAAGTCATTCTCAGAAAATGCCAGTAAAGAAGCAAAGAAAAAAAAGAAATATTGCAGAGATACTGGAAGTTATGAGGAAATAAATTGTGGTCACACGAGAAATTGTAATAATAGACAAAGGTGGATGTGTGAAACAAAGTTTTTAAAGACTAAGAACATTTGAAGGAATTAAAGAAATTAACTGGCAAAGCTAACCCAAAATTAAGTGGTGCTTATCTGTGCTAAGAGTTAGATTGCCCAAGCTCCTAGAAAAATGGCAGTGAATAAGAGACCACATGTATCCCAGGCTGCAGGAGGCTGTGGAAAGGAAGCTGGGCAGGTCTGTGCTTATCTGCAGTCCTTGCCATCTGAGAGAGGAGATAAGGTGTGCTCTGGTATACCACACAGGTGTGGGAAAACAGAAAATTTCTATGGGAAAGCACTGTTTATTGAGGACATGAGTTCATTTCTACCACAGCTTCTGTCATCATGGAGCACACAATACACTTTTATGCAATAAAATATCTTTACAGTAGGATTAGCAATAGGACTACTGAAGAAGAAAAAAAGAAGGTGAAAACATGAACATTGGTAATAACGAAAAAAAAGAAAGATAATTACTTGCAAAACTGTGTTTTTGTAATTCCTTAGGACCCTTTTGATTGCTTCACTGATACATTATTTGGTCCTTCCTCCTTGCCTGAACCATCAGATTGATAGTAGCATTCAGGCAAAAAAAACCCTGCTAGTTATCTTTAGAAGAAAGTAGATTTCAGGACTCTCAGCACACTTTCTCCTAACTGTTTCATGACTTGTCTGCTGAAGTTTCACCCATCCAGTGTGGCCATCAACAGTGTGTCAATTGCCTGCTTGTTATGCTACAAGCCCATGTGTCTCCAGTCTGATGCACTAGGACTTGGAAATATACTTATAAACTCATTACCTCAGACCATTACCCTGTGAAAAAAAAGGCTGTTTTACTAAAGAATAACAGAAAGATTAGCAAGAAATTCTTCTACCTAGACCATGCTGTTTACATTTCAGCTCTGTTTTATTAATTGCCAGGAGTCTGGCACCATTTTCCTTGCTCCCAATTGCTTTCTACTGGCTTCTGCAAACTTAAGAAACAATTTCATCACAACAATTAACACAGGAAAAGAAAATCTTGTGCACTTGATTGCTGTCATATTTGTGGATGCTCAACTATACAAAGCACCCTGGCTACAAACCTCTGGTATAAACTTACTTGTCTTTGTTGTTTTCACAGCATTTTTATTAAGTAATTTCACTGAGAAAACAAGTGTCTATTTAAACAAATGCTGCAGCTGTGGGATGTTTCAGACTTGTGGAAAATCTTCCCGCTAACATGTTCCTGGATTCATTTTCACATCAGTGGTGTCAGAGCAGACTGTTTTCCATGCTCGTAACTGTTCCTCCACGGCCAAAACACAATACTGTTTGTTCTAGGCTTTTATCACTGACCTTCATCCCCATGCAGTATGTGCAAGGATGTAAATGGGATGTGTATGTTTATCAATGTTCAGCTAAATTGTGCAAGGATGTAAATGGGATGTGTATGTTTATCAATGTTCAGCTGCATATATGGGAATGCATTTCCCAAACAGCTTCCAAAGACTTTTCATACAAATGCCATATAGCTGTTCCACCTATTTTTTTTTTTTTGGGCCATCCTCTTATGTTACCGAATTCACACAGATTTTGTAATTGCCCAGAAGGATCTACATATATACAGGTCAACAGATTAAGTCCTGGAACAGACTGCTACAGATTCTAGATTTTGCAGCTCATTATCTGGCCTTCTGACCTCTTATTTACTGTGATGATCCTGAATGATTATGGACTATTCTGCTTTTCTTTTACTATTATGTTAAAAAGAGGAAAAAGAGACAAGTTAGATGAATATCTGGTGTTTGTATGCCACTCTTCTTACTCTTCCAGAAATCACTGTAGAGTGGCAGAGCCACAGATAATTGCTATCAATTGCACAGATAAGCAGGGAGAAGCTTCTTTGTCAGCACATTTGGAATTTGGTCTTTTGTGAATCCTAGAGAGGCTTTGACACAGTAAATTTGTAGAAACCTGGGGCTAAACCTGAAAACATTCCTATTAAAAAAAGCCTTATAGCAACACAAAACCAGTTATCATTTTTAAGGTCATTCTTAGTAGGAATACATTTTATATTTCCTACGATGGACTTTTTTACCTTTAGTGAAGTAAATTCCTAATTAAGATGACTACATGAAAAGTGAGACTCCCTCCAAATAGTTGCTATGTGGATTAAACTAAAATCTTTAGCTCAGTCTTTAGGAATTCTTAGCAACCCAGAAGCTTGCCACCACTTATTTTCTAAACTTTCTTTTGTAAATAATAGATGTGCCCTCAGAAGGAAAATATTTGTATGTTGTACACCATAAGCCTAGCATCTGCTAGCTGTTTTCTTGTTTGGCTCATTCTTCTAGTTTTCCTTTGTTTGCAAAATACATAAATCCTGAAATCAATTTTTTTTAGTATTTCAGGCAGTTATTATGGATATGACAGAATTTTGGATCTCTAGTTTCTTAAGGTGCCATAGGGAACTCATAACAAATTCTAATTAGAGAATATTTGTACTTTTTCTTACAAACATATTCAAACATAACATAATCAAAAGATTTGAGCACAAAAGAGGAAAAGGTGAAGTTTGCCTGTTGTTATGAAAGCTAACAGAAGACCTACCAGCTAAAATTATGCTAGAGTGAAACTGTTTCCTCTTGCAAATATGGTAGGAGTAGATAAGGAAAGGAAAAACAAGACTTCAACCTGCCAACCATCCTGAAGTTAAGAGGCAAGAGCTAGGGTTGTTCAGCATGGACAAGCGAAGCTTTCAGGGAGACCTCATTTTCGCCTTCCAGTACCTGAGGGAGTTTGCAACAAGGAGGAGGAGATATTTTTTAGTATGGGCATATAGTGACAGGGCAAGGGGCAGTGGTATAAAACTGCCAGAGAACAGGTTTATTTTAAATGTTAGGAAGAAATTTTTTAGTGAGAGCATAATGAGGCTCATGTTGTTCAGAGAGATTCTGGATGCCCCATCCCTGTAAGTGTTGAAAGCCTGGTCAGATGGGGCTCTGAGCAACCTGGTCTAGTGAATGACATCCCTGCCCATGGCAGGGGAATTGCACCTAGAAGATCTTTATGCTCTCTTCCAACCCAAACTATTCCTTGATTCTAAACTAGGTGCATCAAGGATGGTGCCCAAAGGAAAGTGGGTGAAGGGAACATAGAGGACACTCAAAGGACAGGGCCATCTCTCTCACTCCAGGTGGTGATACAGCTAGAGCCTATCTCAAGTTTTCACACTCAAATACATGTACATGAAAAATAAGTGGGAAGAATTTAAGGCCCATGCACTGTCAGATGTCTATGACATCACTGGAAATTATGAGATGTGGTAGCAGTGCTGAATCTGTGGGAATACAGTGTCAGTCACAAGGTAACAGTTAGGGAACACTTAAGCCATCTGGACATGAAAAATCTACAGGATTAGAGAAGATACATCCCTGTGGGTTCCTACATATATCATCAGAAAGCCACTAAGTAATTTTTGAAAGGTGACAGCAATCACAGAAGTTTCCTATCAATCATAAAGAAGGTAACAAGGGTGAAAATCAAGATACCCAGCCTAACCCCAGGAAGACTGCAGATAAAGTCCTCTGGAAAGACATTTTCAAAAACATATTTTCCAAACAGTGATTTGGAAGATGAATATTAATTTACCTAGGATAAACTAAGCCTGACTAACTAGTTATTTATGATGAGATGATTCATGTTTAATAGACAGTTTCAGTGTTTTAACTTGCAGAAAAGCAAGAAAGTAAGAATCTTTCAGTCATAATAGTTAATACCCCATATTCTGCTAGACAAATGTTTGTAAAAGGGGTTTCTGTAATGATGAAAACCTATTGAATCCCAAATCAAAATACTAAAATAAACATCTTAAGACTGTGATGCAACAGAACATACATCTTGCTCTGGAACTTTTTTGAATCTTCTCTAACTTTGTGTCCCAGTCAGCTGCCTGTTCAGATGTAAAAGTTGAAAATACTTATGTCCACAGTTTAAATATCAATTCTCTCTTGTATTCTGGCTCATACAAGTATTTCTGAATTTACATGTTTCTTCATTTCTTGAGAACTGCAGGACCTCAGATGCCCATCAAATACATGTGAAAGCTCTCAAAGCCAGACTTTAACCTCTCTTGAGCTTGACAATCACACACCTGAGTTTTACAGAAAAAATACACAAATTTTGTTCAAGAAGTTCAAAGTGTTTGAAAAATCTATAAATGCAGTGAAAGGAGTCACAGTTCAAAATCACAGACAGATCACTCTTAGACTATTAAATAATCCAGAAACAGCCCTTAAGTATCTGTAATTATCTTACTATCAATGATGCCTGAATATATAATAATACTGTTTTAAGGACCCCTACTGTCTTGGTTTAGAAAGACAGGTATCTGCCAGGGAAACTGGGGTTCCCCTTAGAATAGAGGATGTAAACCCCTCACCCCCCGCCNGCACCCGCCCCCAACTGTTTTTTTCAGCAGATGAAATTGAATAGATATTATAACCCAGGGCACCTACGTTATGTGTTCCTGAATTAGCCCACAAACAGACAGTCTTATTCATTTAACTAATTTTTTCTGGATTTCTGCCAGAACACTTCTCTCTCAGGATATTATAGAAACTTTCTATTAAACTTTCTACAGTTTTTCAACAGGAGTTAAACATATCAATTCACACATTTTCAAGTATAGATACACTACTGCCAAAAGCAGAACCACAGAGAAAAGCCATCTTCAAGACTCATTCATATGTAATGGAAGACTTAGAAAATGTTTCTTCTCAGAAATTACCCACTCTCTTATTTTCTCTAATTTTTACATTATTGTCTACATTTTCATGAAGGAAGATGGAGACAATTCTTGGTGGTCTTCTTTTTGGTTTTCTTTTCATCCTTTCATCTTCATTTCTAAACTTATCAAGCTTATTGCTTTCAGACTGAAACAATTTCTGTGTTGAAACTATTGAACTATTGGAAAGCAAATATATTAACTACACAGCATACAAAATAATGAGTGAGTGTCCTGTCTTTGGACACTTTCACCACTTTCTCTTCAGCTGAGCTTTGTGAAATATAAAATATACTTCAGAACTTGTTCGCTGGGCCCAATGTTCTCTGAGTTGAAAATCATCCCTTGTTACTGCCAAAGAGGGACATTTCAAGTGTTACTTGCTGCACAAAAGAAATGGTTTTAACACATGTAAACTATGAAGTTGATTTGCAGTTAAAAAGTTAATATACTTTACTTGGCAATACATCCTGGCTGCTTGTAATGTAGCCATAAATTTAGAGGGGGTTTTATGATGTAATGCTACCTACTTATTGACAGTTTATCTTGTTAAAAGTATTATTGAGAAGAAGGAACCTGACATTGCTATTAATACAATTTTTTTTCCTCTTTTTGATGTGTCACTGGTTCTAGAATCCTTTGCTGATGACCTTAACCAGGTGTTTTTTGATATGAGTGTCTCACCCTTGATTCATTAATATATTCAATGCTGACTGGCAGATTAATAACCAATCATGATTTTGAACCACAGGCCCGCTGTACTAATCCGTGACACCAAAATTCCACTGGACTCAACTTTTTTCTAGAGGTAAATTTTTGAAATCATCACAACAAAGGGCAAGAATACAGGACAGGTGTTTGAACACACATGGGACTTTAGTTTGAGGGTAAGCCTGACTTGGAACTCAGAATAGAGGAAGAATATTTTGTAATACTACACACAGGGAAGACACTGTCGTTCCTCAGAAGAAAATGCTTTAAATTTGAGCCTCTCTCAACAGGAAAGTAATAAGGCTTCAGCTGGGACCAGATCAGAATAACAGAAATTGGAAAGATTAAAAAAAAAAAAAAAAATAAAAAACCAAAACCTATTTATTGCTAGAGGAAGTTTCCAGAAGAAGTGAACATAATGAAACTAGATCCAGCTCATTTTTCCTTTTCCTTGTTGAGCCAAGCACTTGTTACAGTTATTTTCTGTGAAGCCAACAAGGTAAATTCATTTTATGAGAAAGAAATGTAATTTAAATACATTTTTTTTGTTCTACAAGGCCTTTCATGTGCTGAAAATAAAACTAGTACAGTCTGACTGGTATGATCCAGAGGAAAGTTGTTGATAGTGAACCAAGTAGCAAAGTACTGTCAAAGGTTAGGTCCTGTGTGAGGAACACCATACCAGAAGGTCTTAGATTGTTTTTGGGTTTTTTTGTACTTAGATAGAAGCATAGGAGCTCTCTCAGTTAATATCTTCACCAGCCATTGGCACAAAGCAGATGTGTTCACTACCAGTCCTGCAAACCTTCTCTCCACCCTCCTGCTCAGCTCCTAACTGACCACATTGGCTAGTATTAACTTCATGCATTACTCTTTAAACAACCTGGACATGTCTTTGGGGTGGGAAAATTTTTTTCAAATTTCATCCAAAAAAAAGCCAAGAGACCTCTTTTTTTATTTTTTTTCTGAAATCCTCTCTGAGAGGAATATTGTTTTTCCTGAGGGCCAGTTCATGGATTTAGCAAGCAAATAGAGAAGACAAGCCAAAGCAACCAACAAGGTGATGAAGGATTTGTCTGAATCGTGGTGAAATGACTCCATTTGCTTCTCTTGTCCTATTCCCCATCATTGTACAAGTTAACAACAGTAAACATAAAAAGGGGAGACAATATGTCCCAGTTTTACTTTGTCTGTAAGAAGCAAAGAAAAAGAAGCAGTAACACAAGAATAATAGGAACAGCAAGAAATGGTTGTGAACAGCAATTAATTGCTCTGTTACTTCAAAGAAAAGCATGCCATACATTTTACTGGGGTAGTCCCCCACTTCTAATATGATGCTTTCTTCTGTACCTGAACATGTGGTTGTTTTTCACTGGCTATTATAGGAAATGTAAACCTAGTGATGTTTTTGATGAGCTGTCCTTTTACAAAGCCACATGAATAGTTAATGCAAATTTTGATTCTCTATCCTGCAGTCCTTAACATGTTTAAGGATCCAATTTAAGGGTCCAATTTTTGTGGTTTTTAAATTCATGCATTATCTCAATAGACTCAATGAATGTCTATTTCATGATATGTCATTATTTGAACCAAACAAAAGAACACATTCTGTTATGTATCTTATGTTGTATCCTTTTACAAATGGAAGGGGATTTTTATGTGACTCATTGTATTGTATGAAGCCACTACAAAAGGTAAAAAAACTTTAGAAAACCTGTCTTCCTTTTTTCGTCTTTCCGGGTTTGATTCTCTGGTGCAGATTCACAAACAGCAGTGCTTTTACACTGTGCTACTGAGACAGATGTGCTCATGGAGAAGTATGGTATAAAGATCTGTCAGAAGAGTGTCTGGTATATGTCTCTAAGCATAAATGACTTCATACAAATTAGGTACAAAGAATAAAGCAGCATTTTAAACATAAAAACATGAGACTAGAAAAATCTCTCTATTTTTCATATTTCTGGATCTTTACCCTATCTTTTAGGAAAAAAAGATGGTAACAAAGATTATGTGCTATAGTTGAGCTTCCTTGTCTGTATAAGAGTAAAAATGACAATTCAATGAATGTATTTTGCAGATGGGAAGACAAAACTGGAGAGAGAAGATACATTTCTTCTCTTCAGGGACAAGTTATTGAGGCAGTCTTGATTGAGCACTGGCAGTCTAATAAGAAACTGAAGAGCAGTACTTTCCCCCTTGAGCTGCAGGCTGTATTTCATGAACTCTCCTGGGCTAAAGAGAGCTTCAATTACAGTAGGGGAAGAGTTATGAAGGCTGACAAAGTAATGGAAGGTAAAAAAGTTCCAAGCTACTTTTTAGCTTCTAGAGGATACAATTCTTTCCATTCAGTAAATTATAACTTTCCTTTCCTGCAGAGGCATTTAGAATAATCATGCTTGAGGGAAGGGAAGGGAAGGGAAGGGATAAAAGAAGGAGTAAAGAGACGGAGAGGAAGACAGGAAAGAAGGAAAAAGTAGCAGAGGTAGACAAAAGGAATAGAAGTAAGCAAAGTAATAGGTGAATATGAAGGGATCCTGTCCAAACAGAAGCTTGAAGCAAAATCACACTTCTTTGTGCTCTCTTATTTTCTCTTGAGGTTTCTTGTATTCTGGCTCCAGGGCTAAAAATATGCTGATTTCTCTGCCTGGGAAGTAACTATCATGTATGAATCCTATATTGCTGCCCTTTTTTTTCTATGGATTACCACCTAACATGATAAGTATCTTTTCCAGTCATGGAACATCTACTACTAATGCACTCCGTAGTTGTCTACATTTTAAGCTATCATTTACTATGACTGAGTGTGTAATAGGAATGCCATTCAACCATCAACTTCTTAAGTACAGTTATTAAAAAGAAGAATTATGTTGGATTAAGTGCTTTTTTCATAGTCCATCTACTTTTCTCCATAATTATAGCTGCAGTTCTTGGGCTAAAATGACAGCAATTGGGACTTGTAAATGAAAATGAAGGAGCTTTGGGAACAGGAATACCATGCAAAAAGAGAAGGTCAGGTTGCTTTCTTGATTAATGGGTCATTTGTTCCAAGTACTGATGTCACAGATATACTTCGGCGTTTGCCATGCTGTAAACAAATATTCCAGCTGCAAAATTTATTACTTTCTAATAACCCAGCAAATTTGCATACTCAAAAGCATTGAAAGCAAATAACCTAAAAATTGTACATAAAATTGTATGTGTATAGAACATATATGGAAGGCACATGTATAATATTATCTAAGCAAAAGGCAAATAGTCTGGTGACAAAGGAACAGGATTGAAAATTAACAGAAAGCTGATTTGCATTTTCTTCTTCACCTGAGAGCTGAAAAGCAGATTAGGGGAAAAAAAGANACCAAAAAGAAGAGAAAAACAACCATACAGCTGAAGTAGTTCCAGAGTCCATTTGTTGGCCATAGGGCATGAGATGGCCACGTCTACATGGTCAGACAGTTAGATTCCAAAACAATTGGGATAGTGCCCTAACTGCCTGCTGGGAACAGCCTCAGACTGTGACAACTCCCAAAGCAGGGAACTGGTTGTGAGAGATACCTACCATGCCAGGGTCCTGCCCCCCAGGTACAGGGAGTTAAGCCTGAGAGAACCGGCTTGTCCCTGCTTCTGTCTGGCCCATGACAGTGACAGCCACAGTCCGCTTGGAGGGGGAGGTTGGGGTCCAGGTCCTGTGTTAGCCAAAGTCCTGCCCTACCATATCACTAGGAGTATTTATGATTTTGTATTAAAGAGACTCTTTTACTCCTTTTTGACTGTCTTGTTCCCTGCCTGAGACACTGGCAGCAGCCATAGAGACTGCATTGTGAAGGTTCAACTCACTATGCAGATGAAGATACCAACAAACATATAATGTTTTTTAAGCAGATCTGAGCCCAGCCACAAGGGGCAATTTTTTGGGTTATGGCATATTTCAGTTTTCAAGCTAATGAGAGAGGAAAAGGTAATTTGGATAAGATTTAAAATGTGCCAGTATTGCATAAAAGACAATGGTAAATAGAGGAAACTGCAGAGTGTTTAAATAAAATATGCTGCTCATTGGGAGATGCAGGTTCCTGTCAGTAATGCACACAGTTGGCATGGAAACAAACAGTGAACAGTGGAGAATGAGACTTTTCAAAGTGAAGCACTGTGCAGATAATAACCATGTTGCCTGGGGCTTAAAGTATTCCTTAGCCTCGTTGTTCAAGCAGTAAAGAGGACAGTGTCACAAAGAGACCAACTTCCGTTTTCAAGTAGAAATGGCATATTTAATGGGTGTTGTCAATTAGTAAGAAAAGACAAAACAACCTAATTAGAACTGCGGAAATCAACAAAAGCCCAGAGCAATAGTTCTGAAAGAGGTTCTGTACTGAAAATGATAGCACAGGATGGGGAACATATTTTTGCTAGTGGTATAGCATGACTAAAGGGGATTTAAAATTAGGGCAAAGACAAGAATGCAAATTGTTTCCAAGCAACAGTTTTTAGGTGTTGGTCAAGCGTATGTTAAATAAGATAGTTGAGGGGCAACTGAAGCCTCTCAGTTGTCAGGAAAATCCTCTAGGATTGTCTGGTATTTACTTTTAAGATAATGGTATGTAGGAATCCCAGCTATCCTCAGACATATGCATGAAGTCCTACATACCTGCAGAGACTTTTCTGTCTTCTGCAGCCTGACAGAAAGACAGAGTAGTAAGGCACATGGAGAATAACAGTAAGATTTTTGGGAGGATGAAACCACAACTGTGGTTCCCAAACAGCTGTTTTCCAAAAATGAAATTTAGTGAATTTGAACTAGAAAACATTAGAAACTGAATATTTAATAGGAACTCAGCAGAGATTAGGAGAATATTTTAAAGGGTAGATAAGGAGGAGAGGGACTTCTCTTTTGACAGTCCACTGAAGCTCAGTATTTTATCTAAACACACATCATGCAGGAGCAGAGCTCAGCAGTCTTTTAAATCTGAAAGGAACTTTTAAGTGCCTAGCCAGTGGCAGAATAGGGGTTGTAGGTTCAGAATCTCACAATCCACAGTGTTCTGCAGTAAGTGTACAATGTGCTGTTCGACAAGGTCACTTCAAGGTATGCAAGTCATTTGCATGTAGAGCCACTGTAGACTGGTATCTCTGAAGCTCCAGCCAGGCCATTGCTGTCAAGCAGGGTGCATTACTTTGGGTTTGGGCTGAACTGGTATTCTTACATGATGCCTGGCTGCTGTTCTCCTGAACCAATTCATATCTGCTCACATCTGGTTTCATCTGTGACCTTAACTTTTCTGTGGTACTTTCTTCTGAGAAAGAATTGAGGTTGCCTCTCATATTACATTGCAAAAATGTACTTTTCTACAAATATTTCTATTTTCTTCTAATTGTCCCCTTATCTGGGTGATAAAGTCCCCACAAACTCAATATTGAACCACAATACAGAAGCCTGTTGAGCAAACAAAGCTGAATGTCAGGAGAACAGCATCATTTTTGTATTTAATCTCAGTATTAATCAAAGAATTTTGTTTATCAAAGTTTTCCTTAATTGTTTATCATGCCTTTCCAAAGGTAAAATACTGTTTGGTTGCTTTAGAAATGTGTTAAAAATAAACTAATGAATGCTTTCCTACATAAACAGAAAAAAATATAAAATCAATTTGGTCTTTTTGTAAATATAATTTTCTCCTTAAAGAGTTAATGCAAACCTTCTAGTTGCTTCCCTTTTCATTGGTAACATTTAATATAAGCTGAAAGAATGAAAATGTGTCTTGGAAGTAAAGCCACATGTCCTTGGCAAACCATGTGTACAGTAAAGAAAAAGCACGTGAGGCTGTCTCAGCAGCAAGAGGCTGGCTCAGAAGCTAAGTTTCCACCAGCTGCTGGATCAAAATCACACCTATCCCACAAAGACAAGTGACTTCCTCTCCTCTTTTGCCTCTGCCTCATTTTCCTCCTCCTCACTCCCTGCAACCTAACAACCAGAAGATCTTCTTGGGGTTTCGCATGGAAGAGTTGGGAAATGGAAAAAAATGTGAAAGAAGAGTAACAAGCATGTCTTAGGTCAAGCTGAGCAAAAGAGAATTCCTTTAACTAGAATTTAAATGGCTTTAGTGTAAAAGTTATATACTTTGAACATATAATAGAAGCAGAAAAGTTAGATAAGTTTCTCCTGTTACACACCACTGCCTGTGATAAACTCCGTTAGGCGAAACTACAGATCCTTCTCTCTACAGAAAGGGCAAGTCTGAGTCTTCTTACCCTTTATAGTGCCATAGTCATTGTTCCAGCAGAATGCCTATCAGAGACTGCAAGAGAAAGATGCTCCATAAAGGTCTGAAGAGCATTAATACAATGCAGTACATTTACAAAGCGTAAAGAAAATATCATAGAACTTCATAGGCCACTACAAGCACAAATCCTCCTAGCACCTGTTAAGAGGACAGAGACACACAGAGCAATCTGATGTCACAGATCTCTATTCATGCATATTTGAATTTATTGTAAAACTTCAGCTTGTGTAAGGACCCCCAGAACTGTTTCTTAGGGAAACTTATGTAATGTAAGACACTAGAAACACATCCATCATATTAGGATTTAACATAATCCTCATCTCCTCTCATCTTTGCCTCCTCTTGGATCATAGAAAGAAGTCTTGGACAAAACAAGAGAGTGCCGGGGGAAGACTGGCCTCTGCACATGCTTTTGAACAGGCCTTTACCAATGGATTAGTTCCTGTTGTTTGGCTGGTATTTGGTTATGATATGTTCCTGCTGATAGTTGCCACTTTATCTTAAGAATCACTTTTCTTCCTGCCAACAGCAGCCAAAATCATCCTGGTCCCTAGGAATTTTATTTCAGCTTCAGCAGGGTCAAACAAAAAGCAAATCATGAAGTTATGTGTGTCATGACATATTGCTTGCATAACTCAGAAACTCATAAAACTTGGGAACAGCTGTATGTCATTTTCCAAGGCCAGCTGAAGCACCATGTCTTCCCAACCTGTTCAGCCTTATTGCACACATCAGCAGGGACACTAAGAAACAAAGTCCTCTGAAAAGCATTACATAATATTAACAATATTCAGAATGGCATGTACAGAAACCACGGTGCTTGGTATTGCAAAAAAACCTCCGATATTCCTGATTCAAGTGAGATGGTATCACTTACAGTACTTTAGAATGAAGGAGAATATGTTTATATGAGGAACCTATATTGAGTAAGGGCTATATTATATAGCATTAATATTTATCAGAGTAAATTGGATCATAAATTTGATCTCTGCCTCTAATCAAGCGCTGAGATTTTGTTAGCTCAATGCATATGGTTTCTCATAAAATCTCTTGCTTAGCCTAAAGTAGAGCTGACTCGACATTTATTGAAGCCCAAAGGAATTTTAAATGTGGAAAAACTGAGAAATTCTGTTGGGAATACTGGTTTGCTGAGAACTATAAATGTTATATAAGATTTCAACAAAATGCGTTCATAGTAGTTATTTGGAATAATATAGTAGTAACTGAATCATACTGTCGGAGAAGCTAGGGACAATGTAAGGCTTCAGTAAAATCCTAAATGTGTTGCCCCACTGAGTCCTCTATAAAATCTAGTTTTACTTTTTTTCAGTAAAAATTCATAGTGCATTAATTCCAAAGAAACAAAAAGAGCATACTCAGCTCTAGCTGTTTGCTTTAGTGCTTGACACAATCTGCTAATAACTTTAAATTTATTAAAGTCTCTGTTGTTTGTATGACCCAATTACAACAACAAACATGAATTACCAAGTGTCAGTATGTTTATTTTATAAAGCTTTAAACGGAATTATTATTTATTAGAAGCATTATGAAGAGTTGCATGCAGGAGGAAGCAATCTACACTGATTATGGAATTTGACCCTCAATGGTCACTGTTGTCTATGATCCTGGTTCCCCACTTGCATGCTTTCTAGTGGGGAATAGTTAAACCACACTGCTAATATCAAAGTTCCTGTCACCTCCCTTCTTTTCCACCTAGTTTTTTCCAACGACTCCATAGGTCTGACAACTTGTTTCTTTGGTTTTGGTCAAAACAAACAGCTGCATCAAAGCCAGCAGGATGTCTTTTAAAGAAATATTGATTTTGACAACATTTACAGTGGGAGATTTCAAGTGTCCAGGATAGATTCTTGGATTGTTTCCAATGGCAAAAGACATGAACTCAAAAGCTGACCTTTCTGATCAGAAAACAGATGTTTCATCACAATTTCCTTTCCTGAAAATATTTGAAAGATTTTGGTTTTGTTCTAAGAAGAAAAACAAGATTTTAGACCTCAACAATTGTTGCAAACAGAATTTTTTATTTCTGTCCAACTCTTCATCTGCAAAGGTATTCTTGAAATGTGAACTTTCTGCCTGGGATGGAATACCATCACAGCAGCCATTCTTGCTTGGTGTGTTTCTGTTTATCTTTGTGTCAGAAGCTTTGACAGATAATAATTAAGGGCAAATTACTCTCCAAGGGTATTTAAGTCTCAGATATATTTCTAGATCTTTTCATAGCATTTTAACTCTTTACACTTTAGTGATACAAAGGGGCAAAATTGAAGTAATTATTTGTATTTCTATGAATAATGATTTATGGGATCAGTGTCGCCCTTTAAAATAATGCATCTAACCTGAAGTTTTTTGGTTTTGCCTTTTCTCATAACAGGAACTACAAAGAATGTTGCAGGAGAGTAGTCTGAATGGAAATCATATTTTAAAAATGAAAGATGAAAGAAAATACTGAACACTGATCATAATTTAGAAATTTTGAGATTATCTAAAGATTTCTGTTACTCTTCCTTATTAAAACAAACAAAACTCCCTAAAAATAAGTTTGGGGAATACAGCTTGTATCTAGTACTACACTATAACAAGTAAGGGGGCTCTAAATACATAAACCGGAGAGATGGCACCAAATTATTTCTATAGTTTATGCTACATGTTGACATAATATGACTCTGTGATGACATAATATTGACTCTGTACTAGTAATGACTTTGACATCAGATATAAATAAACACTATGTTTCACATCAATTTTCTGGGAGCAAGTGTCAAGCAATCATTTATGAAAAATATAGGTTTTAGCAGAAGTACTGCATAATATTTTTAGCCTATTTCATTACTCTTCTGACACTGAAAATAGAGATTTAGTCACATCTTTTCTGCACACATAAAAATAGCTAAAACTAGCCTTCTTGTTCTACCACTTGAATCTAAGACCCTGCCCTAAGCACAATACTGGGTAAAAGACTTCTGATTTCAGCCTGAGCTGAAATAACCCTCCACAGTAAACAGTACCATGGCCCATTGCCTGGCCTTGATACTATATGGCACGGCATGGCCATGCACATTCTATAAAATTCTTCAATTCATAAATGAGGTGGCTGCTACTGTAACGCTGTACTGGAAATGTATTTGGAAACTGTATTGTAGAAGCTGGAGAGATCCAAGTCACAAATGGACTAAACCCAGGAAGACCAAAGGCAGCTGACGTATGGACCAACCCAAGCTCCAGAATAAACAGTGCAGCTGTCCTGAACTGGAAGAGGGTAGAAACATTAAATTAAATTCCTTTTATGACAAAGTAACTCACATAGTTGATGAAGGGAAGACAGTTAATGTAAACTTTTTTGGATTTCAGTAAAGCTTTTGATACTGTCTCTACTTTTTATTCTTCTGGATAAAATGTCCAGCACACACAGCTGGATAAACACATCATGGGATGGGTGAGCAACTGACTCATGCATTGAGCACAAGGGATTACAATGAATGGGTAATATCAGACTGGTGACCTGTCACTAGTGAGGTTCCACAGGGCTCCATCCTGGTCTTGTGCTGATCAAACAACTTCAAAAATAATTGCAGGCAGGACTGGAAGTGATATTAACCAAGTTCATAGACGATACAAAACTGGGAGGAGCTGCTGACTCTCCTGAAGGCAGAAAGGCCCTGCAGAGAGATTTCAACAATTCTGAGGGCTGGGCAATCACAAACCACATGAGGTTCAACAAGGGAAAGTTCTGGAGTCTGCATCTGGAACACACCAGCTCTACGTGTATGGACAGACTGAGGTATGGGATCCTGGAAAGCAGTGCTACAGAAAGGGACCTGGGGGTCCTGGTTGATGGTAAGTTGAACACGAGTCAGCAGTGCCCTGGCAGCCAGGAGGGCCAACCCTGTCCTGGGGTACATCAGGCCCAGCATCACCAGCCGGGCAAGGGAGGGGATTGTCCCGCTCTGCTCTGCACTGGGGCAGCCTCACCTCCAGTGCTGGGGGCAGTTTTGGGTGCCACAGTGTAAAAAAGACATTGAACTATTAGAGAGTGTCCAAAGGAGGGCAATGAAGATTGTGAAGGGCAACGAAAATGGTGAAGGGCCTTGAGGGGAAGCTGTGTGAGGAGCAGCTGAGGGCCCTGGGCCTGTACAGCCTGGAGGAGACTGAGGGGAGAACTCATTACTGTTACAGCTTCCTTGTGAGGGGAAGAGGAGGGACAGGCACTGATCTCTTCTCTGTGGTGACCAGTGACAGGACCTGGAGAGGGAATGGTCTGAAGTTGTGTCAGGGGAAGTTTAGGCGGTTATCAGGAAAAGTTTCTTCACCCAGAGGGTGGCTGGCCACTGAACGTCCTCTCCAAGGAAGTGGCCACAGCACCAGCCTGATGGAGTCCAAGAGGTCATTTGGACAGTGCTCTTGAGCATGTGGTGGAACTCTTGGCAATAGTCTTGTGCAGGGCCAGGAGCTGGTCTTTGATGATTTTTGTGGGTCTCTTCCAATTCAGGGTATTCTGTGATTCTGTGATATTCATTAATTATCATCAAGACAGTCAGACTCTTTTAAGTAATGAAGTTAAATCTTTTTGAGTTTGGATTAGACGTAGATATTTTTAGTGCAGTTTATATTCAAAGATTTATTTTGAATAAATTAGATAAGATTCATGGAGAACTCTGTATTTTGGGTTTTGTTTTATTCCTCCTGTTTCCTGGAAAATTAATTTTGGTTAAAATATATTTGGATTTTTATTACTCTAGATGGAAAACTTCTAAACCAGGACACAAGGAATGTTTCCCATAAGGATCTCCACTGAATGTGCAGAAAAGATTCAAATGGAATTTAACATTAGTTATATGCCCGTTTTTCTCATCCAGAGGGCTTGGGCTTCCTTTGAGAAGGATGTTAGTGAGGCTTCCCCTGGGACTTCAGAAGGCTCTGTCCCAAAGCCCCAGCCAGGGGCACAGGGGCAGCCCCAGCCCCTGGCATCAGGAAGTTCCCTGGGGATGAAGTCAAGCCAAGGCTTGGTCAGGACATCAGCCTACAGGTGGGGGTCAGAACCAGTGAGGTGAACCAGGGTCAGAAACTCTATAGGGATGGCAGGGAAAAAAGGAGCAGAGTGTGTGAGTGCTGGGATTGCCCTGGTGTAAAGGCTGGCACTGATGTTCACCTGAGGGGTGAGAGCAGCGTGATGTACTCCTAAATCAAGGCAAGCAAAGACACACAGTTCACGTTTAGTAGCTCTGTAATTAAAGTATGACCTGCAGACCACTTGCTAATGATCTGAAATACCCAAATTGAATAATTCTGAGTGATAGAAAAAATTGAATCAATGTAACCCAAGACTGAATTTAAAAATACAAAATTATTTTCTACATCACGGGACTCAACCTACATTAAATCATGTCTTAAATGAACTATAATTCTTTGGTGAACATCTGGTGATATTGTTACAGAAATTTGGATAACTTTCAGCATTCCACTTTATCCTAATTTTTTTTTAGTGAAATGTTTGTGATTCCTACTTATCCTAAATTTAGTGCAATTAGTCCTTTTTTCAACATTCTTATCTTTCTTTTAAACCATGCCATGTTTTGGAAGGATTAGCTACATTAAAAAAAATAAAAATCAGTGGCCAGCTCTTTTTAAGCTAAGAAATTTTGTGATCAGATACAATGCCTTATAGTTACAATCTATAACCTTTCATAAAAATCTATAACCTTTCATAAAACTTGCTGCCTACAAATAATCTTTCACAGATTTCCACTGGCCAAGATTCATAGGACTTTCTAGTCAGAGCTAGTGAACAATATCTATTTCTTTATCTAATAGAGCTATTACATGCTCTCCTCTTTCCATTTACAGGTTACAAACTACTCAGAAGACATATTCCTCTGGTACTAAAAGATCATTTTATACTCTTTTTTCCCAAAGTCTTCACCTGCCATTCCCAGTAGAGGTTCCAGATGGTACTTCTAGTTCAGTGGCCAGTTTTTGCTCATGGGCTGTCAGACTGAATGAAATCTGTTAGGCAAAAAAACAGAGCTTACCTTAAGTTCTTGTCCCACAGGTTTGTAAAAAATTTTACTCATTTACAAGTACAAACCTGTAGTTACAACCAATGCAGCAGGAAATAAATGGGTAGAAAATGTGTTGACTGGGGCAGTCATTAGGAACTTCTCAATAAATCAAAGATCACAGATTTCTGACACAAGTGGAGAAAATATGCATAAATAACTGTCTCATCTTTATATAAATATTCATTTTAAAAATTCACTTAAATGAGCACAGCAAGAAAACAGTGGTCCTATATAAACCAGCTCTCCATATGATCCCATTCCAGGACATCTTCTCATGGTACTTGCCATGAACACGTGAACTTGCCTTTTCCACAAAGCATTATGCAAATCTAGTGTTACATCTTTCAGGTGTTCATGAGGTATAAATGAGCAGCAGCCCTTTTCAAGCTCATTTTTTTTTCTTTTTATCAGATGGCCAAATCCCTCTTCAAGGGACATGGCAAGAGACACCCATATATGGAAGCACTTTTCATAACTTAATGAAGAATTAGTTGTGCTTTGTATGTTATTCTATAGGCAGGGACATGGAATAAGAAAACTCCAGTGCCAAATATGTTAAAATAGATTCATAATTTCCAAGGTATATAACTTTTTCCTTCCTGCCTACTTTTTGTTGGATTTTTGATTTTTTACTCTTTGAAGTTGTCAGTAAGTGGAAGGTTCTACTTGTTACATGAGATTATGAACATTACTTAATCTTTCTTGCTTTTAGAAGTACCTACTCCTCATGCTAATGCCAAGGTAAAAACTTTGCATATCCCGTTCAAGAACTAACAGGACGTAATTTTGGAATTAACACAGCCAATAAAAAGGCAGAGCAGAGAGAGGAACCTGGACAAAGTAATTCATGTGTTAAATAGTTGATCTGTACTATTTGTCTATTTTAAAGGATTACTATGAGAAACCAAAGATGTGTCACAATCTGTGGTGTAACCAAGAAGTTGTACAATTAATATTTTTCCTTCTGCACATTTTTCAAGGACTTACAAAGCCAAGTGGAAAAGTTTCCACTGTGGACATTACATTGTTAGGGAAGGGAGGAGACAGCTAACACCCTAATTCAATTGAATTCCTAAGCAAGAATGTAAAACAGATGAGAAATTAATGTTCCAAACAGCTTCTTGCATATCATAGGAAGTCAACTAATCAAACTAAAAAGAAATTTTATGTTCCTTCTCATAATATGAGTTAATAATCAAAGTTACTCTGTGACTCATTTCCCTAAATCGTAATGTAAGGGGAAACACAGCTCCCAGGGTACACTGAGACTTCACGTGTGCTCAAGAGTAATGAGACAACTATTAGACATATGAAAGAGATGGATTTTTCAGGTTAGGACATTTGGTGCAGATGAATATATTTCTAGAACAGAGTGATTCCTGCTCTATGCTGACTGTCTTACCTTGGAAAAACCCTAAGTGAGAGACAGGTGAAGCGTTGCAAGTATGTCCTAACACATGATGTTAACAAGCCTGCTTCTGGTTTGTCCTGTAACATTTTCCCCAGTTCTGTAATAGAAAACTAAGCCTTTGCTTGTTAACTCTCCATTAATTTTGTCTACTTAAAAGCAAAACTGCCGAGTTTTACGAGGAGAAGGTACTCTGTTTCTCCATAAATAGCATGTTTAAAGAAGTTATTGTATATACACAAGTCCTTTAAGTGTCTGAGATGTGAAACAAATTGTCACTTCACAGAAGATCATGTGTCTTTCCCACCAATATTCTAGGCTCAGTGTGAGCATTGGTAGTTGACAGGCTTCAGGGAAAAATTATTCCCATATGGGCAAACACTATTACTCTGCTGGCAAGCAAGAATTAGCCATGAGACAAGTTAAGCATAATCCCTTGTTGTCACAGAAAGCCTCCAAGTTATTCCTACACCACTAACACATACTAGTCTTTTGGGAATGCACTTCTGATGTTCTTCAGGCAGACACAACACAGAGTCTGACAGAAAGATCCACAGAAGGCAATAACAGATGTTTCGAAAACAACCACAGTGTTTGCCTGAATTATTTTTTTACCTTAAAAAAAATCCAGATCCTAACCCAAACTTTAAACAAAATTTCAGCCTTACAGAGGTCTAAAAGTAGCAGGATGCAAGGGCACATATGGGGAAAACACGATGTGTTTGGGAGGATAGTATTTCAGTAATATATGTTTCCACCAACTGCAAGCAGAAAGGTTGAACACATATTTATACAGCAGTAGTAAAAAGCTGAATGATTTAGCAGCAAATGAAAATTAAATACAAGAGGCAGGCCAAGAAAATATGAGGAACAGTAGTTAGAAATTCTACACTGAATGCCACAGAAAGGAAAATGTTAATGAAAGAGGAAATGCCTAGGCTCTAGTCAAGCATTTCTGGCTCTCAAGTGAACATTTCAATGGAATAGGTTTTTGTGAACTTGGGGCATTTCTGATGCTTCGTTTAAGTTAAATCATTTGTTAAATAAATTCTATTGGCTGAGAATTTCCTGAAGTCCTAAGCAGACAGAAGTATATGTGAGTGTTTGGGTCTACAAAAAAACTAAATAAGAAATACCATTTCTTTTAAGTTTAGTTACAGAAACGAGTTTTATTAAAAGGGTAGCATAGGAAATGTGCTAGTTTGAAACATTAGCTGATTTTTTGTACTGTTTTTAATTTTCTCATCTATCTTTTGAGGATACTTTCCTTCTGTGCAATTGACCATATATATTTCATATTGTCTGATATTTTAAAAAATAAATCCATCTGGACGAAATCAGATTGTCTTCAGATGTTGAAACCCAGTCTTTTTTCAGTTTAGCTACTTACACAGAATTTCAATGTCCTTGCAAAACCTGGGGTTTTTGTAAAGAACAAACCATGCTGCTTTGCTTTTGTGCAGAGCTGTTGCTGCTTCTTCATTTATTTATAATTATTTCCTATTGACATTTTCACAGGACCATATATCTAGGTACATATTTAAGTTTGTTGAAGTACTATTCTAACCTAAAACCTGCAATATAAGTAGTGAGGTGTACTTTATAAGCTTTGTACTCTATAAGCATCTTCTGGATTATTAATTAACTAAATGGTCTGTTTAAAGCTCTTGTCTCTCTGTGCAAATATATCTGCAAATTATTTTAGGAATGAATGGATTGTTGGTGTGCATGTTCATGTGGGTGTTTTTTGGTTTGATGGTTTTTGTTTGGTTTGTTGTTTTTGTTTTTTGAGGGTGAATTTTAAGTTAATTTAAGTTACTCTAAATTCAGAATTTAGGGTAGCATTTCGGTATTTCTAATGCCTTTACAAATCCTGCTCTTTAGATTTCCTCTTTTCTTAACACTGATAAGATTTGTTTAGCTTAGATATTTTTTGGCTGAAACAGATNTGATATGATATGATGATGTGATATGATATGACATGATATGATATGATATGATATGATGGAAGATACACACTTGTTTATTCACCCTCACCTGAAGGTTATTGTACTGTGGTTTTGAAATTACCTTTAATTAATTTTATTTCAACTGCTATTTAAAATGTTATTATCAATCAAAAACTGTTATGAGATTTATATTTCTCAGAAACTGCTTCTCATCAGTGGAGCTAATTAAATATTTTTTCTATAGGAAAATGCTTGCCTATTAAAAATATAATGCCAGGAAAGTAGCATCTCACTTATGAAAAACAGAAAAAACATCTTGGTAAAACTATTATTCTGCTACCCTTCTGGAATGGTATATTTCTTATATATAAGTTTAATGCCGTGTAAATTAAATATTTAGGTGTTTAGCTTTGAGGTTTTTTTAAATCAGATCTTCTTATTAATTGTGGGATTTCCTACTGGATGGAAATTATGAATTCTGAGCAGTTGCTTTTATGTGACGTCTTCATAGTAGATATCAGGTGATAACCCCTTGGAGAGACTGCAGGTGTGTACTCCAGTCTAAGTATAGGAAAGTAAGTGTCCAAGAGCAGAGATTGATCTGGCAGACTGTTTATCTGTACAAACAGGATTTATCAGTACTCAGACAAGTGGCTAGATTCATTCTCACTTTGTAGAAGTCCAAAGAGAGCATGAAATCCATTTATTTTCTCTTAAAAAACATTTCTTACATTTCATTTCCTGATCTAGCACTATTCTCATTCAGCAGAGCAGAGATTTTTGAGTTTTCTCTTTGGCGAATGACCCTTGGAAAAATAAAAATCTTGTCCCTGACTTCACAGCCCTCATCAGTCTTTTCCTATGTGTGTAACTGCTAAGAACTCAAGACAAAGAGTATGAAACATCAATAATTCTCTTGGTTCCATTAATACCAGAAGGGAGGCAGTTGAGCCAAAAGTGAAGCATATCTTAGAGAAGGACAAAAAATTAGTACAGCATTGGTTAAATTTGGAATTTATCTTCTGCAATGAAGTAAAAAAAGCTTCAAAAACAAATACCGTTTTGAATCAGAGTGCAAGCTACATATTTTTCAGACATCCCAGTAAACAAAAAGAATTATGAAATAAGAACATTTCAAACATAAATATCTATATTTATAGATTTAAGTGTAAATATAAATACAATGCTAAATTTACTGCAAAAAACTTTATTAGCAATATTCCTCACCTTTGAAAGACACTCAAGTGTTTATTCAAATGGACTTAATAATAAATCTTTTTTATAGATGTTGTCATCTCCAGTCAAAGAAAGCAGAGTTTCCTATACTATAATCCAGCATAATTCCTATGCCTTATTCCAGAGATTAGGTTTTCTATACCAAATTAACCGAAAAGATTTCTGGAACTTTACCAAGTCACAGAATCTGAATTTGAAAATGTTACATATTGTTCATGGGAACACAAATTTTCAAACATTCTATTATAATTCCAAAATTTCTTTTGGTTGNGTTTTGGTTTTGGGGTTTTTTTGAGGATCCAAATTTAGATATCTACAAACAACATGATCACTGAACATAAAAGTACATTAATAACAGCATAGTTAATATAAGTGAGGCTTCATTGCTGTCCTCTTGTATAAATTTCTCAGTAGAGTCTCAAGTTTTCTATATTCTCAATAAAATCTTTCAGAGATAACAGAATGGAAAATTAATAGCCTTGCCGAATAATCCTTATAAAAACAAAATTTATAACATTCAATATAAATAGTATTTCCAAACATCCCACAATTAATATTTGCCTGGCTTGATTTGAATTTTTCCCATTTAAATATTATTTAAAATATTTTTCTTTTAAAAACTTTTACATCCATTTCAGACAATTTTTTTCTTAGTTGCTCATGTTTATCCCACAAGGCTGAATCTGGGACATACCAATCATTCTGTGGCAAAACACTAATACCACTATAAATCTGGGTTTACGGCCTCATGACTGAAAGGAACAAAAGGAGAAAAGGGGTTGTGAAAGCACTCACAAGATCAAAGAAAGGCAGTGGCGAAATAAACTTCCCTGTTACACCATATACACTACACTAATCTCTCCAAAGACTACATATGGCTCCTGACATTTTGAAAGTCTGCATTTGCAGTTCAGTTGATAAACAGCTGCTATTTTCAAATCACAACAACTCCTCCCAATACGTTTTCTCACAAAGCAGAGAAAGAGATTGCTTTTAGTATTCTGATCACTCTTATCACAGATAGACTTTTGGAGCCAAGCTTTGCTTTGTTTTTAATGCTTGAAACCATTCCAAAAAAGCATTGGCATCCTTTGTTACTAATTTGGAGACCTTGTTTAACTTGCAATAAAATGAAGCGAAGCCCTCTTTTGCCTGCATGGGTCACTTTGATTCATCTTGAGTATATTTAATGGATCATGGACTGGGAGTTGAAACTGCTGACACCCTTAGCACTTATGCCACTGTCTATATGTTATTCTGCTGAAAGGATTTTTCCCCTTTTAAATTTTGAGCTCTTCTTTTTATTTTAACTATTTCTTACAGCAATTATCAATCACAACTTTGTATATGATGTCTATTTCCACCGACAGATTTACAGTGAATAATGGGAAGAGGAAACTAGGGTTTTTCTTGTGGAAAAAGGACACCTGGGCTGTGTCTATGCTAATAAACTAAGAAAGGATAAGGCATGGATGAATGTATGAAATTGTCCATTTTATGTGATCGTTAACAGCTATGGACTTTTCCTGTACTATATCCCCTGTTATTGTAAATAATGTCCGAGTACAGCTCAGAGGTTGATGTGGGGCAGAGACTGCTGCCTTACCCTGTGGGGCAACAGGAGTGGGAAGACAACTCTATGACTGTAACTGATGCTGTGCAACTTGCACTGGGAGCCAGAAAGAAAGGCATTTACTCATAAACATAGCCCTGGATGAAAGGGCACTGCATGAAAGGAACCAAGAACACTCCAGAGTGTCAACAAGGGTTATATGGAATAGGAAGTCTTGTAACACAGAGATATATTGAAGACAAGACAAGAAAACTGGGACTGTTCACCTGGAGAAGAGAAGGTTTTGGGAAGACCTCATAGCAAGCTTCCAGTATCTGAAAGGGGCCTGCAGAGAAGATGGAGAGGAACTCTGTCAGGAACTGCGGTGGTGAGAGGACAAAGAGTAATGGGTATAAACTGAAAGAGGAAATTTAGGCTACATATTAGGAAGAAATTCTTTAGTGTAAGGGTGGTGAGAGGCTGGAATAGGTTGCCCAGAGAAATTGTGGGCATCCCAACCCTGGAAGTGTTCAAAACAAGGCTGGATAAAACCTTGAGCAACCAGTTCTAATGGGAGGTGTCTCTGCCTATGGCAAGGGAGGTTGGGACTAGAGGATATTTCAGGTCCATTCCAACCCCTTAACATTTTATGATTCTATGATATTACTTTAACATT
Organism: Cyanoderma ruficeps; assembly: GCA_008694505.1. Lineage (NCBI taxonomy): Eukaryota > Metazoa > Chordata > Aves > Passeriformes > Timaliidae > Cyanoderma > Cyanoderma ruficeps. The sequence continues at coordinate 1,860,770 of VZDJ01000302.1, forward strand.
TATTTATTAAGTTTTTAAAATGAACTCTCCAGTGCTAGACATATCTCTGAGTATCTATTCCTGCGCAAGGGCACCAGAGGGAATAAAAACTGCACAGGAAGGAAAGAAGGAAATAAAGTGAACCCTGCAGTGCTGTGAGGAAAGCACTGTTTTTTCTAAAACAATAAGAATTTGTGTTTCAAGAACTGAAGCATCCATGAGGAAATCTGAGGGATGTGTAGAGCAGAAGGAGGCAAATCTTGCACAAATGTATCAATCTTATCTTTAACAAAATGTACAGATAAATATCAAATTGTAGAGATATGTGTCTTTTGTATTGAACTATCTTCAAAGAGACATGGTTAGCTAACCTCCCAAAAGGATCACACAAGTGAATTAACATATGTGCAGGATACAAAGGAAACTGTTTGGCAAAACATATCTTTATATACATCATACAAATACAAAAGTACCAGTACCAAACAACTACCTTTTTATAACTTAGGGAATTAATCTCTACAGGTGAGAGAAGAAAAAACACATGGACTTCCATATGTCATAAGACAGGAGAGCAGGCAGAGCTCTATTCAGCTTTTCTGCCTAAATTTAAATGAAACCATATCTAACTACAACAAAGAAAATAATCTCTTGGTAATGATAGATACCAAGGTCCTATGTTATATCATAAGCAGTATGACTCTTCATAATTTATGCTGTCCACTGTAACTCTAATAATTCTAGCCTATTGCTTCCAGCTCTTAGGACCACACCTTCTGAGCAGCAACTTCAGTCCTTAGGTTATCCCAACTAAACCTAGTTTTACCCTGGCTGTCATTCACAGAAAACAAGCGAACAAAACATTTAGATCCCAAATAAACAAGTCACTTTCTGGTCCCTAATTTCCCAAATCCTTTGGTAACAAAATGAGATATACAGCATTTAAATTTTCAAATTACTCTAGCCTCAAACTGAGACAAATCCAAGCCAGACAATGAATATTGACCTCAAGCTATCCTTTCCTGAACCTAACTAAACTATTGTCCAGGAATAAAAACCAACAAGAAAAGAAATTTGAAAAAAATATTTTTAAAAGACACAATACACAGTCATTACAATTCCTTTGCATAATGCTGAAGAGTGTGCAGCTTCAGGAATTAAAAGGGGCTCTTCACTTTCCAACTCTCAAACCATGAGTCCAGCCCTAACTCTAAACCTGTCAATGACCAGGGGTTGCAGCTCCCCAGCAAAAAGGATAGACAAAAAGCAAGTTGTCCTTAACATCACTCCTCTAAAATCTTGAGATATGTAGCCTTCTTCAGTCTGTACGTTCCCAAACATTAGCCCAAATATAAGTGCTGAACTTGAACATAGTCATGGAACAAATTATAAGAAAAAAAGAGCACGAAGTATTGTCCTAAAACAACTCTGTTTCCTTATTCTGAGGGCAAGGCACCAGATGTTGAAATAGGTTCTTCAGTTTTTGCATTCCCCCAAATAACCTTAACCTCAAAAATAATGCTAGCCAAGGAAACCACCCATCCAGTGAAGGGAAAATAAGCTGTTGACCACAATTGACTCCAGACTTCTCTTCAGCCACTGAAGGCTGCTCAGTCTCAAAGAAAAACTGGATTTAATTTTTTATTTGCAACCCCCAGTGTATGAGTAATTATAATAGAAACTATAGACACGGTAAAAGAAAAAGTACTGACGACAGCTCTATTCCAAACTTTTGCAGGTAGAAAAGAATTAACTGGTTTCTTCAAGCTTTTATGTTACCGATATTTAATCCAAATCTAATCCTAACTCTGATTGCAGAGGGCAAGACCCATTCTTCTAGTAAGAAAACTTAAATTCCTGATCACAGCAATACCAGCCCAAGTTTAGGATGAGGTGTATTTTTTGGAAATAAATGATAATTACTTATATTGGAGAGAAAGGTCAGATAGGCATATTTGAGTTAAACTTCTGAATTAGATTAGGACTTGAAATGGTTTTGCCTGAAGGTCCTCTCAACAGAGATTCCTTATAATATTTTGAATTACACCTTAAACTACAAATGTATTTTACAGAATCAGTGGGAGGCCCCGTTACTCCTACAGCAAGGCCCTGAACACTACTTAGAGCACTAAGTTTATACAAAAAGAGCCAAGAAATAATTGACCTGACCATGAAATAAGCTATACAGTAGCAGAGGAACCCGGACTCTGCTAGAGTGACAAGATCTACTGAAATGTCACTTAACCATAGTTTTGCTAATTTATAAATTACTTAGATATTTTCAATAGCTACTGACCTATATGGCACACTGTGCTGTTTTCGGAGTGTCATGATATGTTTGCGCATTTATTCATCCTCACTGCAGGGAGTCAATTTCCATCTTCTCTGGAAATCAAAGAGGAAGTTGTCTGAAAATATTCCCTCAACTGGCTGACCTAGGAGGCAAGCAGTAATGATCCTAAAGTGCTGTGCAGCTGCCCCATTTTCACACTGTATCATTGTAGTTACGGAGAGAGCTGGGCTCAGTGGTGGCCATTCTTTGTCGGGCAGAGTGCAGGGTTAGGATTAGCACTAGGATGACTTTGGAAAATGATAATTGAAAATGTCAGGCACATGCATCATATGCCAAGCCTGCTGCCAAATCTTGGTGAGGGGCATGAAGGATAAGGATTAGTAGTACTGGAATCCATGTTCACAGCCAAGGACAACAGCAGTCCAGCCTTGAGTAGTAACTCTCACTAGCTAGAAACCTGTCCAGTCTGAGAGTCTCTGGTGATTAAGTAAGGACACATCACCAACACTGCTAATGTGTAAGTAACTTCTGCTCCTGGTGATGCTTCTAATCCCTTTTCCAGCAACACGATATTCTAGTAAATTTGGCATAGATGTTGAGAGGCAGGTGTGGGTAGGGATCCTTATGGAAAACATAGTGGAATATCACAGGTGCATGGGATGCATATGAGTGAAGTGAGGTAATGATATTAAAGGAATGGTGTGAGAAAATGAGAGTGGATGCAATATGTATCAGAGACAAACTAAGATCTTATGTAGGGGGTCACATTTGGTGACCTCAGATGAGAACTCAGACGTTTAATTGTAGATGTTGCCTGTGATTATAGAGGTCTGCGCATTTTTTCCTGAGGAAGTTTAAGGAGTAGTCTTTGGCCTAACCTGCATTTATATAAATATATCAGTGAGATGTCATATCATTAACAAAAAGACTTAAAAGAGAGAATGAACAAAATCTTTGAATGAATGCTTAATAACTAGAATTATGTGTTAATGATGATTTATGTACAAAATAATAACTTGAAAATAGCACTTAGAAGAATTATTACAACCCTTCACCAGAGCAAATATCTGCTCATTTGGGGGAAAATCTGATGGAATGTGGCCTGAAATTAAGGTGTGAATTGATCTCAGTGGAAAATAATATAATGGTAAACTCAGGACCATATATTCCTCGGGGTGTGTAAAAATACCATCATTAAAAGCTCATCATTCACTTTGCTTCTTTAGTCAGCCTTATTGCAGTCAGCAATCAGTGTTTCCAAAACCAAGTTGTTGCCCCATGAAACTCAATTTGGTAACAGGAAAATGAGCTCTCACCATTGATGGACATCTTTTCCACTAGACTGAACTGGAACTAGCCTGAAGTAAAACTTCCTGAAAACTTCCATCTACAAACCCAACTTTAATGCCTGTACCAATGGGTAATGCAAATGTTACCTGTAAATGTTATGTCTCTCCAGAAGGATGCAGGTACTTAAATAACAAGTGTAAACTGTAAGAGGAAATAGCTGCAATAGTCAAAGTTTAAGTTTATTTAAGCAGGACAAACATAATAAAAGATCATTCATAGTGGCCCCCTTCTGGAATATCGAAGACTACATATAAAATTCCTAAAGACTGTAAATAATTCTAACTAATTTATCCCAATACAGGGTATGAACTACATCTAATATTTTTCTAGAAGTTTATTATCCTTTCAAATTAAAATTTCTGCTTTTAGAAAAAAATTAGTATACTAAATTTGTTAGAAACATTTCTGTAATTTTGTTTAAATGGGCTATGTTTATTTACTTTTCCTTTAAAATTCATGTGTTAAAATTAATCTTTTTCCGGTTGCATGCATTTTGCATTCCTGACGGCATAAGAAATTACTCTAGAACTGATTAAGTCCTAGATTTTCTTTAACAGCCATCCACATCAATTTAACAGCTGCTTTCAATATTATAGGATTTTTTTTAATTGGTGGTTTTAGTTTATTTATAAATGTGGAATATCATAGATTATCTCTCCTCATGTAATACTGAAATTAATTTTCTTTAAGGCAAAATTGTCATCAACATGTAATGATAAAATGTAATGATAAAACTGTGATCTAAAAAAATTCTACTTAAAAGAACCAACTTAATACAATAAATTCTTTATAGTTTAGTTATGCTCTTTAAACGTTAGACTTTGTATCCTGCAAAAAGTTCTCATTACCTAGTACACATACAACAGTATGTCTTCATCCTTATAAAATCAACTTTTTTAAAAAAATTGACACAAAATATATACTTGCCCAAGGACTAATCCTCATGCAAGCTTTTTTTAGATATTACACATAAAACAGTAACTGATACCTTTTATATTGTACTTGCTATTTATGTTCTGTTTATTCTTCTATATATATGATTCATTTAACTCCTTCAGTGTGCATACCAAAAGGAAGTCAAAGATTTCTTGCTCCACTTGATAGATAAATATAATTGTATGTGAGAATGAGGTGACATTTACTCATATTAAAGAGCATTAACTGCATTAGCACACTGTTCTACCACTAGGAAAAAAGACCAAAACAAACCAAATAAAACTATGCATAGAATTTAATTACTTTAAAACCCATATTTATGCATTACAAAGTAAACACCCTCAGACCTTTAACCTAAAAAAACCCCCCTCTTCTTCATTTTGCTAAAGAATTTACAAAGCTGACAAAAGCAGTTTTATCTGTAATCTACTCCCTGACTTACACTAGTACATTTAAAGAGTTTGGGATTTAATTTGTCAAAATTAAAATAGATAATAATAACCTTACCATTTATTCATCTGCTTTTAAAAAAAGAAAATCTTAAGAAAATTATACTATCAAAATATATTCTGTCTGAACCCTCAGCTGATGTTAGGAAATCTTCATGAGGTTAAATATACACACCTACAAGGAATTATCACAACTGAGGATACAGACACAAAATTTTACCCCGTTTATCCTCTGTTTATTAAGGGTCTAGTCATCATATAAGTTAGAACCCCTGGACAGCAGTCTGACCATGTGCAAAAAGCTCAGTCTTCACTTCTAACTCTTTTACAATACCCGAGAAATCTGAAAGGACTTTCCTGACAGGCAAAAGTGTAATGCAGGGGGTAGAATCTTGGCCCAGTAAAAGTCAGTGGCAAACTCCTACTGACCTACAGTTTCCTCCAGAGTTGTAAAGGAAGCCCCTATGAATGAAGGATGTGTTCCTAAATATAAAATTTATGAATGATAACAGTAGAGTTAGGCACCTTTTTCTTGTTAGCTATGGAGCACAGCAAAGAATATTATTTCTTAGAAAGTCTGGGAAAATCTGCTGCTGATCTCACTTTCCTGACATAAACGCACATGACACAAAGCCTTCAGTGGTAGCTATAGGATTTAATAGAGAACCTCCAAGAGTATTGTGCTTTACAGCTTTTTTTTTACATTACTATTCCTAGTGTGAGCATAAAAGCAAATTTGGTTGATAGAGTACTTATACTTACAATGGATTATTTTTTTGACTATATGCTATACCAGCTTTCTTTATGATCTGCAAGTTTATGAGCAAAACCCACATCTTAGAACAATTAAGAGAGTTACTACAACACTGCTGAGACCAAGAAATTATTTTTTCTCCTTTCTGGCTTTTCCTTGGCCAATGTAGACAACAATGGCTAAGCTCTTTCTGGATAGAAAGTGTTCTGACAGAAATGGACAGTACAGCTGAACAAAGGACGGGGGGAAAAAGCTTTGCGATGTGACACAGTCCTGTAACAAACATTCAAGTCATAAACTTACCTTGGAAAAAAGCAGATGCAGAAAAAACATCTTCAAGGGCATCCACACTGGAAAGTCTGTCTTCTTATTGATTAATCTGCACAGTTTTTTCACTTCACTTTTTAAAAAAAAACCGAACTACAAAATTAGTTAATAGTTAAAACAGGCAACTCTTCCATTAGTTTTCTCTCTATCTCCCAGTGTTTGGGGATTTATATCCTATTTCCTACACTTAGATCAGTACACTTTATGAAATACTGAACGAAAAGGTGAAGCAATTATAAAAACAGAATTTTGATACTCCTACAAAATCACTGGAGATCTAATCAAAGCCTCTCCAAAGCAAATTAAAATACTTGTACACAATGAGGATGGTGGAGGATAGTACTGAAAATACGTTTTTAATGTTATTGAAAATACAACATTCAGACTTTGTTTTGATCAGAAAAGATGTTAATAATTTATAAACATTTAACTGGCGTGTAGTAAAGAAAATCATTTAATTGATTGGTAAATTACTCTTTTAGGTCCTAAGGAAAATATATGAATTATTAATAAATAAAAGTTAGTGGCTTTTGTGTGGAAAAGATCATCATCCCTTGGTAATGTGAACTGACTAGAATAATATAAAATTAACAGCAATGAGAGCAGAATGAATATCACTAGTTTTTTGGTATCAACTGCATGAAAACAACCACCTTCTTTCCAAAACAGCCACAAGAGTACATTAGAATATAATTCTTAATGATGTGGGGGTAAATCTATTTTATTAAGTCCTTTTCAACATGAAGCAATCATCGCCTTTTTAACTAATCATCTATTTCACATTCTAATAAACATGGGAATCATCTGCAATGATGCTTAAAGTTGCATATAGAGTGTGCTTCTCCATTCCTGTGGCTGGATTAACACCACACCCATGGAAAATGTTGTTATGTTCTAATGATTCCAGAGTTTAGTTTTACTCTGATGGGACCACGCAGGCCACGTTAAACTGACCAACTGTGATTTAAAGCTAGTTTGTCTTCTGCCCGGAAAATGTACAATTGAGCTATTTAAAACAGTAGCTGTTTTCCTCATTCATCTGTTTTCGATCACACTAATCCTAGGTTTGGATGGATGATAACATGAAGTTAATGTTTATGATGATCCCAAGTATTTAGAAGGCATTACACAACTGCAGTGCCACAGTAATGGAATTAATCATAGAATGTTAAATGTTGGAAAGGACCTTAAAGATGATCTCCTCTCAATCCCCTCCACCATGGGCAAGGAAACCTCCCACTAAGGAACGTGATCACAGTGCACTTCAATTGATTATGGACACACTATTTTCTTTCTCTCTGAGTCAAGACTATGACCCAAACTAGATCCTACAGAGAAAAGGAGCACTTCTCTATATGGGGAAAAAAACCAAGACTGAAGTTTCAGTTGACAGTAGTTGTAAAGAAAATGGCAGACTAGAAAAAGTTGAAATGCCAAACACGTACCAGGGTCGTGGGTAAGAGTGAACAGTAGCCAGAATTTTTGAAGTACTTGATAGATGTAACCCTGTGGTTATGAAATAGGAATTATATGCCCAAACATCTTTTTGAATCTCAGCCTAACTGTGGAAAAACTTTCTGATGTGCTATTCACAAGTGAAAAAATGTATCTAATATTTTGTATATTCCTGATATTAAATGCTAATCACAATAGACTTACTTATTCAAATATCCTTGCGATAATGCAAAACAACCTTTTTTTCTTATGGATTATTCAGCTGGAACTAGACTAAAAGGACTAAACCCATGTATTGTTTAAAGTACTTCAGGGTACTGGTACGAAAAAACCCCTGGCATTAGAACAGCTGAAATAAATTAATTTGTAAAAAATCTTTTTCATCCATTCAAAATGAGACTGCAATATTCAGTCTGTGATATAAACAGATGTCAAATCCAGGAAGGGTAGTGACACGACCATATATGTACTGGCAAATGTTTAGAAATACACTTCCAAAAATACAGTGATAAATTAGAGAAAGCTGAAGGAATCTAAATTTTAACATCCAAAAAAGTCAGGTTCTAATTAAAAACAAAAGAATGCTTTTGCTTTTGAAGATTTGTCTGACATTAAATTAATTCATCACTGACTTTAATACACACAGCATCAAATTAAGGGAAACTGTTTCTAGTGCTCCCAAATGATGAAATTCTGCGGCACTCAAGGAGAAGTTCAGTGCTCTAGAGGGTGTTGATTTAATAGCAGAGGTTTTTTTTTTCTTTTTCTGGGAGGATTAAATGTTGGGAAGGCATGTTCTTTTCACAAATCTTTGTAAAGATTCTGTCAAGGAAAATCACTAAAGGCACAGATGGGGAATGTTTTAGCCAGAGTTTCTTCTTGGAGCACAAATATTGGTCATCATTAATCTATTGCTTCCTGCTTCTTAAATGGATGGAGTTCTCCAGCTTTGTGATGCTGCAGCCCCTTGATACCACAGGCTGTAGCAGAGACCTTCCATTTAATTTCACTCATGATAATAGGAGGCCAAATATGCCTGCAGTTCAGCTTTTTTAATATAGCTGTTGAGGAAGCTGTCCAGTGTTCTTAACACCTTAACAGTGCATAGACACAACTATAGTTTCCAGTACAATGTTAATTTGGTTTTGTATTATAGACTCTGAGACTACGTGTTCCTAGTTATAGCAAATATCTATTATCTATTTAGTTTTATCTCCCCTTTATAAATAACATGATGCTATACAACATTGCTTGATTACACCCTTCTTTGCTTCCCTGTCCTGATTCCTAGGAAAAATATGTTCAACATATTTTAATTATCTGTTTAAAATGGCCTGTGAAACTAATTGCCCAAAGTGTACCATATACCCAGACTAGCATAACCAAGCCAACAAGAACATTGTTTAGATGACCAAAAATTTGAAATATATTTCCCTAGAGTTTATCCAAATTCTTACATTGTGAAGGACAAGACAGGAAGACCTTCCCTATTGAAGCTGAGCAAAAGGCTTGGTGTCTTGATTGTGCACTGATTTCTGAAGGCAGTTGAGAGGAACGGTGATGGGAGTTATACTATATGGTAACAGCCTTGTTTGTAACCCAATTTTTTTATTCCTGATACAATGATTTAGTCTCTGTGAATCTGCTCTTGTATTTTCTGTCCTTGTCATTACATATCTCTCAGTCTCAGGACTCAGAGACAGTTGCTGTGGAGTTAGCAGCAGGTTTCTGCAGGTTTTGGTTTGCATTGTGAATGCTGCATAGGCAGAATGTTGTTAAGGACAAGACTGAACTACAAAACTGTTTTGGGGTTTTTTTAATTCTTGGAGGTATTGTGATATTTGGGTTTTTTGTTTTGGGGTTGTGGTTTTTGTTTGGGAGTTGTCTGTTTTGGTTTTTAGTTTTGTTTGTTTGAGTTTTTTAAAGCTGTCCTGACTGAACTACTTGGCAAGTTTGCTAACACGATCAGAAGTGTGCTTTTCAATAGTTTCATTGCATGCACACAGGACACAAATGCATACTACATATTACAATAAGCAAAGCAGATATTTCAAAGAAATTATTAAACCATGTCCAGTGTTATAGTAAATGAAAATAACACTTTAATGAAATTCCTCCTTGAGAGGTACTCAATGATAGACATTAAAGTAATAAGAAAATTCTTCTGAAATTATAGGGAAGATAGAATAAATAAATATTCTGAAGTGTTAAAGCAATGTGTCATCTGACAGAATTTACATTAATATTGCAATATTAACTCAACTGGTTCAGATTTAATGAAAAAACATTACAAATTCTCTTCTCTCTAGGATAAGTTATGAATATCTTTTGAATCAATTTGATAAATTATCAGGATTAGAGTGACTAACATAATACCCTTCATGATAAACATAATATTTTACAACCAAACCTGGGGCTACAGTTGATTATGGCTGTGCACAATGGCTGCAGCTTTTCCAGTACATGTGCCTTTATAGTCCTAATGCAGACCAGATTTAGTTGTTTTTATTGGCTCTTGGCATTCAAGTATGTAACCAGCTCTGAACTCAAATGTCAAAATAAAAAGGAAACTGTATGGAGCCCCTTTGCAATAATCTGGCAGTGAAAATATAGGAAAAACTTTCAGAAATCAATATTTTCCTGCTGTAAGTTCTCCCCATCTATATTGAACTGAAAAATAGAGTTTTGCCATATGCACTGGGTTATCCCTTCCTCAGCAGTTTGAAACTTGATAAATATGGGGCGAAGGAAGATGGCTGCCAATAATTAAGCTGAAAAAAACTATATACAATGATCAAACATTGTCTTCGACAGAGAGATTTTGATCTTATAGAGCAAAATATATCTAAAACAAATTGCTTAGATGGTGGTAACTTTTCAGCTATCTTTCTATGTAAAGAGCATCTGCAGTCCCATGTTCTACTACTTTGTGCTCATTGATTTTGCCTGTTATCTGTCCTAAGCAGGAATATTAATATAATAATAGTATCTCACCTATATGTTTACCTCTACTACTTAACTTTGAGTGCTAAGGATAATGCAGACCTATAATTTTTCCAGAGACAGTGTCACCTAAGCACCACAAGTTTGCAGCATTATCAATTAAAGATTAAATGTTTAGGTATATAGATATGTATCAACATGTTTATGTATACTTCTCTACAAAAAAAATTTGGGGGCATATATATGTGCATATATGTGTCTGTTTGTATATTTATATATTATATATATAATGTCTAAATAGTATCTAGTATCAGCTTTTAACCAACACCATTTAAATAGCAAGTGTTAAATTTTAAAAGTGCTGAAAACCTTTTTTCTGTAAGTGAGAGCTAATTTAACTCTATTTTCCTTTTTCTTTTAGATTTATGAGTCATGTATTACATTTTGCAAGAGATTCCTGCTGAACTTTTCAACCTTGCTCTGGATAAACTAAATAAGTTGAATTCTTCTAGTCAGTCAGTTTTTCAGTTAAGCTTTCAAAAACCTTAAGGTCTTTTCTAAATCTTGTCAAATTTAGCAGACTTTTTTCACAAAAGAATTTTTGTTGATTTCTTGATTAGTTCCAGAGATGTACAAACTTCATATTGCTTCCCAATACCTGAATTTACCTCCAGATTTTGTGGTCACTCTTATTCATAAACTGAAATGTTTATTCCTGTACAATATCAGTAATGAATATGTTTGACATACTTCTTTTTTCATATGCTGATGGGTAGGTTTGAAATCATATACCATTCTTGCTTAGGGCAAAAACTGAAATCTGGCACCTTCGGTAAGCTGACAGAGGCCTCAGTGGAAAATAAGCAATGATGATCTTGTATGTTTGAGCCCTTAGAACCTTGACAATCTGAATCACTTTTGAAGAGTTTCATAAACAAAGCAATAAAATGATGGGTATAGTCACTTCCCCACCCCTCCTGGCCCTCTCCATGGCATTTAATGACAGAAGAAGGAAATCCAGTCCTAAATGTAGATGAGAGAGGCATTGGATGAGATGTTTGATTATGAAAACAAAATTCATGGTTTCCATCAGCTGTACAAGACAACAAAGTCAGCTTCTGCCTGTGGCTTTTAAATAAAAGCTCAAGCATACAAATCCACAGGTCAGAGGAAATGATTACCATAAACAAATCAGGACAAACATCCTGCTATTGAGAAGCCTATGCAAATAGACATTTTCATCATCTGGGTTCCACTAATCTGCACAAAAATATGCACATTTTAAAATACGTGTAACAATGTCTCTTCTTTAATGATGCAATCAAAACAAAATTAATATTTTTGGGAAAACTGCTATGGAAATCTCATTCCTGTTTTCTCTTTTTTGTTGGTTGTGGTTGGTTTTTTGTTTTGGTTTTTTTGGTTTGGTTTGGTTTTTTGGGGTTTGTTTTTTTTTTCTTTGGTTTTTTGTGAGGGAGAAGCAAGAGGAGCGGCAGTGGGGTGAAAAAAAAGGCAGAGTTATCTCTCAAAAATGTCCCCAGATTTTAAAGAGAGTAGACTACTGTCATCTAGTAGCAGAGCATTTTTTTGCAAGGTTGATTGACAACCCAGGCAAGTCTTCAAGGCTGTGTGACAGTCCAACTGCTGTGTGATGTAGCCTCTTCCCTGCATGGAGCTGCAGCAGCAGTAGTCTCTGATCCCCTGCCACATCACAGCTTTAAGTGGCTGCTTTCCACACCAATGGCACTGACACTTCACTGGCTGCACATCTATCCCGAGTCTTTGCACTTACAGTACCTGGCACCAGTCCCTATTTCTCCTTCCCTGAATTTTTTCCAGCAGTGCTTTTCCTGGTCATATTAGAGCTCTCCAGCAGATCCCCACTTTAAGTAGTTTTTTTTTACTTCCAAGTTATTTTTTTCACTTGTACATTTACTGCCTCCTGCCTTATCATTGGACTAACTACAGACAGGACACTTACTTTGAAGCAAAATCCCATGGGAGTCACAGATGGAATGAACAAAGTTAAAGACTCAAGTAGAGAAATGACAAATGGTATTTAATAAAGCATGATCTTTGAATACACTGTTAGACAGTTTTAGGAAGGATAAAATTGCAATGGGCAGTTCCAAGACAAAAAAAAATTCTAACAAACTGTCTATAACTTTCCTCTAAGTATTGTCTTAGGAACTCCTGACACGCATCACAGTTAGGTAGCATAGGTTCAGTAAAATCAAGGTTATTATACCTATGGGGTTTGGGGTTCAAGGGCTTTATGAAGACAGAGGAAGCCAAATGGCTCAGTATGCTTTTGCATAACAGAAAATCTGTTTAACTTCCAGATCCTGGAAGTTATTGACAACTAGGTCTTTTGGTGCTTTTAGAGCTATTTTTATATAAATATTGTATTACAGTTTTCATTTGAAATAATTTAAACATGTGGATATTTTTAGTCCATTGGCACAGGATTTCAAAGCTCACAGCTGCTTGCCCTAAAAAAGTAAGGGAGTGTCTCCTGAAGCCACCTGTGCTGTGTGACAGCCCGTGCCTACTGTCAGACAAAAGTTCTCCCAAGCTGAAGTCACACTTCAACAAATTACTGAATATTGCACTTTCACTCTGGTTTTAGGCAACAGCCAGAAGTGTTTACATTTTTTCCAGTAATCAAATGATGAAAACTACAGCTCAGATATTAATATTCCCTCTGCTATACTGTGGAGACAAAAAGAAGAGTGGTAAGCACAGAACACTATAAACCTTTGCCCAGCAGACAGAGAGTATCCTACAGCTCCTCACTGTCCCAAGGAGTAAACCACATGCACCAGCCAGATGATTCATGTTCTTGCTTCAAGGTACATGGGTACACTGTGATCTGGCTTAGTATGCATCTTACTGTGAAAGCAAAATATCTCAATTGTTTAAAAAACTCATTAAAAAGAGCATCCAAAAGTCATCAGGAGTCTTTCCAAAAGGTTGCAGAGTATAGGAAAGCAGTAGGAACAAAAGCCTTCTTCCTCTTCTCAGCAATGTATCCTCTCTGTCTTCCTGCATTTTGTTTGCCTGCTACATTCTTCTATCTCCTGTGTGGAGATTTTGTAATTGCCTTCATGTGCCTCTTATCTTTTGTAATTGCCTTCATGTGCCTTTTCTGATGCAGATAAATGCTGCTTCCAGCACTTTTTAACACAGAACTCCCTCCACAGATATATTGCCAATCTCACCTCCTTACAGTTCAGATGAGTAACTTCTCTGTCAATGTGCATAATCACTTCAGAATATTGAGAAAACTATCAGTCACCCTTTAAATGTTCAAAATAGCAATGCTTTAAATGCTGGGGTTTTTTTAATTTGACTGTGGGATAACCCCCATTATCCAGTGGGGTTCCCTGGCACAGGAATCATGAAAGATGCACGTCCAATTTTATAATATAATGAAAGGAAATTATATAACTGAGACATTCTACCTCAACTCTTGTTTCTTGCTGTTCTATTGCTCATATTGACTGTACATAGATACTTTTGGTTATACAACAGAAACTGTCAGGATAAGAACTGTTGGATTGATCCTTTAGGATTATATAAACATATTAAGTTCTCCTAGAATCATGGCTAGAGGACAACGTGAATAAATGTCTATAAACAGACAGCTCTCCCTCCACACTGATCCACCAACATGGGAACTACAGATGTTCCCACTGGAAATTATAATTAGTACTGCATCAGTAACAATTCCTCATCTGCACTACCATGGTTTTAGTGTCTATCTAGGAATAGAAAGACTGTAAACCCAGGATTAAAAAAAAAAAACAACTTCATATGACCCTCATGTCAAATTAAACAGTCAACTGAGATTACAATGCATCTTTAAAAGGTGCCAACCCTGTAATTGTTACAAGTTTCATCTTTGTCCCTGAAGACACACCTAACTCGTTATAGACTGATAATGGTACTTAGTGCCATCTCTGAAAGTAAGGTGCTTTGTAAACACCCCAATCCCAGAAAATTTGCTTTTAAAACTGTACAAAAACTCTTTTCTATCAGGAGTAAGATTGGACATGGCTGAGAGAAGCATTTCTACTGACTGTGTGGCCAATATAGTCTTTGGATGTAGTGGTAGAAACTGTTTGAAAATCTTTTTTTAATTAGGGCAGAGCATGCACTGAAGAGTTGCGAGTTCACAGTGTCAACTAACCACAGAAAAGGCTGAGTCCAATTGTTCTGGTGAGCTGCCTTGTGAGACATGAGGACATTGCAAGATGTGCCCCTTCAATCAGGAATTTCACCATAAAACAGTCTTCATCAGTCATCACTTTTTAGCATTGCAGTGCCAAGGGCGGCGGCTAAAACTCTGCAAAGATGTGAAATGTCTTTCCTTTTTCTCTCTTTGTTTTCCCCAAGTAGCTCCAAATTAGTTGTTCCTATGCTGGAATGATTTTCTTCTCATTAAATTTCTTTCTAGACTTTTGAATGAGACTATGCAGAATTAAATGAAGAAACATACTATTGAAAGAAGGGATAGACCTAAAAAAAATGTCCCCTAGTTAAATGTATCAATTTATAAATGCTTATATATGCCTTCTACTTTTTTTTGCTCTTTGCTTATAATAAACAAGAAAAGTCTCAACTCTTTCCAGTTATAAGAAAGTTGACAGAGTGATAAGTTAGGTGTTAAGTCGCAAAGTAGTGAAATCCAACAGAAAGGTCAACTGAGTGTAAGAGAAATACTTGCAAAAATTAAGAGCTATATGCTGTATATTGAAGCTTATATATATAATGTAGCCTTTCTATTACTTTAACTTACTGTGAAATGAAACATGTAAAATGACAAAATATCATTTTCTAAAATTGGGCACCAAAAATTGCTAGGTTTTCAAATATGCTAAATATCTAGAATTTTTATAATAATAAGAAAAAGTAAATAGTGATATAAATTGATGCTGAACCCTTCTCAAGATGTCTGCTCAGTCAGAACAATATGGAATATTGGTTTTAAATAAATAAAATAAAATGAAACAAAAGGATTTTACTTTTTTTGTGTTGGTATGATTTTTTAAGGGAATATTATATGTAGTTGCCAATGACATTCACATCCTTTTCTCATTTAATCAAGTCTGCTTGTCATTAGAATGCCTGACCACTCTGAATTATCTGAAGTAATACACAATACACAAAAAAAATCTTACACCGCCTTTGAGCACACTCAGCATCTTTTAGTAATATCTTAAAAACATGTGGAATTGTTAAAGTTTGTTTCCCCCAACATACTTTAGTATTTTGCCTGAGTTTTATTTACTTATTTCTTCAAATAAAGAAAATCCTTTCAAATAACGTAGAAATTTGTTTTTATTAAAAAGTAAGGTAAGACATATCTGAATGGTTATTATTTTTTCCGATTCATTCAGCATTCAGTCTTAAGTCCACACTGTTTGAGCAACGAATTGTCCCTCCAAGGCAGTTGTGACTGACTAGGTTACCTTTGTTTTCTGTCCCAAATGTCCATCTGGATCTGGATGTTCTTAGTTCTGGTCCTCCATGTGAGGAATTCCCACCCTGAGGGAGATGGACCAGACTCAGTCACTGAAGTAAAATACCTTCTTTCACAGAATAAAGAGCCTATTCCTCCCACCACCACCCCTTTTCCAATACAGTTTCATACTTGTAGGTATGTTTTCTCAAAAGCAGAGTTGCTTAACTTATGAAGCACTGCTTCATTCATTCATTCATTCATTCATTCATTCATTCATTCATTCATTCATTCATTCATTCATTCATTCATTCATTCATTCATTTTTAGTAGAATCTCTCTTTGAAGTGTTTGATCATCTCCCTGCACACATTTGTGGCTTATCTGAGTCAATTTATTTATCTCAAAGTAGGAAACCTTCATGAAAATACAGATATGTTACTTCTGCACTAAAACTCTACAAGAACATTTGTGTACAGAATTCCACAGCTGCATTACTTAGTGGTTTCACTTTAATGTTGCATTTTCTTTTGCAAGCTTGTTCACATCATTGGGTCTGTTTGGAAAAAAGGCAGAGATAGGCACAAGCAGGTACACATTCAGCAGGGTAGAGGGGTGTACAAAGCAGAAATATGTGGAAAAGGCTTTCACTCCACCAAGTGTCAATCCCTCCCTCCAGGCCTGCTGATGCTGCTGTCATGTGGATCTTCCCAGCACATATTTCTTTCATCCCCATAATTGGCTCCTCCCTGGAATGCTCTTCTTCCCACACACATTCTTAATTCAGGCACAACATGCATCCTAAAGCAAAAGGAATGACACTATCCATTTTTTTAATAAGCAGGTGCCAAAATTCTGTACAAACAGCTATGCTGTTAGCATGTAAGTATTTACATGGTCATCAGTTTTATATGATACTTTTCATCTCCAGCTTGTGATTTTTATACTTTAGGATTCAGCCTCATCCATCACCATATTGCTGACAAATAGTACTGACATTTTTTCTACGAAAAGAGTACAAAGTGTACAGAACACAATTGCTATCATTTAACTTGACTTAAATACTGTATAGGGTTTCTGCAAAAGAACTGTTCATTTCTAGGTATAAGGGAAGGAAAGTTTTAAATAAATAGCAGCCATCTGCTGAAGTGATGTTTCTTGTGGTTTTCTTCATCTGGCAGCTTTCTTCTTCATTTTTTAAATTTTCGTCCTTTATTGTAGTGTGCTAAATAATTTAGACAAGTAAGAGACAGAGCAAATTTTAAGTCCTGAGGTTTTTTTATTCTTATATTTTGCTATCAGTGTTGTTACAGAATTCAAATCAGACTCTTATTTAGTATCTTTTTTTTCTCTGACGTAAGAAGCTCTCTACATCAGGGTTTAAATTTTGTAAACGTTAGCTTCTTAAAACCCATACAATTTTTCTTGTCTTTTCTGTTTGGCCTTGGCCTGGTTTCCAAGTGTGGCGTTGTGTGTAAGATTGTATACGTGGTATGCAGAAAGCATTTTGCATTGTTTCCTTGGCAGGCCATGCCTGACATCAACATTGCACTCGACATCAGGACTTGGAAAGGATTCAAAAATCCTACAATACAAAGCATAAGGTTTGAAATTCCAGAAAGAGATTTATAGTGCTTTGTGCACTTTCTTGAACTCGGGGACATCTCGCAGTTGAACAACCAGCAATTTTGGCTGTCATTAGTGAACATATCTGAGGAAAGAGTTTTACAGCATTTTCTGCTTAGACTTGAGCATCCAGGCTTTTAAATCTGTGCAATGTCAAGTTTACCAGGAGAAATCTGTGCAAGCCCCACTCTGTGTTGTATTGTGGACCCAAAGCTGAGGCATATGCAAACCATAGTGTAAAATTTTGGCAGTGCTAGTCAAGCAAGAGATGCACATGGCTCCCATGCAGTGAGCATGTGTCTTTCAGTAAACGCCTAATTCTGCAATGTTTGGTAAAAAATTATTACCATCTGCTGAAGGAGAAACCTTCCCAAACCAACAGGGCACTACAATCCAAACCAGATTTTGTTCTAACAAGTTTGTGCATTAGAGTTGTGCCCAGCAGCAAAAGCTGCAGCCACAGAAACCGCAGGTTACTTCCTGGGAAGCTCTGTAGAATAGTTGCTGTTGCAGCCAGAGGACTTGCTGTACCAACACCAGGAATTGCACGGTCCCTGGGAAGCCACAAAGCTGGTTGCAAACAACTGGAACTATTTCTTGCCATTTCATCCGCACCAGCTGTGAGGAGCTTGCACTGGAGGCTCCTCAACCAGTCCCTGTGTCCAGGCAGTGAGGGAGCATCTCCTCCAGGTCCTGGCATATATGGCCCCTCCAACAGGCCTGTATTTCTTCCACTGTAAACTCCTCAAAACCACAGCAGCACAAAAACCAGCCATTACTACCTTACATATTTGGTTACTATATGTCTGAGTATCTCCAAAGGACATGGAAAGAATGAGTAGATATATTGCACTACAGAGTTGGGGGAACAATCTGTACTTTGGCAATCATTAGGAAGTTCCTCAACAACACTAACAAAACTTTCAATCCAGGTTATAACTTCCAGCACATAATATATGGGCTAATGGAGGCTTTGGAACTTATCTTGTATTTAACTGTCATTCACTATCCATTTTCTTCCTCTCTGAACAGGAGCTGGAGGTCTCAAGGCAAGAAAGCTGAGCCTTAAACAACCATGAAGGAATCAGAGATGGATTGCACTTCCACACTAGGAAGATACACTATAGAAAACTGGGAAATGAGCCAATAATGGGGTATTTGAGAAGATCATGGAACAAGTGCGTAGTCCTTCTACAGGCTCATTATGGAACTGGGAGACATCAGTTTCCCGGTAAAGTGTCCAAAGTGTCCAAAGGACAGATTCTGTGATTCCTTACAAACTGGTAATGTGGACCTTCCTCCACATGAACTGTCTTATTCCAGTCCACCTAGAGCAAGGAGCTGTGCTTTGCAAAGACCTGATGCACACCAAAAGAAAAACTACATTTTCTCTCATCAAAATATATTCAACTTGTGACATATTCAGATATGTCCAAATAGAATAATGACTGTTGAAGTAGTAAGTGGTAGCACAATATCAGTAAGCAGAGGATTTATAAGGAAAAGGATCAAAGGATCAAAGCAATAGTATACCTTAAAACCAGCTGAAAATTCCTCGACTTTCAATATTGATAGTCATTCTGGTTTTAGCACTAACACCAAATATTCTTTGTGAGTCTTGCTCTTGTGGTTATACATACCTATTGTACATTTATTTCTGTATCACAGCTAAATAATCATTAAATTAAAATAAATTAAAGCTAAATCACAGCTTGGCATAGTTTACAGCCCTCAGTTCAAAGATAATTCAGAAGTCAAATACTGTAGATGAGCATAAAGTAAAATAGTAAAATACTAAAAGTATAATTCTATTTAGATAATCTTTTGTATGTGTGTTTCTTATTTAGTGAGTACATAAATACCTTGCTTTTCAAAATTTCTTTTGACCTAAAGTGTTCTCCTAGTACCAATTCTATTAGAAGAAGGATCTCAAGCTTCAAAAAAACCATATTTGATATTATGGATTTGAATACAAATAATTTCTGAGAAAGATTTGCATTTAGATAATGTTCAAATATTTCATTCACCAGTTTTTAATGGATGTACACGTACTTTGAAAATCTATGCCAGCTCTTAATTGCTTGTGATTCCAGAGGAGGAAGTAATTAACCCCAAGTGTTCTCCATATAATCAATAGTGTATTGTGGGCATTCAAAATATCATTTGCCACATCCCAGAATGAGTGGCTAAAATACACCTCCTAGACCTCTTTTCCCTCTTCTTTTGTCTCTCATTGTAGTCTTATGGAGGATACAGACTAAGCAAGCCCAGGGACTGGAGGGGAGGTTCAGTTCAGCTCTTATTAAGCATGCCTTCACATCTGCTCCGTGGGTGGCAAACTTAGCTTTGACAAAAACAACTTAATCAAATGCCTTTTTAATCAACCTCTTTCATTAGAACTGCTCATTACCATTACATCCACAGCCTGAGTAATGGTTCTCTGAGAAGAAAAATATTACAATTTATAGCAGCATGTTTCAGTTTTGAAAGAAACCAAATAATAAAAAGAGGCAAGCCTCAGATTCAGAACAGTATTTTCTGATTTGGGTACGTAATGCTGATCAGAAGTGTGAAATAAGTGTAGTACTGATTGTAGCCAGTTTTAGCCTTGGCTTCTGTGAAAAATTTTAAATTATTAGCACTAAATTGGCATTTTTCATAGTGATATTTATCTGATACATAAAGAGAACTTGTCTAACATCAAAATAATTTGTCTGAGATATGACAAGTGGGGGAAATATGCTGCAAACATTGCACTAATCTTAAAATACAGTACAAGGCAACGTAGACAATGATTTTTGCCCCTTTTGTAGAATACTCATTTTATCCACTTGAACTTTCCATTTGCTGAAGTAAGAAATGCCCTAAAATAACTTTATTTTGGCTTTACATCACAGCAAAGATGACACTGATTAATTCCGAGATTATGTATATAATAATAACATCAAAGCACATTTCTTCACCTTCATTTTTTAAGGCTCTTAATCTTTTTTTCCAGATTTATTTAGCCTAAAATCAAAGCTACAACAGTGACATTCAGACTTGGTTGTAAAATTAATAGTAGCCAATTGCATGCAGATTCTCATTATTTTGAGCATTAACCAGGGCATTGCACAGAACAAAATTCAGTAGATAGGTGCTGAGGTTCATTTTGGGTCTGATTTTGAACTGTTCTTCCTCAGAAATGTTGCCCCCCCCCCAAGCCTTCAGTAACAGCTTTTGCTGCCTTTCAAGTGATATTCAGCTGATTTCTCAATTCGGCCAACAAATCACAGGTACCCAAAGCTTTCTGTGAGGGTCATTCCTATTTGGGATAAGTGCAAGAACACCAAATGATTTCAAGTATGATAATATATTTCAGTAGGGTTTCTTGTCTTGGTTTGGGTTTTTTCCAATAAGTTAGTCTCAGATATTTCAGGAAACTTGCTACAACTCAGATAGATTTGATCTACAGAAAATAAAATAATTTAAAGCAGCCGGTTTAAATGCTTTATAAATTAATGATGGGATTTCTTTCATATCAAAAAGAAGCAAATTACAAAGGAAAATCCAAAAAAATTACATCAAAAATAGCAGGCTTTCTTAGTACAACTTTGATGAATTCATCAGACCAGAAAGGTGAGAGATTAATTACTATTGCTGAGAGCAAATAGTGGCTCCTGCACAAAAGCACTAAAAGCACAGAAAAGGCTTAAAGCATTAAGAGGCCTAATTTGCATTGTCTTCTAGTAACAGCCTGTCATGGATTAATTTTATCTCAGAAATTAATGTTAAAAAGTATGGAAGTTACACCTTTATTTTGTTTTATCAATGCATCATGAATACTGCCACTGAATGTTTATTTGCAGTACTTTGAAACATAGAACCTTGGAAGAACATTTCAGTTGAATGATTATAATGCTTTGAAAAGTGACATCTCCTCTTTCGACTACTCTGACCTCTTTTATCTGGTCATGGAAGTACAATTAGTGCCAGACTAATTTCTAGAGAGCTTTAAATCAGATAATTATAAATGAAAATTTGAAAAAGGTAAATTTAATTATGCTGCAAGAGCTACAAATATTAAATGCCATTGCTTTTTTTTTACATTAGACAAATGTTTTGACCTGGGAATTTAGGAGGAAATATACTGCACTACTGAGACATACCAACAATATTTTCTATGAATAATTGCCTCATAACTCCTCAGTATTCAGCAAATGATAAAATACATTAGTACAAAAAATGTTATCCCACCTGACCTTGCAACCCATATCTAAATCAATGTGAGTCCTAATCTTTCTGATTTGTACAGATCCTTCCTGTATTTTCTGACATAAATCTAAGAGCTATAAAAAAATGTAGACTTATTCTACCTCTTTCTGTGGGAGTAGGAATTCAGAGTTTTCTTCAGTCTATTGAAACAAGGTATAAATCCAAGCTAAAATTTTTAAGGTTTTAGAGTAAACAGATTTATTGTTTTAAAATATGAACATTTTGTTCCATAAAATATTAGTAGCTATTCTCAGATTCTTGTACATGACAAATACAAATAGACCAAGGCTGATGTGCAAAAACAGGTTGTATATAGTTAAGTGTTAATTTAATTCAAGATTTTAAATTAATGTCAGGATCTGATTGGAAAGAAAATTAATTTTTATTCTAAACAGGAGTGCATGAAGAAATCACAGGCGCAAAAAGACTTTAACTCCACCCCTTCAAATTCAGAACTACCCTGAACTGGATCACTGGGTCCATTTGCAGCTGTAGCAGTCTGGAAATGGCAGACATGCCACAGTGGAGCTTGCAAACAAATAGTGTAAATATCAGCCAAATCATATCTTCACCTATCCTCTTAATCAAGCCATTTAACATGTCAAAAAAAGGCCCAGAGGAGAGCCTGTACCTTTTTCTTCCAAGCAAACATCACACTTTATTGCCCTATTTAAACTAAAGGATCCAGAGTGCCTTCCCAGGTACCACATCTTGTCCTGCCTGCCTGCAACTGCACTCAAACTCCCTGTTGTGCATTTCATCCCCTCTGCCATGACAAAAGAAGGAGGCTTGGGCCATGCATAGGGAGCTTAGTCCAAAAGTGAAAATGGATATCACAGTATGGATGTCATTTCTTCAGTTCATCTTTCCACTTCTTGAGAATTCCTTTTATCAGTCTCCAAATCAGATACAAACTGATGATTGTTCTTTGAAAGAACAGTCCAAAGAAATGCTATCATGGACCACAGTACCAGCAGTCACTGATCTACCTGAAGGATAATTCTGGATAATTATGAACACCCAAAACCTGTGAACTTCCCAGAAGGAAAATACATATTTTCTGTGCTATAGATTGTAGACCTAAAGGTACAGATCTTTTGTACTATAAACCTTGAAAAAAACATTTCTCTTTTTTTATCCTTATATGTTTGCTTTCCAGTCATCCTTATATATTTGCTGCACATGTTTACTGGGGCTACCAGCCAAGATCAGTTTTTATGAAGGCCATTTTTTTTTCCTCCAGTCTCTAGTCTTTGTTCATAAATGGGTCTTATCCAGATAATTGTGAATAGAAAAATTTAGAAAAGAACAGCTGATCTCTCTTTCTGAACAGCTAATAATGTTTTTAAGTAGATAGCCTTAGGGTAAAATGAAAGGAACAACAACTGAGACACTTTACTTTCCAGAAAATGTTAAAATGTCCTTTACAGAGACAAATACAAATGTCATAAAGTCAGAAGTAAAGTCTTGTTACACCACTTAGTCTATCTGTAATTATGGATTTGTTTTCTACATTTAGTAACTGGTCTGTTGTTTTAAGTGTACTAGACTCTTCTCATATGGTTTTCATACACCAATTACATTTTATCCTTGAAATAATTTTTCTTCAAATGACCTAAATTTTCCTGTCCTATTGTTGTTCATAGCCACACATAATTGAAGAAAATATTTAAAAACTTTAAAATCTTTCAGTTACCGTGTCTGTCTCAATTGTCTGTGTTTTAACAAAGTTATGTTTCATCTAGCTATTTTAAACTTTTCTCATGAATACCATATTATTTTTGCGGCCTTTCCCAGACCTGCATCCATTTTTTTAATGTGTTTTCAATAGTGGGATGCTGGGGGTTGTGGAGCAGACCAGATATTACCTAGGTGCTATATGAAGTTGACGTTTCATCTCCTACATTATGACATTATATTTTTGGGGTATTGTTTGTTTGGGGTTTTTTTAATGTCTGAAACCAGAATGTTGCTGGCTTTGTTTGCTGCCTCATTCCATTGTCAGCAACTAAAACCAGAATTCCATTGCTGGCACTTTAACCCTACAAGCCAGCGATTCATGTTGCCATTTTGTTTTGATATCACTGTGTAGGAATCACAGAATCACAGAATCACAGAATGCGTAGGTTGGAAGAGACCTTCAAGATCATCAAGTCCAACCCAGCCCTAAGACCTCAACTAGATCATGGTGTCAGGTGCCACTTCCAGCCTCTTTTTAAACACATCCAGGGATGGTGAATCTACCACCTCCCTGGGCAGACTATTCCAATTCATTCCAAGTCATTGCCTATCCATGTTCCAAGTTTTGAACTGTTTCACCAAATATTTCACCAAATACTAGTGTGCTTCCAAGTTGAATGAACTCTCTTCCACTCATACTAAGCTTTTTGCCATAATATGTCCAATTCTTTTGAGCTTCTATTCACATATAGCTGAATAATAAATTTAAATAGAGGCAAAGGTAATTTTATGCAACTACGAAGTACCTAATCTTAAAACAATACAAACACATTACTGCATTTCTTTTCTCTGCTCAGCAAGTTTTGTGTGACTAGGCCCTTTTTTAATTGTTATTGATCTTGAAGAGAATTGAAAATACTTGTGAAGCATTATTTTCCCAATTTACTTATTTCTTGACCATTATTCTCTTATTTTTTTATTTACACAGTTTTACATTTTTTCTATTGAATACTTGTTTACATATTTCTAAATGGATACTATTAAAACATAGGCTACTTATACATAAAAACAATAGAAATACCTGTATATTTCAATTTTTTGTGGAATTTCAACAATATATAAATGAGATTGTATTTGATGTCACCTACCAGTGTTTTCCCACCATGGTTATTTTATTCCATATCTACTATTTCAAAGTGGGCACACCTGGAAATCACAAAATTGCATTTTAGTAGATCAAGTGTAGAAAATGTGTGGACCAAGAAAATATGTTTCCTCTTGGATTCCATATCTTTTATTCTAGAGAAATCCTATGTCTTCCATGCAGAGAGAGAAAAAGCCAACATCTGTTTCTGCTCATGTCTGTTTTAGATAAATATCACGTAGAACAAGGTTTTAGAGTATTGGAGATCAAATCTTCTGAAATTGTTAAAGTACACTGAAGAAAAGGAGCTCATCCAGGCTTGTTAACTATTATTCCCTTCCTCCATCTGGAATGGTGTGTACCCTCCAGACAAACTAGACATCTATCCGTCCATTCCAAACTTGTTAGTTATATGCAAAGAATTAAATGAAAGCAATGCACCAGCTAAATTATCTGTCAGAAAACTAATATTACACAGACAAAACATATTTACCTCTAAAAGAATTCAAGGTCTGCCAAAGATGTTTAGGAAAGGTATTTGTGGGTATCAGATTTTGGAAGTTCTAAAAAAAGAACTGAAAGGAAGAGACATGCAAGCCTCAGAACTTTGAGTAGTGCCTCCAGAAAAGATCAGCTTTTTTGGCCTCCTTGATGTTTGTTCCACTTGAGTGGTCCACTGCCTTCGGAAGACTCTCTGCCTCACACCCTTCACTCCACTGGCTTTTCTCCAATAACTTCTTACACTCTTACACTTGCTCATAATTCTTTTACTTCCAAGAACACCACCATCATTTCTTGGAACAGTTCTGGTTTGTGCACTACGTGGTGCACAGCAGACATTTCGGGAAGACAGAGTTACTCTGAATGTTCTAAAACGCCAAAGTCTTACATACTCTTTGAGAGTTTTGAACACATATGTGTAGAATTCTCCTAAGATTAGCTGTTCTCATAAAAACTTTTTGTTTGTTTGTTTAAAAACTCATGAATCCATGTGTGAAACTCATACTGATTATATTTAAACTTAAGTTCTCCCTCCCCATTTTAACTCTGCCTCAAATCAAAATATAAGTGTGTATTATTTTAAGTGCAGGTTTTGACATCCACACAGCTCCATCAGTCTCATGCAGGAAAGTGTTTGGATACAAATTGTCAGGTTTCACTATTTTCTAATCAAAGTTTTCCTCACTCCTGCTTTACATAATCATATCTCTCAGGACTTTAATTCTGGGCAATGAAAATGAAGACAAAAATTTTCAGGTGAACTTCTACCTCTTTTCTTACTTGAACCACAGACTGGTTTATGTTATCTCTGCTGGAATTCTATTTGCAAAACTTGGAAAATATGGGCCAAGTCTTATGCTCATAACAAAATATTCTTACATCTGAACTTCATCTATATCCGTATTTCATTGGAAACCCTTCACATGGGTTTTCTTACAATTTGTAATGGAAATTTAATTTGTTATTAATCATCCTATGCTTCTTGAAATTTGCCTAAATGTTTCATGCTCTGCTGTCATGAAATCTGATTACCTCATTCGGATATTTCAAGACTGACAAGTCATAAAACCAGAAACCTCAGAGAATTTAACTTTCATGTTCATATTTTATAGAACTGTGCAATTATGTTTTCAATATGGAATTGAATACTCTGAATAGATCTCAATCAGGTATAAATTCACAGAGTGGGTGGAGCAGGACCAGTTTATGCATCTTGAGGATTTGTCTATATGTGCCCAAATTAACATATTCATGCAGCCCTTACATTTCATATTAGTTATGGACAAAGAGTTGGATTTAGTAACGTGAACATCAGAACAGCTGTTTTGGCTCACACTAAAGGCTTAGCTAGCCACGTATCCAGTCTGGCAATGGCAATGGCCAGTAGTAGCCAAGCCTCAGCTGCATCACTATCAGTGCATTCATGAGACAGAAACACCTCACTGCACCAAAGCAAAATATTGTAAGCATCCACAAAGACTGGAAACCTTCTGGATTGTGACTGGAATTGTATGAAGCTCATGCTGGTTTCCCAGTACAAAAGGATGTTGCAGCCCCCAGTGTTTGATGGAAGAGTTCAGGATTGCCTCCAGTTCTGCCCTCCTCTACTACCATGAGTCAGATTTATAGGACTGGAGCTCTGGCTTTGTTCTCACCCTGACCTCTGGCTTCATGGAGCTCATTGTGTTTCTACCATACAGGCCTCTCCTGCACATAACTCCAACCTCTCTTGAAGTATGTCTCACCTTTATCACTTTGTAGAACCTCATGAGAATTTCTACTCCATCTTCCAAAATCCCCAGGGAATAAGGTTTCTGACCTCTAAGTTTTGGGGTCAGTTTATAGTATACCTCAGTTTTGCAAGAACTTAAACAGAAAAGAAATTACTCAGGTTTCTTATTTCATCTATTGCCTACTCCAAAACTGAAAAAGGTGTTATATTTCCAAAGTTAGTTTCTATGTCTCCAAAATACAAATTAACTCTTTGTCACTTTCATTCTTTGAATTTATAGAATAATGACAGGAAGCATCTTCCTAAGCATTCTAGAGGCTTAGGTGAAATATACTTAGAAACAGCATGTACAAATAATATAATGACGAACACATAATAGTGAAGGCTAATGTGCAACACAAATATTGCATCTTCCCTTGTTTTATCTTCAGCTTGAAACAATATTCATGTACCGATATGCATATCGTATGTCCTGAAATTCAGCCTATTTGAACATTTTTTACCTAGACAATGTATATTAAAAAGTAGTATAAATACATATAATCGACAAATAAACTAAAAAAGGGTCACCTATAAAAAAGTGAGGAACTTGGAAAAGATCATCTTTAAAAGAGCATCTTAAAAGAAAATACATAAGCTTTTTTAGGATGAATGTATTTTGATTCCAATGAAACTTGCTCAATACCTCACTGGCACTGCTGGGAACTGTAGTAGAGATCTTTGTATTGCCAAGGTTGTTCAGAATAATGAAGAGCAGCTGATAGGACTTTGCTTCTTATACTATATTGTGTTTGCTACTTCTTGTAAAAGTCCCCATAATACAAATGTACATATGTATATATGCATATATATAAAACTTTTCATGTCCTTCTTCCTTCCTTCCCCCATTCAATCCCCCTAATTTGTTGGGAATTTTTCAATCTGGGAATTATATTCACCTTCTTTTTTTTAAATATAGACTTTTTATTATTATTTAGAGAAGAATAGTGATGTGGTCTTTAATTTTTCAAGAGTGCCAAACCTCTTGGCAAAATAGTAAGTACAATAATACATAACTAACCCATTTTTTATTTATCGAATGATTGTGAAAACACTTTGTGAGAAAGCTAACACTACAGAAGATGCAATTCCAGGAATTGCTGAATTTTGGTTGCAAAGCCTTTGATTTGAATTACAGAAACAATAAATGTAATACATGTTACAAACACTACATAAATTTTTGCAACTGCCTGAGGTCTGGATACTATAGTAACATGTCTGTTCAAATGGAAAAGAGAGAAAAGTAGGGATCAAACAAGACATGCCTTCTTTGACAGTCTTTTATTCCTTGTGAGCAGAACTTCAGAGAAAAGGTCCTGCCAGATCTCATTATCTTGTCACAACATTTGCATTTGTTTGTTTTCAGTTCCAGACAGCAGTGCAGCATTTAAATCCAATGATTAAGCTCAGTTTTCACTAAGAGAAAATACATTAAAATTTTTAAGAGGCAGTGAAGTGAACAATAAAGGGTTATTAAGGAAGACATAAATAAAAAATGCTGTAAGCAGTCCAGTATTTTAATACAGTGCCATCTAGAAATTGGTTTAATATGCATATCACATCTTGTTGTATCTCAGTATATATTTCTGTCCAATGATCTGCCCCTCCCTTTCTAGTAATTTTGGAAACTATTAGCCAGTTTTATGTAGATGAAAAAAATCAGTTGAATTTCTCAACAGATAATCCCATAAGTGTCATGAAAATAAGTTTGTTTTACAGAAAACTTCCTGATATATGCAGGAAAAGAAAGCAAATGTCCATATTTATGTATGGAATTTTTTGCAGCTTCCGGTGGGACAAACAGTATGTGCTTGCTGGCTGGACAGATCATCAGGGGCACAGCTCCAAATCAGACATAGTGCTTACCTTGGGGCTCTTACAGGAAAAATAGGATTACTGAAATGTGTGGGACTGCAAAGAGGGGAATAATTCTTCAGAAAATCAGATTGAAATCATCACTGATTTCACTGCTCAGAAAAAAAATTTCCTTAAATCTAATCTCACTCAAAAAGTGATGACAGATGGGTATGGCAGTTTAATTACTTTGTTTTCAGGTCATCACATACCATACCGTCTGCTAAAGAGTCTGGGAGAACAATGACCACATGCTGCTTCCTGCCTGCTGCCCTCTGGATCACTGGAAGCTCTCAGGAGGTAGGGGAGATTCCTTCTCTTTCAACAGAAAAGGGAACATCTGCAGCCAGATGTGTCCAACTGCAAGAGCAGACCAATGGATTGGCATGCATAGAGCAACCAAGGAATCAAGAGGCACCACAGAACTCCTACAGAAGGCTTTCCTGGAGACCTCAGAGGGTCAGTGTATGTCTTCTGCAACTCAGGAAACCACCAAAGGTTGCTGGACTAATAGGAAAGCAAAAGAAAATCCTCAACTGCCAGGATGCAAGTGAGAAAAGCAATAAGTGTTTTGAAGATTCATTTTTAGCCAATTTCACTGAGCAATCCGGAGTTTTTTCTCTGGAAAGAATTGCCATGTTCCACCTTTCTATTTTTGGATTTTATTGAAATACACCTCTAGGGATTGGAAAGCTTCAGTGTCTTTTGGCATGCTTAGCATCAGAGAACTGCTCCATTTCAGTGGTGGAGCAGCTCCAGCTGAAGGCACCAGCTTGACTGGGGATCCCATCACATAAAGGTCTTTCATGTCTTGAGATCATGACTCACCATTTTTAAAGTATAAGGTTGGCAAGGCTGTGGCTGTATGTTAGCTTTCATACTATATATAGCATGTACACCCAAGAACTCAAATTCTCCGTGGGCTGCAAAAGCCAGAACCATGTGGGCATCTAGTAGTCCTCACAATTGCTTCCATAGAGACAGGTTACAAAAGAATTATTGCTTGTAAATATTTTGGAGTTTGGGTGTATTTCAGTACTCCACACAATTTATCCACACAGACTTCAGAAGGAGATGTAATCTCCTTCTGTTCACACCCCATATAAAGCACCCTTTGGAAGATATATGGAAGTATTAGCACTGCTTTAAACCTAGTGTAAAATTTTCTGTCTCTCTAAGGCAGGGTTTTTTACTTGGGAAAGGGGTTTTTAGGGCACAGGATGCTAGGATGACCACAGAAATCTATTTTCCAATATGTTTGAATATGGGAAGTGTAAATTCTTGTGAAAAACTACTTATGCTGAGAATAAAATTTTGCAATTAAACCTTTAGTTTAAAAAGTAAAACTTGTGACAAAGCTGTAATAGCATTAGTCTGATGTAAAAAAAAAATAGTGCTGCCAAAATTAGAAAGTTTCAATTCAGTATATCTCAGGAGTTAGTTACACTTCATCTATCCTATATCCCATTTCTTGTCTGAAGCTTCTAAGATGCAGTTGTTTCATTAGACCAAGAGCAGAGACATGCATATCAAGATATGTACTTCACAGGGAAATTATACCTGCAGGAAACCCCAGAGAATCTCCCATAAAGAATCAAGAAGTGGCATTTAAACATTCAGTTTTGCCATTGCCTTATATATTTCAGCTCAAGATCATTTCTTGTGATTAAAGCACTTTTGCTTTAAGATGAATTTGGACAGACTGTGGAAAGTCCACGGAACAGACTGCAGAAATTATCAATGATCAGCAACTTAGAAAGTAGAAGGTTCAAAAAGAGACTGCATTAACTGAGACTGGTTAATGTAATAAAGAAAAACAACCTCTAATCATGTAAGACAGTGGAAAGAAAGGTAATGGTCTGTCCCACCCAATGGGCTGGACTGGAAACAGCATTACACCAAGAAATGCTGAAATGTTCATCCAGCAGGCAGGGTGGGCTGGCAGGGGAAGAGACTGAGCAAGGGCAAACAAACCATGAAACAAAAGCAGAGCCTGAGGAGGGAGATGATGCACAGCCAGGCTTCAGAAGTGCTGCAAGGAGACAACAGCCCTAGAGAGCCACAGAGGCTGGGAAGGGTTTGATGCAATTAAAGAAGCTGGTTTCAGTTGCTGGACTGAAATTAAGCTTCCAAGAACTCAGTTGGGAGCATAATATTAGGAGGGAGATGTTTTTATTTTAATTTCCCTCTAATTTCTGTCCTCTCTCATGATGATTTTTCCCTATTTTAGAGAAGTTCTCTTTCATAAGTTGGGTATTTTTCTAGCAATACTCATGGAAATATCATCCATAAAGGGAGTTTTATCCTGAAGTTTTATCCACCTAGGTGTCCTAAGAGGCTTTTACACTTCATTTCATATGTTTAAAAGATGAAAAGCATTATTTTAGAATTTTCTAAAGTAGACTCTTCATATCAACCAAAATCCCAAAGCTGCAAATTTTTAACTCATGTATGACTCCTATACAATCTCCCTCACACTTTCCTTTCTGTTGAAATAATAGCTAATAATACCTAAGCTATTCAAAATTTAAATTATGCTCAGAAGACATAGTTTGCTTGTCAAAAAGAATAGTTCAGAAGGCAAATTTAAATTTGGCATTTATATATTCACTAGTCCCCATGGTTTGATAGAGCTTATAAAAACTGGTTTGGGAGACTCAGCTTCATTTTTTTCTGTGTAACAGTTGTCCTGATTGTTTTGCTAAGTGATTATTTATTTTTCATACAATTCACTTTGAACTAGTGGCACCACCCACAGAACTACCTGTATCCTTTTTTGATTTTGACATGTGGAAAAGCAATTTTAAAAAGCGCTATACAAAATGAATTTCATCAGTTGTCGAGCTACACATGTGGCATATAGCTTTTAATTTTTATTCGCTGTTTACTTTATGTAATTTACTATTGCTACTCCTAGTATGCTCTATTTGAAAAATTACAAAGAATTTTGCCATTTTCCAAAGAGTACACAGATTAATGAATCAATATAAACAAGCATGGGACTGTGCACACTCCTGATTCCTGTCCTACTCAGTCGGTGGCACATGTGGCTGATGGGCCCCAGTGCTGGGCCCTCCCCGTAACCTGTCCTGACTTGGGATGGTCCTTGAGACACAGACCTCTTTAGCCTAAGGAAAAGGATGGCAAAACACTTTGCTCCTGCCAGGGCTGCAGGACAAGGAGAGGCTGGAAGGCAATAGGAGGTAGGTGAAGTCTGAGACTGGCTCCAGGGTTTGGTAAAGTGCTGTAGCAAAGCTTTCTTCTCCATGGGGAAGACCAAAGGAGAAATTTTAAGTCCAGTTCTACCCAGTTTCTCCCTAAGCAACACAAATGCCTCTTCATCAGAGAGATTTTAGCATAATTTCAGTGCAACAATCAAATACAAGTTGCTGTGACTAACGACTGAGGCACCAGGCCCAGCCAAAAGCATTTTTAAATAACATTCCTTCAAACTGCACTGTCTGTTCATTCTTCTAAAGAACACTTAAGACTCCGTACTTTTAAACAAATGGATTGTCCAGGGGAATTCTGCAAAAGTAATTCAGGCTGGGCTGAAAATATGTATCACAGACACTGCACAAGCAATCCAACCTGAGAGACTGAGCTACAAATTATCCTCCCTGACAATGTGAAGTCTTTCTTTTTTTTTTTTATTCCCTTTTTTCACTGTCTGGCCCAATTAGTTGGGACTTTTTTGTTGGAAGCTGGCAGTACTGTACTACTTTGCATTCCATAACCTCTGTTGTGTTCAAACCACAAGTGTGAATTTGCCAGGGGCTGGTTCCTCAGGGGTGTCCGGACAGAATGGGTTTTTCTACATCCCCTTGTTACTCTGACGTACGTTGTTCTGACATGTTCTTGCTTTTAACATAGGAACATAGGAACATTTTTAAAAGTTTGTCTCCCTTCAATTTTTGTGACAAATTCTGCTTAAAGCATTTGTAAATACTTTTAATATGGACATTTAATTATTTCTTCTTTTCACAGCACCACAACATTGGTTCCAGAGGGAAAACAAATTCATGAAATGGGATAATTTTCTTTTTAAAAATGTGTTGAGTATATAAGAACCTAATTATGTCAAAAATTACAGATGTCTTTTCATAGCTTTGTAAGTGAAAAAAATATGTTAATGTTACCAATTGATTTTGGGATAGAACAGACAAAAAGTGTCTGTTTTTCTGCGTTCTGTATCACATTACAGAAAATGTACTGTTAATGTTGAAGTCTTTTTTTCCTATTCTCAAATCTCCTTTCTAAGTTTCTTCTCAAAATATTTAAATTGAATTGTGTTTCCTCACAGTGTTCTTGCTCCCAGAATCACATAATTTCATCTGAGGGTTATTATATCACGGAAATCTGGCCATTATTAAAAGTATTTGGTTTCCAGTTATATTTGTAAATGTTTTTTAAAAATATAGGTTGAATCACAGAGCCATCTTGTTATTTATTTTTGTACAAGAGATGGTTACTAAACTTGCTTTGGTATCAATTTTAATAGTTCCCTATTCCTGACTTTTTATTCCTGTTAAGAAGAAAAACTGACGTTGCTTCTTCTTCTTTTTTTCAAACAATGCTTTGCCAGCTTGTCAATTTGTCAGCAGTCCAGCAGTCCACAAATTAGCAGCATCTTAAATCCCCTATCAGATGATCTGGGCAAACACTACCTTCTTTGTGTGTGATAAATTAAAAGTGATGACATACCTGACAGTCTCCATTTAGGAGCTGTTGGGAGGGAAGAAGAAGACACATGGCAGATTAACCAAAGCTGTCAGCAGCGATGAAATCCAATCATAAAAGGGAACAAAAAGAACAATGATCAAAGAAGGGGTCGTCAAAACCAGCTAGCTTGATTCTCTTTGGGAGAGAAAAATCTGTTTACGTTTTCTCCTAATTTAAACCCATTTTTGATATCAATATTTACTTAGGAAAATAACACAGGATTTTATCACCATTTTAATATTAATACAAACAACTACAGAATTACAGTTCTTTCACAGTTTTTATTTTACTCAAAACACAGCAGTTGTACCCAATTCAACATATATCATTTTGCTTTTAAGATTGTTGTAATCTTGAAGATTTCCAGTCTGATTTAGTAGGCTGTACAAACCCTGGGGAAGACCCTACAGGCACTACCAGATGCTACTACTTTCATGTCAGGCAGATCTGCACCTATGACATTTTAGTTACACAAAGAACCACCAGAAGATTTCAGAGGCATGCATTTGATGGAAGGGATTTGAAAAATATGTAGTCTCTTCTGTAGCAAAAATTTCAATAATTATTTATTTATTTCTAATGAGGATACCTTTTTCACCCAAGCTAAATATCCCTGATCTATCTATTTCTGGCTTTAGAAGCATGCCCTCACAAGTGGCACATTTCACTGAGTAACCAAAAATTTCTAAAAAGCATATTCAAATGAAACAATTACAATGGTTAGTAATTAAATTTATCCTAAATCCGTACTTCAGAGATATTACATTTGAGCTCACAAATTTTGTCTGTAGCATCAAAGCATATATGTTGCCTATTCTTCTAAAGAATTTACTGCATGAGTAAAAAAAGTAATGCAGAAGAGCAGAAAATCTGTCACAGGTGGAGCGGAGGTAAGAGGAGAATCCAAGTCTGTGTCTGCAGCTGCTGAACAGGAGCATGTTCAGGCCCCATTATTCATCATTACAAAGATATCTGGTAACAAATCTTTGGACATCCTGCCAAAAGTCCCCCAGTAGACATGTACATGCACCCTCAGTAACTCCTGAAGTGACAGGGGTGTAAAGGAGACCTGTGACACTGTGGCAAACTGCCAAAAACATGTCCTTGATTAAACCAGGTACTCAGGTGCCTTTGATGACCAGAATGACTGGATTGTTGAATCAGTTTGTTGATGCAGCTGCATCACTGTTGGTGTCAGTTTGAAAATGACTTCATGAACATACTAAGAAATCACAAGTCCCAGTGAATACTGCAGCAAAAGAATTTGGTTCCCGTTCCTCTACTCTTGTGCTGCTAAGTCTTAAATGGTTTGGGGTTTTTTTTGTTTGGGTTTTGGGGGTTTTTTTGTTTTT